>JAPQRP010000003.1:36486936-36527995 GCA_037367295.1 Apogon hyalosoma
GAGGGGAGGAGTGTGTGTGTGTGTGTGTGTGTGTGTGTGTGTGTGTAGGGGGGGGGGCAAACTGGGCCACCATTTACCAGCATCACCAGAATCAGGCTAGTTATTACAGTAAAGACAGACACAAAGGATGAGAACACAAGAAGAGGCTTTGGCATTAAAATAGAAGGAAAACAAAACTCAGAACTTGTTCGTGATAATGAATAAGTGCCTCGACTCTAAGGTGGAAGAAGAAAACCAAGGGATGCTCACATCGTTTTTCTTTAAACACAAGCAGAAAACAGGTCATGCTCCCTGGGGCTCTATAATTCTGTGATTGGTCTGTAGTTTTACCCTGCTGGGGGAGCGATTCCATCCTACCCTTTTACTGCGAGTAGCTTCCAGGGCGCTCTAAGCCTTGCTGCGTAAAATCACAAGCAGTTAGAGCTCACCTTTACTACTGTAGGTAGGTGATAATGTTGGCAGAGAAGAGACGAAAAAGGTGAGGCTGAACATGGAACGCAGAGGTCATTTTTCCTGTATCAGTACGTGCTCCACATACTGTACAAAGCTGCACCACTTTCCTACAAGAACAATTACCCTTTAGCTGTATGATTGCACATGGTGATTATAGGTGTGTGTATGTGTGTACGTGGCTGTGCAACTGTAGTGTTGTTCTGTCATCAGTGAGACTGAGCTACCGCAAACATAATGGTTTCTAATGTAGTGTAACAAACAGCCGTTCTCTGTGACCGTGTGTCTTTTCTCCTCCCCTGTCGCTGTGTCTTTGTCTCCCTCCAACACATAAGCACACTGTCTCAATATGTGAGATGCAGAACATGTAAAATTGAGGCATGGGTGGGTTTGTAACACCCACTTCCACTGGTAAATCTCAATAATATGTCTCTATGAAATCTATATAAGCCACCGCTGACAGGGATTCGCAGGGGTGTTACATGTGGAGTGTGTGATATAGCATTACATCAGGTTGTCATGCGGCGAGAGAAAATTTTTTAATCTACATTCAAATTTATGACAGTTTCCATTAAGTAGGAGTATTTGAGTCGAGGCGTGACAGAGTATTCCTCTACTTTCAATCTCTCTTTGCAAAGCTGGACTAAAAACAATCTGCGTAAAGCTCTGCCCTGTGCAACCCCTTCCCCCCTCTCCACCTCCTTTTTTTTTTTCCTCCTTTGCTCCCTCTGTCTTTCATGACAAGACTGCAGATAAGACAGCAGTGAACAACAATGAGACCCGGGTTTCTGGTAGCCCACGACGTCGCCAGAGACCAAGGGGGTAGCCCTCATGGGGACAAACCAGAGAGCAGATAAATAACAGCTCATGGTTGACTCTTTGGATACTATGCAGGCAGGAGAATTAATCACGGGTGGAGCAGCTACTCCTCCACTCCTACATACCAGCTGAGGCTTGCTGGCTGGAGCTGCTTTTTTGTATTTCTGGCCCTCGACATGCAGTACATTCATTAACAGGAGCGCATGCACATACGCTCGTTGTCAACAACAGCCCTTACTGAGACCAGTACACACTTTGCAGCGTGCAAACTTGTGCACAGCTACGCAAACACATGTATGCACAGTTGTAACAGTAGGCACAGCAGCATTAGTCTCACTGCATGACTGTCCTTGTGAGTGATAGCAGCAGCATACGGCCTCAGGTGAGAGTTATCTCGCCACTTTACAAACTCTGCGGTGCTGTAATGTGACACCAGCATGGTTAATAACATGCTATTCCCCCTTCTTCTTCTCCACAGCTCTGCATCTTTCTCTCTCTTATTTCCCCGCTAAAGCTCCCTCCCTCCTTTCTCACTTGTTTAATTGCTTCCCTCCTCTCTTTTTGCTGCTCTCTTTCACTTTTTCCATCCAGCTTACTCCCTCTTAGCCGTTCTCTATTTTCGTTCCGTTTCTTTCTCTCTGCTTCTCTTCTGCGATTTCAGTTGCAGATACAGTACAGGATGTCTATTCTACGGGGAACCCTCGAGGCAACATGCACAGAAACGAATGCCAAGACCATATCACACAACATGCATATAGATATACAGCACTTAAGTTGAAGTGTGTGGCACATATCCTGCTGTGTAGAGGACTTATGGAGATTATTCTAGCAACACAGTATTGGCACTGTAAATGCCAGTATAAAAATGATGCTATGCTCCATGAAAAAAAAGCAGAAAAACAAGGCCAACATAACGTCCTAAAAAGGAAATATTGTGTTCAGTCAGAGGAGTATTGGGTGCAAAGACAGTCACACAAGACCGACCAACCAAGCTAATTACTGGTTTATGTTAACGGTACCTACTTTATCTTATTCATTTATTATTAATCTGTGCATGAATTTGTAATCATTCTGTATATATTCTCAATATCTCACTGAGAATGAAATTATACAATGCAAATGTAGACCAGTTTAAAGCACTGAAGCTGAAAGCGGGGAATGCTCTGACAGAAAAGGAGGTGAAAGACCTACTTATGAACCCAAACTAGAATGTATTGCACCTGACAGAAAAGGCTTGTCCGTTTCATCAGTGATGAACAAGCACAAGACGGAGGGAAATAACCGATGCAGGTCTTGAGCAATGTTTTACTGAGACAATGCTGGCCCGGTTCATCTGGCTCTGCATGGAGGCCTAGTGCCAGTGCTTTCCTATCTGTCCAGGAGGCCCCACTCCTATCACTGGTGCATTTGAGCTAATCCAGATAATCCTGCCTCTCCCCACAGACACCTCATGTCTCTTGGCTCCCCTCCTTTGATCCAAAGTTGCAGGAAGGAAAAAAACCCTTCTGTCTTGTCCACATCTATATGGGGCTTTCTCTTCTGCACTACTTCTCCACACACCGAGTCCAAAGGGAGGAGGAGGAGGAGGAAAGTTGGCAGCGCAGTTTCACTCTCTTTCTCATTTCCGAAAATATCCTGTACCCTAATCCAGCTGGAGATGATGGGAACAGAGCAGGTTGTCTTCCAAGGTGGAATACTGGATTGTGTTCGTTGCCCATCTTCATCCTACAGGGACCGACTTTGGTGATGACTAATCAAGACAAGAGCCTCAGCCCTTAATGGCTAATGATAAATACCACAATCAGAAACAATTGAACTGGGAAAGTGATACTATTGTATTGTCAAACGCATCCTATGTTTTCTCAACAGTGTGGGATTTTTTTTCCCTGTGTAAAAATACTCCTCAAGGACTAAATGTTGATTTGAGACATCACACAAAACGAAAAATGCTTTTTTTTTTTTTTGCTTTTTTTTTTTTGGGTTGTTGTTGCTGTGCATTTTTTTTTTTTTTTATAACAAACTAATACCACAGAAAATGTCATGTCAGCCTCTGGAGTAATTGCTTGTTTGTGTTGCTCTGTACATATTTGGTTCACCTTTTTTATTCAGATCAATCCTTACAAATATAGATCAGCCGTGCTAACATTTGTAGCACATTTTGACAGATTAATTTAATGAGGAGTATGTCATCACTCAAGAATCAAAGGGCAACTTCTAATTTTATACACACATTGAAAAGCGTAAATCTCAGTCAATGGTGTTTTGTTTTCTGGTGGTGTTGTGTGTTTTTAATGTTTGCATACATTAACGTCAGTATCAGAAGTGTGTGTTTGTTTGAGCTTTTCACTGTGTCACTGCGTGCAAAGGTATGTGTATGTGTTTTACGTATGTGTGTGGGCTCGAGAGGGACAATGTGTGGGACTGTGTGTTCTACGTAAGATGTCATTCAAACAGCGCTGTGTGGGTGCTGCGAGGCTGCGATAAGCGTAAAGATCTGATTTCACTTCTCAGTGTGCCTACCGCTTCGCCTAATTTTCATAATTAATTAAAAAGCCGGTAAACATTACATCACGCAGCTGATAAGGCTCCCTGTTGTTCTTCTTCCCTCCTGTTAAGTGTGAATTATCAGTGTACAAAGCACTTTCCTCTGTATTTCACCACTGAACTTCAATGGTTTGGACTCTATGCCTGACTTCATGATGAACTGTCATTATGTGGCCCCTGTCAGTCTGCCAATCACAGTGACAGGCCTGAAATAGGCGCCAACAGAATCATTCATTATTTCCTCAATTGTATGTACACAGACAGGATATGAAGACGGACCCATTAATAGCTTAATGTTCCTTAACATTAAATTATCAAGACTAACAATTTGATATTTCCACACTATAGAAAGAAATGTATTATCTGTTATTTCTGTGGTAACTACTGACTGAATTTTTATTTACATTTAACCTTTCCTAAGTGATTTATCACCATTAATTATTCAGTGAAAATTAAATGTTTTCTTATATTTAATTTACTGATCACGCAACGTGATATCATGACTCGTACAAAAATACTATACCACTTTTAACCCTATAACGCCAAACGTATCATATTTGATACATGAGTTTTGAAGCCCTCGGCATGATCAGTGTGATATTTTTTTTTTCTTGAAAAACCAGATGTATACAATTAGATACATGCAATACATGGATAATCCACCAAGGGGGAGGAATTCATTCACAGGAGGCCTTTCCAGTGACACTACAAGACTGTCATTAATGAGGAAGGAGGAAGAACTTTGACAATTTTGTAAAGGAATTACCAATTTGTTAGACATGTTTGTGTTATATTATGTTTTTGTTTGTTCAAAAATAATAATATTTGAGCACTGAGACCTGAAGTATCAAATAGGATACAAAATTGAAAATCATACATGGAAACTGATATTTCAAAAACATTTTTTGGGCTGTTCAGATGGACCAATAAAGGCTCCAGTTTCAAAGAACTGGAATTTTCTGTCAATGATTTAATGGTTTAGGCTTTACAGGGTTAATTGGCATGTTATCTGTACACACTATAAGTTTTCCGCATGTATGTGTACACCGTTATTAGCCCCCTGTCCAACCTGAATTGAAGCGTCAAATACCACATACTGAGGGTGAGGATTAGGGTTATGTGAATTGGAAATCTTGGCATAAATTCATTCGCAACCAAATGGCATTGAATAACAAGCAAAAGGTCAAAAATGGGTATGTATAGCACACCGAATGCCCTAATAACTGGTGTGACCAACAACGCCATTTCATGAGATCAGTCTCGATCATGTAGATGTTCATGAAAGCTCAGAGGTAATTCAAAGGTTATTATATCAAAACAAAGAAAACTGAAGAAAAAGTGGCTTTTTTGGCAAAATGTGTCATTAACTAAACACAAAACAATCATATAATACCACTGTCGTTTGTCAAACAACATGGATTTTATGGGTGAATCCATTTTACAGAAGATGACAGTGTTTCCATGTTCACTACAGAGCCTCTGAACGTCCAAACGGGTCACATCTAATGACCATGAAAAACTGAAAAACTACATTTTATCTGAATTATTTAACCCTTAAAGACCTAAAACTACTCTAAAACTAATTTTATGGTGACTTTCAAATAATTTTTCCTCTGTATATAACATTTCTTAAGTAATTTACAACCATTTATTGTAATATTATCCTCTGTATTTGGCATTTGTCACTGTTTTGTATTTCATTAATTGATCCCATAAATGCTAATGAAAGCTCAGTGTAAATTCAAAGGTTATTACATCAAAACACAGAAAAATGGTGAAAAAGCAAAATTCACTGTTGCCCATGAAGTTGGAATAAAATATTCTTCTCATGAAATGACTGTGGCAATGTTATTTATTCTTAACAGATGAAGTGTAACTGAGATTCAGTATGCAATCATTGCACCTGGTTTACAGCGATTACTAATGTGTATAAATAGGAAAAGAAAGAGGAATGTGTCTAAAAATAACTCTACGGACAGTGTATATCACTAACTGAACATAAAACAGGTCTACATTTGTTAAACTACATGGGTTTTTAATGTTGCATAAACTGGTATCATGTCCAGGGCGTACCTCACCTTCACCTGTTTGTAGCTGGGGTGGGCTCCTGGGCCCCCACATGCCTCACAAGGACTAATAAGCAGCTCAGAAAATGGATGGATGGATCAATGTTGCAGAAGATGATAGTGTTTTCATGTACACTACGGAGCCTCTGAATGTCCAAATGTAAAAAAAACTGAGATACTGCACATTTTACCTGAATTATTTAACTGTATTGATAGGATTCGTAGGTCAGAAGTTATTAAACATTTTAAATTCGTAGATGCCTTTGGTCGCCAGCGGCTGTTTAGCTTGTTGAGAGTTAAAAAAATCATGTTTTTATCCTCTGCTTCCATCAACTCTTTCCATTAATTAATTAATAATTAGGGGGGGTGGGGGTTACACCCTATACATTTACAGCCAGATGGAGAAAGAAGAGAGGAGGATGCTTTTTTTATGCTTCTAATTACCTTTTTTTTAAGCTGCTCATTATGATCTCATGCTGCGATGGGTGGTTTATATTGACTAAACAAAATTAAAATGAAATGTACAATTCCTAATAAACAACATACATCTGAGTAAAAGGAAGTAGGTAAGCAAGAAAGACAGAGAGGGAGATGTGAGGGAGGAATCAAAATGATGTGCTAGCAGCTGCCTGCTGTGAACAAGCCCTCTCAGCATCCAGGTCCTCATTGGATAGGAAGACTTAGAGTGGCACCACGGGCCCTTCATCCCACTCCATCACCATCCTCCATCTCCGTCTTCCCCTTATTAATCTTTCACTCATATGCCTCCTCTTTCTTCCCCTTCCTCCCTTTTCTTTATTTGCTCTCCAGCTTCCTCTTCTGACTCTTTTCTCCATGCTCTATCCTTCTTCTCTTGCTCATCAGCCGAGCACCCCCTTTAAATCTCACTTTTTTTCTCTGTATCTATCTATTACTTGTCATTCCAATGTGCAGGCCAAAATATACGTATATCTCCTATACTTATCACTCTCACTGTAACGCTGCCTCCCTGTCTCTCTCTATCCCCCACACACTACTCAAGCTGTCAGCATCACCCACCCGTAGCAGCTGCACTGTTTGCTTTGGGCTTTCCGCGAATAAGCAGGTCTCCTGTTGTTCGTCCATCTCCACACTGCCCCGTGCGTGGAGTGTCGCTGTCAGGATTAAAGCTTCGTAATGAAGAGCAGAGGGACAGCACCTGACTAGGAGGTTGGACTAAAACAGTACTCTAATGGATTAACGCAGCAGATAAGTGTTTGGTTGCACCACAGTGCGTAATTTCACAAACTCATTCCCAGGGAAGTATTCTCTGTGGGTTGCTGTAAAGCCAGAAATGAGCACAATAAGTCTGAGTAGGATTGGCATATCAGGAAAACAAATCAATGAGGAAAATATGTTCATTCAAGTATTTCACAGCTGAACGAGGCTGTACTGTATCAGAGTTGTTTGATATACTGCAGCGTGTCCTCTAATTGTTTATAGGCCATATGCTGACAATACTTTTTCATCCATTAGTGGGATTCCCTGCAGAGAGGAAGAATATGGGAAATAAAATGTGCTAACTCCCCAAAGATATTCCTCACATATACCTAGAGGCGATGGAAAAGATGGCAAGGAGCATTAAAAACTCCTGAGCCCCAGAATTCAGGTGTAACCCTAATAAATATGAAGACTCACAGCACAGAATAACTGTCCACTTTAATTGCACATTTTCCCACAGTAATTGACGGAATAATTAAGACTCAGAGGAGTCACTGAAACCATCTGTGCAGGTAAAGAGACTGTGTCCAAGAGGGGCGGCAGAAAAAGAGAAAGAGAAAAAAAGGAGGGGAAACAGTGGCAGTGAGGAGGAGAGAAGAGCAGAAGAGACTGAGACATGGGGGCAGAGAGTGAGAACAAGGGTGCAAATGTGAGCAAAGGAGCAAGAAAGAACCTGAGAGGAAAGAAGAGCGAACGAGATGAACTCATTAGTTTCGATGTTAGTCGCAGAGGAGGAAGTGCTCTGCCAAATTCAACTCCTGCCAAGAAGATTTTACCCAAGATGTGAAGCGCTGACTAAAGTAACCCTGTAGGTGTGTTGACTGTGTCCATGTATGTATGTTTGTGTGCTTCTGTTGCATTCATTAGCACGTCATGAGGTCATCGAGTGCAGAACGTGTGCATTTGTGTGGTTTCTGTTTGCGAATGTGTACTGCAGGTAGAGTTTCTGATCTTTGTGTCAATGTGATAATTCAGCGTGGAGGACAAACACAATAGACAACATAAGGACAATATAAAGGAAACAGACAAAGACACTAAGGCTGGCTCTCTGATAACAATCTCAAAGATGAATTCTGTGTTAACATACACAGGCCATCTGGGTGCTTTCTTGTTACAGCAGCATGGCACAAACCCCATCAGTCTGTGTTCTGTTCATGCTAGAATTACAGAGTGTTGTAGCTGATCATGTCACAGCAGACATGATTAGCTGACAAAGAAAGATGAAATAGATTTGCCTTTTCCACACTGTAATGTTTGTTTCTGCTTTGTTTTTTCCACTGTGCTTGCCCTGCTGTGCCTCCATGGCTACATTCATAACATCTGCGTTTGAGTCCGACAAGCTATTTGCTAATAAGAGTGAATTTCAATTTGTGTTGCACAGCAGAGCAGGAATAAAACGAGCGTTGTGTGTTGAGGAGAACAGGTAAATGTATCCAGCTCCCTTAGCCAATAAATAATGCCTTAGCTATGATTAAGGCCCGTAACCATGGCAACATAAGAACATACAAGAGATGTCGACTTCACCAGCCTATCATAGTATTTATACCTAAGTGCCAAACAAATTCACACCATATGATTCACACTGATGATGACTCTAAGAGCTTTTTCTCCAGAAGAGCTGGCAGCGCCCCTGACCACAAAAACAGATCACTACTCTGCTCCACGCACATAAAGTACAACACCAATCTCTACTTTCAACACATTTATTATACACTCCGATATCAATCAAGTCTGTGCTCAAACCTTACAGTAATTATCAATCTCTGTATGGAGTGCAAACTGAATTTGATGCATAGTTGTAAGGTTAGAGTTTCATATCTTTCATATTGGTAATTACCTATTCAGGTTCTGACTGTATTCAATGTACGTTTAACCCATAAAGACCCAAACGTCCACTGTCGACCAAAAGCATGTATTGATCTAAACTGATGATCCACTAATCTTATCAACTCATGTAAGTAATTGGTGTAAAATGCAGTTTTTCATCTTTTCATGGTCACCAGATATGACCCATTTGGATGCTCAGAGGCTCCATAGTTACCGTGGAAACACCGTCATCTTCTACAACATTGATTCACCAGTAAAACCCATGGAGCTGGATCAATGACTGTGAATGGACACAGTGGGTTTACGTTTATTTAATGAGAGATTGGACTTGAAAAACACACTTTTTCTTCAATTTTTTTTGTTCTGTTTTGATATAATAACCTTTGACTTTACTCTGAGCTTTAATGAACATCTATATGACAGCCAATTAAACATAGGAAAATACACAATTTCCACTGGAAAAAAGTGCAAAATTCATAGGATAATATTAGAATAAATTGTGATGAATCCCTTCAGAAAGGTTACCTAGAGACAAAAATTAATTTAGTAACTGCCACAGAAGTCACACCGGGTCCTTATGGGTTAAGGTTCAGGACAGCAGTAAATGTGAGAGACTGTTTTTTTATCTTACCTGAATCATGCTAACATTTACACATAATTATGATGTTTGTTAGTTTAAAAGATAATTACAAACCAAGGAAGTTGTGCTTTGCAGAAAAGATAGTAATGAAACATCTCATTTTGTGTTAAAGAGCTGAATGGACTGCATCTCTCATAGTATGTGATACACGTTGCCAACACCTAAATGGATACTGCCTTGGCACATTTCACCTTAATCTTCAAGGAGGAGAAAAGGTATTAAATAAAAGAGGTGAAAATCCTCACAAGTCCGGTCACATCGAGGCTACAGAGACATCTTCAGACTCTGAACAGATCGTGATTAGAAAGTTACAATGACGTCACCTCTGCATCTTTTAAGTGTAAAATGACATTTTAAATTCTGAATTGACATGGAGTGGATGCATCTCAAAAACAAGACCTTGTGTCCAAGCACAGTGGACATACCTGATTGAGCTTATGGTTCTTGTTGTTAATTGTGTCACACGTAGCAGTGGGGTGATGTACTGGTTAGTACCTCCACCTGAGACCTGGGAGGGTCAATTCTTAGTCAGACCCGTTGGCCTTTCTGTGTTGAGCAATTCACTCCAGGCCACATGGGGGTTTCTTCCAGGCCCTCTGGTTTCTCCATCTAAAACAGGTATGCATAGGTTAACTCTCTTGTCAGTGCTCTTGACTGATGACGATCTGGACTTGTACCCTTCAATGGCAGGTCACTGCTCCTAACATGTTAAATAATAATGCTAATTGCTAAAGCTAATCTTTGGCGCTGTGTGTTTTATAATGGGTAAAGCGCAGAAAATGAATTTCCCTATGGAGATACTTGAGTGAGTTAACCTTTAAGCTTTTTAAATGGTCACATGTTGGAGGTGTTTTTCTTTTTTCAGGAACTTTTCCCTGCTCTCCTCTGTCTGCTTGGTCTTATTTTCTGGAGTTTTATTAGGTTCCTCTCTTCTCTGTATAACATCTTTTAGACCTTGATCTTAATTTTTGAAGTGCCTGGAAATAATTGTGTACTATTATTGGCACTATGCAATTAAAACAGAATTTAATTGAACTGGACTGAGATGTTATTGCAGGAACACTAACAGTAGGTATTAACAGAGATTTTGATGTATTATTGTCCGTTATGTTCTGTAACCAAACTGTCAGATATAAATCAAGTATGTATTATATAGGTATTCTTAGACAAACAGCAGTTTGACACCAAATTATATGATGCATAGATTGGTAGACAGACACGCGAGCAGATATGCAATTAACTTCATACAAATGCAATTCTGAAATATATTATTTGGCATTTTCATGTTCAGGGTTTAAAAGCTCTACTAAATTTTGCGCTCTAACCTTAAGCAGAAATGTTTCTTTTATAACCTTAACTTATTTACTGAGCTTTTTATGGGATACACTGATAAAAAAAGAATTACCCAATTTGTGCTGCTTTTTCATAATCCCAATCGCACTGTTGTCACATAATCCAATTTTTTGGAGAAAGGATGTTATTTCAGCCTTATTTAAGTCTGCAGTGCATTATGTGCATTTTAGCTTTATGAGACTTTATTGCACTATATTGTGCTCTCTCCTTCACAGTTTTCCTCTTTCAGTTTTCCTCCATTCACTTGGCTGGGGTCTGAGAGAGAAGACATTAACCCATAATAAAAGCCAGAAGACAGAATCAACAGGGGAGGAAACACATTATAAAAGGATAGGTGGGGAGGTAGTCAACAGGCCTCAGCTCCCACAACATCAAGGAAGTCCCTGGAGGATAAGAAAAGGAAGGGAGCCAGGTCCTTGGAGGCCTGCGGGGAGGGCCAGAATACATTACTGTCAGCTCCCTAGACTCACAGAGCGAGAAAGTAGTGTTGAGAGCGAGAGGAACGCAGAACACAACAGATTCTATAGAACTACAAAGTGTTCTAGCTGTCAATGAGGCTGTGAATGATGTAGGGGATGGGCTTTGGAGGTGCATGCATGTCGATGTGCGTGCAGCTGTGGGTGGCAGCGAGGACAGCCGCAAAAAGACTTATAGTAATGAATTACAATAACAAATGTGATCTCAGTGATGAATGAATGGAGGAATATTTGAATAGGTTTCATTTAAATGTGTCTGCCTTGGTTTGGAATCATGGGTTCAAGGCCAGGAATGCTGATGCCAAATTGAGAAACACTGATGTAGGAGACAGAGATATGAAACCAAATAACCTCCATTCTGAGCAAGTGTCCTTGAGCAAAATTTAGAATGTGTACAAGCTCCATTTGTGCTTTTCTAAACCCTCCGCTTGCACTCAGATGATGAAGTCACTGATATTAACATACAGTCGCGGGAAAAATTATTAGACCGCCCCTTGTTTTCAGCAATTTTATGTTCATTTTAATGCCTGGCACAAGTAAAGGTGCATTTGTTTGGACAAATATAATGATACCAACAAAAATAGCTCATAGTAGTTTAATTTAATTTTCCATGTTTTCTTGATAATAACCAAAATCACTTCAGTTCTTACATCAATATCTATGGCATTGTACTGACAAAAACAGTGCTTTTATTCATTCCATGTTTTATTTTCTGTCTGTTTTAGTCACGATACACACAGGAGTTACTACTTGATTGTATAAGCATTGTTTTTGATGACTTTTGATGGTCTAATAATTTTTTCCTCGACTGTAGCAGCAGGTGATGTAAAATATTTATTCTTTGTTTTTTTTTTCCCCTTTAGTTATTACTGCTGCAACAATTGGTCCTTCGTGCAGAAAACAAAACAGGATTTCAGACATTATAATGCAGTCCACAATGATAATAAAAATCAAAACATGAGAAGCTCAAGTAGTTCCTTTACAATCTCACTGCTGCATCAATAAAAATGACTAGTTCTCATTCAGTTAAGTTGTAAGATATACAAAAAAAACACTCTGCATAGTTTTTTCTCGACATAAGCTCAGGAACTTCACTTGAGAAAATGTGATGTCTTCTTGTTCAGCCTCATTTAAAAAATGTAACATCTGCAAGTAAGTGAGTCTGCATTCAGTCTTTGTGCACTGATGGCTCCAGGTTTTCACATCATACCTGTAAAACTTCCAAACTAGGATAATGATTGGATCTAAACATTTTGTGATGTCTCAAACACTGCCGCTGGGTCAAGCACAAAGAAACACTCCCTTCAGTGGAAACATCTGAGAAACCCCTCAGAATGTGAAAAGCAGTGCAGCCGTCATTCTGCAGAGTTAGAGTCAAAGATTACAGAGAATAAAGATTGAAAAATACAGCAGGTGGACAAATCCTAGAGTTAATGCACTACATACATATCATCACTATCAGGCTGAAACCTCATAAGTCCATTTTTGTTCCTTTTTTTGTCTACTGGTCAGTTTTCACATTGGCCTGAGGCCTTTAGAAATATTTAACCAATCAAAAGTGTTAAAAATGGCTTGTGATTACATCTCTTAACTCCATTCATATATTACCCCGCCCCCCAAAGGGGAGGCAAGGGGTATTGTTTTTGGTTTGGTTTGTTAGTTTAACACACTAGTAGCAAAACTATTGGATAAATTCATACCAAATTGGGTTTATAGATTACCAGTGACTCAGAATAGATGGGATTACATTTTGGGAAAAGTACATCAAAGTTAAAATTTTTTAGGAATTTTTAAAATCTTTTTTCTTTTCCCGTTTATTTATAATGGGCGAACTTTCACATGTCTATAAAAACATCAATTTTGGTTCAATTTACTTCAAACTTGGCACATATATAGAGACAATTGATATACTGACATCGGTACACACATAGACATGATGACATCAGCTGGATCGATGCCAAAATAAGCTACAATATGTGCGAGGGGCGGGGCTTGTTGTGCCTGGCACCACTTGTTTACGATATACATCGTTTTTGCAGTTTCTTGAAAAATAACCCTTTTGGACATAAGAGGTTTCCGCCCGACAATGATAATATATAAGTAAATAGTCACCTAATCAAACCAATGCACACTGGAACATTAAGTTGGCACCAGATCTATAATCACCTTGACAAGAAAAAAAATCCTATCTAAGTTAATTTCTTTCTAAACAATTGCTGTTCATCTCATCCAGGTCCAATCTGTATAATTAAGCAGGTTTTAGGGATGATCTAATTACAGAAATGGAATATTATATCCATAATTAAGTCTTTTCATTAACTTAGAATGAGCCATTTATAGTCCACTATGTTGTGCTGGCAGGTTTCTTCTGTAACTCAGGATGGACTGAGATTCATCTTTTCTGTTTCATTGAAGGTCATCAAACATTAACCTGCATTAGCCTCAATGAGACATGATTCCACCTTAACTAAAGAGACCAGAACAGACAGAACAAATCACAGAATCTAGGGAAGCTCTTCTACATTTCCAGAAGGTGGTGGTGGTGGTGGGGGGTTCACTTGGTTGCAGTCATAACATTCACTGCTACACAAAAAGGCAGGGACTTTCTTATGGAAAAACGGTTGCAGACTCATAGATGTTGTCTTGATTGTGTTGGTTGTATTTTGGTTGATCAGGAGTGTATGTTTGTGTTAGGTCATAAGTATCTCATGTTGTTTCTGGATCTTAATATCTGGGGACCATGTTAAAAAGGTGTTTCCACTTAAATATGATATACCTTAATTTAGTTTGTCTGATGGTCCATAAATAAAATCAATAAATCAATCAAATGTTTGCACGTTCAACCTTTAGATGCAGTGCTAGTTTTTTCCAGGTTATAGCAGTTCCATGTAGTATTAATATTCCAAACTCTCAATATTTGGGTGGTTACATGTACCAGAACACACTCCAGAACACAAAAACCACCAACAAATCAACCCAAAGTATCCACAGACTGTATCAGTCACTGAATAAAATATGAAGCTCATTGTTTACACACACACACACCTGTATAGTGGTATCATCAAGTTTTCTCCTCAAATAAAAAATTCACAATGGTTATTTTGACAGCCGTTGAAAATAACACTGTTTTAACATCTTCTCGTGTTACATTAGCTGGTGTAGCTCTGTTAATTTAGCTCTGTTTTTAGACAGAAAACAGCCACAAATCGCCTCTGTTTTCTGTTCAGTTTGTGTTGTCAGTAGCTGAACATACACTTTCATAAACATCAGAATCAAACTCACCAGGGTAGAAGAAATGCTGCCATTTCACCATCAAACTCCATTCTTTTCATTTAGAGCTGTGTCCAGTGGAGAAAACAACAACAGTGATTCAAGCTTTTATCACTTTATTATTTTCTTTGACTCTAAAAGTGGTTTCTTAGTGGTTCTCATCAGATATGATAATTTTTGGACACTTCAGTTAAAGGCCCTGTGGTGTTAGATTTCCTCTACGTGGGAGGTCGACAGAATGACTCACTACACCCTCTAGTGGTCACATGAATCAATCTGATGTCAGTGCAAACATATTCAATGTGCATCTCTATGATTCGATACCTTGGCATCATTGGTAGAACTTCAGGACCATTTATTCTTAACGGTCGTATTCGAATATTTAAAAGTAGAAATAATACGTATAGCTCCTTTAACATGACCCTAAATGTTAAAGTCTGGTAAAGGTTCATAATGTCTTCCACATATAATTATTATAGGTAATTCATTTATCAGACAGGGGTAGCTGTTTATTTACCTGCTTTACGTCACAGCAACATCACGTGATGCTTCTGACGAAGGCTACAGGAAGAAGCTGAAACTAGGAAAACAGCTAAACAAACAACTACCCCTGTCTGATAAAGGAATTACCCTTAATAATTTCCCTATATGTTAGTTTTGGGGATTTCTTCAGAAAAAAAAGTCATTGAAAACATCCCATGAACACATATATGGTGTCATAATTATGTCTTCCGATCATGTTTTTTATTGCGTCTTAGCTGAGAGAAAAGATAATTGCATTGGTTGTAATAATATAGTGTATTGTTATTGTAGTATCAGTCTAACCCACTTGGAACAAACTGAAGACAATGTCTGGGTTCCTAGACAGCCCACACTTTCTAAGAGAATATTTTTAATTGTTAGTACTCTCGGCAGGTATTTGAGATATGATATATATAATTTCATTAAAAACTCATTTTAAACTTAAAAGATAAAAGAGACAGGGCTATTGAAGCACTCACTTGTCCTTGTGCAGCTATTATTAACACAAGAAAAATGAATATAAAACTTGAGATGAATGGGATTAGTGTCTTAACGCTGCTCTTTTCAAACATTAGTTAGATCCGACAGTCCCTGCCCTCTCCAGGTTATTAAATTGTCCATTGAGGGCATCCATCTCCTCTGATGATTACAAGCTGCCTGGGAAGATCTTACTTTTATTTAACTATTACATGTATCCGAGACTGTCTAAGTGTAAAGATATTTTTTTTCTTTCTTGCCTATGCCGACTTTTCTATCTGGCCCAGTTTTCAGCTGCTCCTCTTAGATCTAAAAAGCTCCGACGGCAGAAGGGGGCTGTGAAGTCTTTAAAGCAACCTCTGAATGTCTAAAGATGCAGGGAGCACCAGGAGGAAGAGTGAAAGGAAAGAGGGATAAAGTAAAGAAGAAGTGCACAAGGGAAAAAAGGGACTGAGAGGGGAATACAGAGATATAGAGATAGAGAAACACAGATACAAAGTGTGTCCGTGGGAGATGGAGAAAGGGAGGGTGGACTGCTCCACAGTCAGAGCAGGGTGCAGTGACTGTGAAACTGCTTAAATAAACACTGCAAGAGAGCAGGAGGGGAGGAGGGAGGGGAGAAAGTGAGTGATTGGGCCCCTCTGAGGGAGAACGAAAGCAAAAGAAGAAAGGAGGAGAGTGGGCTTGGGCTATTTTTTAAGCAAGGAAGACGAAAAAGCGAGGAATGAGACATTAGACTAAAGTAAGGTAGATAGGGTGTCGCTAAAAAGAGAGATAAAGAGCCAGATTACAAGCCCAGGCCGTAGAATTGGATTCAGAGGAGCAGCATTTAAAAAAAAAAAAAAAAAGATACAGGCAATGAAGGTGAAATGCAGCTGGGGTAAAAGGTGGTAAAACATGGGAATGATAGTGACTGACTGAGGAGAGTAAATCGATGGAAACAGAAGCGATGACTGCCAGAGGGGGAAAAAATGCCTCAGGGACTGCTTTAGCCTTAACTCACATAACGCTGCTGTGACAGAAAAACCTTTTACTTTCAATCCTGGCAATTTCCATATTTACTCCAGCCACAGTTGGCAGAGCGAGGAACCAGTGTCAAGGCTCTACAGGGGTTAGACAACCTATTAAAACTAATTGACATTTTCATAAACAAAATGGTATCTCAACTGAAAGCACTGTGTTTAAAGATAGGGCCTATTCTGTTCAGTTGTCTCTAAGATTGCAGGTTTAAAAAAAAAAAAAAAAAAAAAAAAAAAAGGGGAAAAAAGAAGTGCATATATTCCATAAAATGAAAAGATCTGTTTCATTTTGACACATGGATTATTAATGTATATATATATAGTTATGGTTGAGTCTGTACAAATGACTCCATTATTCAAGTTGCTGTAAATTTAGGATGACTCTAAAGGACATTAATATTCACGGTATGCTTTAGTAATTGTCTAAATCCCAAAGGAAAGATTAATTATGGCTGGTTTCATTGCTAAAGGCACAATATTTATGTTGAAGTAAAGTAGTTACGTACACATTATGTAAGGACAAAGCTATAAAAAAGAAGAGCATCCATGAAATGTCTGCACTCTTACTCCATGTCAAAACAGTTTAACAGTGACAGCGTTTTCATCCCACTTGAGTTTGAAGCTCAGGTCAGAATGGAGTAAGAGTGCAGGCGTTACAGTATTTATTTCAATTATTTATTACATTCTTACATTTTTATATGATAAAAGGTTTGTTTGATTCTACACTCGTTTATTAAATCATGCTTTTCTAGTACCATAACGGCACATCCTTCATGTATTCTTAGGTGCAAAGACACGACTCATCCCGTGTTGCATCTAAAATGTTGATGGAGCTGAAATAGATGGATGTGAATGATTTTAGTTCAGTTGTTAAAGCTGTGGTTTCCAGGATGCACAGTCGAAAGTTCTGGCATAACCTCATCTACTTCCAAGGTGCACAGGTTAAGAACTCCAGCAGAACTTGTATACAGCAACTTTTTTAACCTCTAAAATGGGACCAATGCATTTCGGATTATGACCTACATTTGTGTCATCAGGAAATTCAAGCTCCTCCCTCCATTTGTAACATTTAAGTTATATCAACGTGACCAGAACGATGTCGAGCTGGGGAGACGTCGAGATCCACGAGCTGTTGCCACTTCGGGCGGATAAACTTAACTAAAATTACGTCCACACTATCGCCTTTATTCCGGAACGACGTCTGTGTAAATGAAATGGTGGATCATTTGGTCCCACCTTTATGGCGGCTTTGTAACGCCTCTGGAGGTAGTAACAGAGCCGTGATAAAGGTGGAATCGTGATTCCGGAACGCTATGTAAAAGGAACACCTCTCATTCCGCAACCAAGGTGTGACGTTTTGGTAACGTATTGCTTGGGCGACCCCCACGCGAGGGCATTTAAAAAGGAGCGTGGGCCGTGTACAGTAAACAAACATATCAATGTGACCAGAACGACGTCGAGCTGGGGAGACGCCGAGATCCACGAGCTGTTGCCACTTCGGGTGGATAACTCCATCCACGCTAACATTTGTGGAACGGTGAAAGACTCTGGAGGTTAGCAACACCACTATGCTCGGGGTATTTCCGACGCACAAGTTATACGTCACACTATACGCTGCACTGCATCACCGCCCCTCTGATTAACATGCAGGTCCACTGTGTAAAAGTCCAGCCTGTCTGACCTCTGTTACTCCTTTGGACTGGCTGTAGAAATGGTCAGTGGTGGAAAAAAGGTGGGATCACCGTCTCACCTTTTTTCTGGGATCTCTGTGTAAAAGTGGCTACTGACTGACCCAGGGTCCAGTCTTCATACACCACCCATCTTTGCAAATGCTCCAGTGGTCAGTCAGTATCTGGATGTATACCATTGCTTGTTTTTACTTTTTTCATGTTTTATATCTTATTTAAAAGCAACTGTGAATGCATTCCTTGATGACCATAAGGAAATCTACAAGCTGAAACACACTGGACTAACTTTAGAGTTTAAAAAAAAAAAAAAGTTCTATAGATCAAGTGCTACTAGAGTTCTTGACCTGAATCGAGTTCTTCCTCCTTCTCCATGCACCTTGCAGGTTGTTTGAGCTGTGCTTTAACAGCAGAACTAAAATTACGTCCACACTATCCTGGCATCCTGGTATATGTAGCTTTGATGAAGAAAATATACAGGATGTGTCTCTAATGCTGTACTACCATTTTGTTCTAGAAAAACATGATTCATTTAACAAGTGTAGAATAAAATTGTTTTGTATGACAAACCCTGCTGGAGTTCTTGACCTGTTCCCAGGATGCATGCATCATGTAAGAACCCATCATAGATTTGTCAGTTTGTAAAAGAACATGAGTCACGACCGCCCAATTCCTCAGTAAATGAATCATTTAGAACACAGTTGTTATTGTTGCTCTTTAACCCATGATCACTCACAGTGCAGTTCCCATTGTTATTCTCTAGCTCTGAAACATTTAGAATACAATCCCCATTGTGTCTTAAAATACCCCAAACCAACTTTGGTTCATCCTCTATTATCACTGAACTTTGTGCAAATTGCTGGCCACAGATTCTCTCATCAGACAGAATATCGCTGCCCTTCTGTGGTTCAGTCTATCTCCATTGTTCACTGAATAAAACTCCCCGAACCAGTCACAAATTGGGACTTCAAAAAGATTTCTTCGACAATAGCTTAGCATAGAAATAATAGAAACAGTGAGAAACAGCCAAGCTCAAAAATACACAACACATCAATGCTAATGACATTCACCCCTGCAGAGCTAGTGGATCTGTCCTCATTCCTCAAAAACTATGGCACATATTGAAACAAAATCTATCGCCACAGGTATGTTTCTACCATTTCTCAGTCCTCTAAGAAGATGGATCTGGATTCTTGAATTTTTAAGGGATTATTCACCATTGGGAGATAGATTTTTTTGCGATTTTCTCAAAACTGCAGGTAGTGATTGCTCCAAAAGAAATACACACGGCGATATCTATCAGCATGATCAATTCCTCACTGATCCAGAACTGAAAGCATATTGCGGTTTCTAAAATGCATGATACGTGATGAGTATTCTTGACCTTAGTTTTATACAAGTAACTTCAAGTAACTAACAAACAAAATAACTAATGAGTGAAACCTGAGTCCACGCATGGGAGTTGTTTTCATGGTCAAATAATTGATTTATAACATGTATAGATGTTTCATTTAGTCTGAGTGGTATTGATATGACCTAAGGGTGTCTGAATATCTTGTTGTGCTAATAATCACGCTTAGCATTGATAATCTGAAACATAAAAAAACGGGGTAACGTTGACCTGTTTTTACTAAATAGTGAGCTCACATACTTGTAATGTTAAGCCAATTGATCTCATTGGTCACAGAGCTTCTTTTGTCTTCTCCAGACAGAATTTATGCTTCCTCTCATGTTCATAAATTACTAAAGTTGAAGCACCATCGGCATATCAAAATACTTAAAACGTTTTATTTTCCATATCAAATTACAGCATATAAAATTATCATGTTCATACACTAAAGCTTTATAATATTGTGTTTTATTCCTTACAATAACTTGTGAACAGATAGGGCCAAACTTTATCTGTTATAAATGGTAGCAATTCATTAGTGAAGGATTTAATGTGGTAAGGAATAAAAGAACAAGATAAAGTGAGGTAAGTGACAAGAAGAATGTGAGATTTAACAGAATATGTACAGTAAAAAGTGTAGCAATAACTTGACAAATAGTGAGCCTGAATTGATGTGTAAAAGGTACATTATAAGTTATGTATTAATGACCTTTACAACCAGATGAAAAATCTAATAAGAAATCATTTCTATATCCTCTGTAAGGGTAGTTTTACTGTGAAGTCATGCCATAATTTGTACTGCAGTAGTTGAAGACCTTCTTGTTCAGGCCGTCTTTTAGTTAGATGTGGGTTTTATGACGATTTGTTTTTATGTTTTTATGCCTGCGTATGTAGCTGTGTTTTTATGTCTATGTATTTTACTTCTGATTTTATTATAAAGCACATTGTGAATTATTTCTGAGAAAAGTGCTATGTAACTAAACTTTACTACTATATTATTATTAGAGCTGCCAAAATTAACACCTTAACACAGATTAAGCCATCATCACAATTAATCTGATTAAAATGTTTAACTCAATTAACCCATCTGCAGTGCAGAATGACTCTGAACACCTCTGTCAACACATTTGGGTCAGTTTGTCCAAGCAGAGTTAGTGTTGTGCATGAACAAATGGGCAGTTGATCCAGTGGTGACAGGCAGCAGAACCAACCCATAAAAATGGAAGACACTAAACGGCACATTGGCCCTCTGGATGGAAATATGAGGACAAAAAAAAAATAATAATAAGATGAACAGTTGTTTTGTTGAAACTGTTGAAAGTGTTTAATAAACATGTTAAGTGCATATATATGCCCTTCTTTCTTAAGTCTGTTTGCTCATTCAAAATGAAACGCAATTAATATAGATTAAAAATTAATTATATTTAATCGTGATTAATTGAAATTAATCCACAGCAACCCTGTGATCAATCTGATTAAAAATTGTAATACTTTGACAGCACTAATTAATTAAAACACTGAATGTATGAGAGAATATACACATTTATGTACAAGCAGACACAGATGCAGTTCAGCTTCATGTATCTGCAGGGAGAATTTCATTTTCCATCATCTAAACCCTTTATAGGGCACTCATAGAAATACTCTGAAATTCAAAATTCCAACCTTAGTGTGTTATTAGAGGACAAAACAAGACTTTATTACGTTTGTGAAATTTTTCTAAATGTTTTATTGTCACATAGAAAATCAAGATCTATGAGGGTTACCGTATTTGGTTCCTTGCACGTAAGTGGCAAAGAAAATAAAAATTCAGAAGTATATGTAAAAAATAATACAAGAAAAACACATGTAAGGTGAAAGGTACATGTATTTTAGAACATTAGAACATCACTTTTAGAACATTAGACCAACATAACCGCTGATCCAGACCCCTGTCCACATCCACATGATCCCTTTGACCATCATTCCTTACATTAGTACCATTACTTCATGGTACCGAACACAGCAGGTCCACTCACTGTTCATGCAGAGGTGGACCTTACAGACCCTGGAGACCACATTGGACATGAAACTGTTGAATCACTGTCCTCACTGGAGCTGTTGCTGTCACTGTCTTGTAACGTGTGTGGAAAGGACCAAAGACAGTCACTTGCCCGATAAAGGGTTAAAGAATAAAACAGTAATGACCAGTCTATTGATCGTCAGACTAAGATATTGTACATTTTGAGTTGAGTCGTCCACTGGTCCAACTGCTTTTCTGGTTGATTAGACTTTGGGATAATATTTTGGGATAAGGATAGTAAAGATTGTCTTCACTGTATTCTTGTTATAAATAAAATAATCCCAGAGTATGTGTGATTGTTTCTTTTTGTATGGAGTAACCATGTGCTGTTGCTCCAGCTGATGGATTCTGTCTGCGGTCTCTGGACCAAAGGTCAGCGGCTCAACTGTCACATTTAGTCCGTCACAGGATCTGCTCTGTCTTACAACAGTGGTGTGAGGTTCAAGCTCCGCTGACGACACTCGACTCTCCAGTGTGGGCTGCATGTGACCCGGGAGGAGAGTGACAGGGCCGGGCTGAGAAATGGCAGCCGACACAGGGGTCACGGAGCCAAAGGGCCATGAAGGGAGTCACAGGGCTGGAGAAACACAAGCAGGGCGATGGAGGATAAACAAAGCAGAGGACACCTTCTCTGGGTAGCATTTGCGTCTCTCATGCTCTCCTGCTCCATCTTCCTGTATTTTCTCTAACCCGCACCTCCTCTACCCCCACCATCTTTGTTTTCTGTTTCCTCACTTTCGCTCCCTCTCACCTCACCTCGCTCTACTGCTCTGTTGGCTTCGGGCATCGCTGTCCGTTCCCCTCTCTCACTCTGTGATGGAGGGATGGCCTGTGGAGTGAAGGGGCGATGAAGCGGTGGAGGCCGTCAGCGCCGGAAAACACCGTCTCCCTTCTGTCTTTAGTCATTTTTACTTCCCCAAACATCCAATTGATTTACTGATTTACATACTTATGTATAAACCTCCTGAACAGCCTCCATTGTTAATTACACTAAAGACTTGCTTCACCCAAATTATGAAAAGCCACATTTACTCATTTACTTTTTAGTAAGAATTGGGGTTATTTTGCAGTGTTAACAGCTATGTTTTCATACTCATATCACAGGATTTATCTGCAAGGCTGGTTTAGGAAGTGATCTGTATTTTGTTCATATTTTGCAATTACATTTTAAAATTTGCACTATAAATTGGGAAAAAATATAAACTCTCTGCACTCCTGAATGAGTGACAAGTACATAGACTGGTATGTTTCACATGCATGTCACAGGATTTGTCTGCAGGGCTGGTTTAGTAAGTTATTTGTATTTTTATGTATTTTGCTACCACACTTGTGCAATTTAAAAAAACTGTGCACACCTGAATGAGTGACAGGTACGTAGGAGGAAGATGCAACTTGAGAACACTGAGAATTCCCCACACGCTTTCTCACTTGCTTTATTTGCTTACACAGTGTTTTGGTCTGTCAACCAGATGTAACAATGAGGAGTAAAAATTTACATCTTCAGTAGGAATGAATGAGCTTGGTAGGCAGGCGAGGTTTCACACCTACGTTAGTTGTCAATTGTTTTTCAAAAGAAAATATAGAATCGTGCCATTCCAATCAATGAAGATCTGCTTTAAAATGTGATTATCTGCATACTAGAAGCTTTACATTTTTGCAAGAAAGCAAAGGTCCAGGCGTAGGCACACAGATGTGTGTTTTTGCCCACTCATCTTGGTGCTTCACATTGTTTCTATAAGCATGTTATTGACAGATTTCTTCTGCCCTCTTTAGCATGCTTCGTTATCTCTTCACACACCTTAATGAGCCGGTTCTCCAGGATTGGGCCAATTAGTCTCAGTAATCTGGTCAATTTAGCCATTCTGCTTTCTCCTCAGGGTTTTCAACCCCTGGAAATCACAGTAATGCTCTTCCATTCGATGCCTCAGCACAAATGGGGTGGAAGAGGAGCAGCAGAGGGGCTTGTGTGCGGGGGTAGGTGGGTTGTATGTAGGAGTAGGGGGAAGCTGTGGGCTGTTCGATATCATAATGGCGCATTACAGCTGGAAAAGCTCCCTACGCGCTGCGGCTAGCTACCCCTGAGGTCAGACACTGTATCATTTAGCTGTGATAGAAGCATCTGTGCTTTGAGCGGCGGGCTTCTCTCTTTCTCTCACTCTTTCTCCCAAAGGCATTATCGTTTAATTGCAGGTGTAGCAGGTACACAGGGTTAGCTGGGGTTATCCATAATGCGAAACAGCGCGGTTATAACCATGTCTCGCCATCACTCTTTTCTTTATTAGACTGAACCCAGTGTTAGTGTATCGATTTTTGAGCCTCATTTACATCCAATGGGTTGCACAATTATTAGCGCTTTTAATGAAGATTTTAAATCTCTGTCTAGATCTGCTGTGACCCCGACATCGAGAAATGTGGTCCGTCGCCTTCTGCACCGTTTTGTGACCCTTGCTCCATTCTGTCTCATTATATGGTGACATGTGTGCAGCAAGCATAACTTCAATCTAGCATAATTAGCTCCTACCTATAATTAAGGCACCTCTTGTGGCTCTTCACTATCTGATTGTTTTGTTGTGGTGCGCTCTGTTATTAACTTTGTAGGGGGGTAAAAACCTCTCAGCCTTCTTTCTCTCCTCTGATTGTCTCTGAGTTAGTTGCTTATTTAAACTTAAACACTACTTGTGTATACATGTTTTTGTAATTCTTTTTCATGCTTGTTTATGTTCATTTACACTTTCCCCCTGTGAATATGAGAAAGGGAAACACGGACATGATAATGCAATCTGCATACCTAAAGGGTACACTCCTGCATATTGTGCAGTAATATCGACAATAAGACACACTCTTACAATTTAGTAGTTAGATCTTTTTGGCCAGTAGGTACCCTAAGGCATCATCCTTCACTGTGCTGCTTTCAGGTGTGCATAAATGATGCTCTTTATCAAAGTATACACTAGCAAAATGAGCAGTTAATTGAGATACAGAGTGTTTGTCTTGGACTGAATACACTAACATCATATTGATTGCAAGGCCTTGTTTATGTCACATTTGACTGAGCATGATCAATTCTGTCCTGGCACTTTGATTGATCACCAATATGCTGTCACAGGTATTGATTGGGACTATGGTTAGAATAATGCCACCATCCTAAATGGGGTAGATGAAAAAGAACGTGCTGAGCTGGCCTTATTTGTTTCTGGACAGTCGCTCCTTCTTCCCACAGAGTCGCAGTATGTTTCCGTTTCCTCCCTGTCACCATTCCTGAATCTCCCTGTTTTTGCATTTTCTTCCTGCACACACACCTTTTCCTCTCCACTAAACTTTCCTTTTTTCCCCCTCCACATCTCCCTCCTGGCCTTGCTTTTCTATGTAACACACAAACACACACCCTTTTCTCTGTCTTTGCTCATTATCCCCCTTTCCCCAACTTCTTGACTTGTCATTTTTCCAAAGCCTCTCCCAGATCTCCTCTGTGCATCTGTGAATTGTCTCTCTCCAAAGCTCTGCCCCTGTACAGCCACAGTCTTCACTCCATCCATCTCTGTCTCTATCCTGCCTCTCCTCTCTCCCCTCATCCATCTCTCCTGCTCCCTTATTCATATCCTCTGAGCTTTCTCTCCTCTCCTCTTTGTTGCGTGTCATGGCAACCAAGTTTCTCCTTGACCCTCTGCAACTAAAGCGCACACACATTACTCTGAAATACGTCAATATGTGAGCATGTCATTTGAGAGAGGTGTATATTTTTACTGCTCCTTAAGCTTTCTGTAGATGTATTACAAATTAAAGGAAAACCCAACATAAAGTGCCTTCGGAAGGTGTTGGGCTATGACCAGAAAAGCTCCAAAGCTCCTTGATGCTGATTCTTGAAGTACGTGGAGGACATCAAAAACTATTACTGTATTTGGTGTTTCAGTGATGGAGGTGGAAAGTGCTGACTAATATTCAGTAATTGGGCTGATAGCACATGTATTCTCATCAGCTTCTCCCTTTAAAGATTCAATGTGTGGTATTTACTAACATCTAAAAGGTGAAGTTGCAGATTCACCCCCAGTTTCCTTTATTGTGGCCATAAAAAACACAGACGTCCTATATTAGAGCTGGTGGTTGTTCGTCCATTCATGGGGATAATAAGTCACAGTCCACACTCAAACATAAGTGACAGTAATGTACTTGAAGGCAGGCCATAACATACATTACTATGCCATAAAACAGAAAAAAAGAAGGGCTAATATAGAAAGATGGCAGTGCAACATATCAGGCCCCAGGAGATGATCCATTCCCTCTGTAGATATTAACCCCCAAAGACCTAAACAGCTGCTGTCGACTAAAAGCATCTGCTCAGATAGAATATTTAATAACCTTTGAACCACTAATCATATTAATACTTTGAAATAATTCAAGTAAAATGCCGTTTCTCAGTTTTTCAGCAACATCAAATATGACCCATTTGGATGTTCAGAAACGCAGAAACATATCAGTTTATGTAACTTTCATTTACCATTAAAACCCATGTGGTTTGACAAATGCAGGGGTTGTAAATGCTTGCTTTAATGTTCAGTTAAGGGTAGAGCTGGTTTTTTTTTTCAGTTTTCTCTGTTTTGAATTTACTATGAGCTTATCTGTATAATCTGTAAATTAATTATACAAAAATACATACTTTTCAATGAAAAATGCAAACTGCAGGGGGCAGTATTATAGTAAATGGTGATAAAGGTTAGATGGGAAAGAAAATTTCATTTAGAAGTTTTCACAAAAATAGATCTGGGACTTAAAGGGTTAAAACACCCATTCTAAAGTCCCAAAGACATAGCTGTTATTACTTTCATGTGATTAAGTGAAAACAAAATCATGAATATTTCATTCCACTTCAGAAACAGCTCCTAAATCCCCTTAAATCTTATACAGCAGATGATTAATTTGTTGCATATTCATGTTAGGATGGTGCAGTAGTTACAGCTGTGGCCCCACAGTAAGAAGGTCCTGGGTTCAAACCTAGCACCAGCTGGTTAGGGTCTGTCTATGTGGAGTTTGCAGGTTTTCTCTGGGTGCTCCAGCTTCCTCCCACCATGCAAAAATATACACCATAATAGGTTAACTGGTCAGTCTAAATTTCCCATAAGCTGGGTTTTCATTACAGTTTTCTGCAAAATACAAGTGATATTTCTACAATTTCGACAAAGGACAATCGCTACTTGTAGGTGTTTCCATTGAAGAGTGTTTGGCTTCTGATGTGTGATTCTAGTAAAGTCCCGTCTCACGACATGTAATTTTTGTAAAATACTGTATAGTTCTCACAAGACGTTCGTTTAAGGAAGATGGATGCACTAAGTTTCATACCAAACCTCTGCAGTGTTGGCACTGTAGTGTCAGTTCATCTACCGCTATTGCAGTGACTGTCTTCAACTAAAGAAGAAGGGAACTTATAATCGTCCAAAGCCAAAGTCCTTATTTATGGCAGTGGCCACGCAGAATGGATTTCTGGGAGAGAACTGTACATCAGGAATTCACCAGCGAGTTGTGGATCCAGAATTTCCGAATGACCCGGGCAACGTTTAATGAACTGTGTTACGTTATTGAATCTCTTGTGGCACCAGACTTGTCTCCTGGGAAGCAGTTCCTACACAAAAGCGAGTGTCTACTGCCGGATACAAAGTAAAACCACCTGCTCTGAGTACAGGGTCAGAGGTGAGACGTTTGGCCTGAGCAAAACCGCCGTGCACACATGGGTGAAAATGTGTTTCCGTTACACTTTTGTGCTATACTTCTACACTAAAATATCTCAAAAACCACCTTATGAGAGCGTAAAAACTTTTTTGTGATTTTCAACAGTTTTTGCGACATTTCGGTGTTTCCATTACAAGTTTTCTATTGCATAATTTACATTTAAACATTTCTGATGGCAATGAAAACCCAGCTATAGATGATCATCTCAGTATAGTTACCAAACTAACTTGTAAGGTTTAGGTCTAAATAACAAACTAAATTTATCTATACTGAAGTACTGTAAATACACTACCAAAGATACTTAAATTAAACATGAAAGATTACAACATGGCCTTTTTAATTGATGATTAAAAAAATGGCTACAGCTGATTTGCTTAAGCAACAATTACATTTATCACTGTGGGCCAATTGTAATAGTTTCCTGACATCACCAAATGTTCTCATTAAGTTACAATTAACAGAGTGGATGTCTAAACCATAACAGGAAACAGCCGATGTGTTAAGTGACCTTGGTGATTTTTTATTTTGGTTTCAATCATGTACATAAGGAAAGTGTCGGTCCATAGTTCGTCAGAATGACAGACTATAAAGCTGCTGCAAATGTGCCTCACCTGTCACTCATCTCACAGAATGATTTTTTTATTATTATTTTATATGTTACCAGGTGGCATCATAATTTGTTAGTGTTTGGATAAGATATAAAGATCATTACGGAGGCAGTCTGATTATTATGGATCCGACATTTTTCTCAATGTAGTTGTTGATTCAGGGAGCTAATCTACTTCTCCCCAGGACTTTGTTCAACTAGATCCGTCTCTGGTTTCCCATCAAAGGCCACAAGTCTGCGACGAAGATTAGGATCCTGCATCTTTAGTCAGAAAATCATTACTCAAACAAATGTTAAAGTTGATAGCTGAACAGTGTTTTCTAAACCACAGACACTGATCAGCTCTTTAAAAGACTTTCTGAGGTGGATTCCCAAAATATTTTACAACCTGCTGTCTGCAAAGGTTTTCTCCAATCCTGCCTCAAGCGCATCAGAGCATCAGTGATCCCCATCGCTTTTGGCAGATGTTTGGATTCAACGTCACAGTTAAGTTTTCCAAAAAGTGTTGGATAGGATTCAGCAAGGCTAAATTCAGACAATGTAGTGTTGACAAGGTCAGTGTCATATTAAATCACTAAACATCTTTCCTCAAAGTGTAGAGGCACGCTTTTGCACATATTTGTAGTTTCCAGCGTAATATTTTGTGACAAAGATAAACTAAACCAGAACTAAACAACAGCTTGCTCACATGCACAGGCAGCCAAGCAGACAAAAGTCCAGTCATTCCTCCTCCTCTTCTTCTTCTTCTCTCTTCCTTTTCCTCATCCCTGCCTCTCCACAGAGAAAGGCCAATTAGAGAACATCCCATGTTCCTCCTTGGCTCGACCAAGACACTCTCCAGGGCCGCTAATTAAACACAAACCTTCCTCCTTTCTGTCTCTTTCTTCCACTCTTTTTCCCTCTCTCTGCCTCCTTCACTGTCACCTCTCTCCATCTGCCTCTCATCCCTTTTTTCACCCTCCCTCCCAGCAACCTCTTTCCATCAATTCACTAGCGCTCCCCTCTCTTCACAACTCTCGCCTGGCCCTTCATCCCTCGCCCTCTTTGCCTATTTGTCATGGTGGAGGTTTGATATTCACATTGGGACAGTCTTCAGAGTCAATCTGTACAAAGCACCGGACTTGTTATTCTCTTCTGCTAGTGTTAACCATGCACCCTGTGACCTCAGCCATGTACACTTTAGGAGAATGTCCAGATCTGACAGTGGTGCTCCTTTTTAACAATGTTCCTTCACAGTTACCGTTGCCCACTGTCCACAGCTGAGCCCACTGACTCTGACAACCAGCCCTATTAATGGGCTAGTCATAGTTACCCACTGTACTCCTGCTCTCCCTCAGTGTTGCCTTTCCCCTCTCTTCCCCATCATTGCTTGTCAAGGCATGAAAACATTTACCTCTCCTTGCACATGGTCACATTTTCACATGTAAATATTGGGTACGAAAAAAACAGAAGACATTTATTTGTCATTGTTGTTTTTAAATGGACTGGGACTCATCCAATAAAGATGATTAGTCAAACACATCCCAGAATTGTTTTTATACCCATTAAGCATGACTATTTATTCTGTTTTTGGCTGTACTGCCAAAAAGAGGGGAAAGCTAGTTAGGAATCTTTCTTGTTGCCACCCCCCACCCCACCCCCTATAAAACTTTGAAAAAACTATACACAGCTCAAATGTGTTGTTATTGCATCATTTTCATATCCTCTGTCACAGGAAAAAATACACCCGGTTGTGCACTATTTTTTTGTTAAAGGCTCCCCTGGTAGCATCAATAAAAAGAAAAGCATACCTCACAAACAAATCTTTCATTTCCAAGGCAAAATAAGAGTAACGAGAATTCTGCCAAATGAAAAAGGAACAGCTGTAGATGCTCATTCTGATTCACGCGCTGCAAACTGGTTTCTTGTTTTGACTGATGGAGGTAATTAGCGGTGATTTTTAGGGATGGACTAACTCCAGAAAACAAGAAATGTTGAAAAATCTGAATATGCTAAAGGGGCAAACTGATGTTTATTCTGGTCACCTGTGCTGATTTATACTCAGGCATGAAATTAAACAGATTTTTTTTTTTTACTCATGCCGGTCACTGACTCCAATTCCCGGTAACACTTTTATTCACTGCAGCATCATTACTTATAGAAGTCTACTGCCAGTGACGTCCAGCAGATATACACATCCCCTCGGGCGGCGGGAGTACAGGAGAGTAAGGAAGAGATTGTTCGGGGTCTCACTTTGTCAACAATTGATTGATAAGAGGTTTTGTTTTCATGACGCCACCCAGATCACCCAACTCCCTCTCCTTTATTCAATCCCCAGGCTCTGAAGCAAAACTAATCCTAACTAAACTCCCAGGATTCCTCCCATCTCCCATCCCACTCCTCTTTCTCTCACTCCCCCATGTTCTGTCATTCCTGAAGTGGCACTAATCCCCCCTACTTCTCTCTTTTTCATCTCCTCTTTCCTCCCCTTCGTGTTTTTATGATCTGTCGTTACCGGAGCAAAACTAATCTCCCCCCCTACTCGCCTTCCCATGGTGGCTCAAGTCCTCCTTGCCCCCTGTGTGTTGGCTCTTATCCTCCCTCCCTCCTTCACACTCTGGCTCCCACTTCTTCCCTCTGACACCCCACTGTTATTCACCTCAGACCATAACTGTATTTACCTCTCTCCGCGCTCCCTCCCACCACGTACACCTCTTCTACTCTCTACGGGCAGAGTTATATTGACAGCCAAGGCTTCGGAAAAAAGGCTCAGGTGAAAAGCTGCCGCCATGTGTGTGATGTTCACCCCCAAAACATCATACACAAATAGACTTCATCTGACACTTTGTATCCATGAGCTGTGGTAGAAGGAAGAAAACGTACCATGTAATAGTGTTCTTCCACCTCTCAAATAGAAGACAGTGGTAGTGCAGCAGGAATGAGAGAACAAGCGAGACTTTTTTTTCCCCAGAAATACCTGCAGTCAAGCTGGATGGAGACATACTCTGAGGTCTCATTCATATACTGAGACACACTCATGAGTTCTGACATTCACACACAAGAGCAAGAGCCAAACACACAAGCGGCTATGTATTTGTGTTAAAAGAGGCCTCGCAATTTTGTCTGTATCTCAAAGTCCATAGAGGAGAGTGGACGTGAAGAGAGCACGGGCTGTCAGCTCATTCTTCACAGCTCTGCCACAAATGCATATATCTGCCGTAGCCGCATAATTACAGAGTTATCAGAGCCTTTCTCAGGTCCTCAGCTACCGACAGCATATGAAAAGACTCCAATTAAGCAATTATCTTTAAAGGTAGAGCCTAATTCAGTCATTTGAGCTCCAAAGAAGCATTGAGAAGGAGACCACAGGGGCTGACAGCTAATTCAGAAAGTGGGGCTAAAAGCATTAAGGCTCAGATAAAAATGGAGAGGGCTTGTCATCATGTAACACTCTGGAAAAATTGCAATGGCAACCCTAAAGTGTCAGGCTCTTGTCAAAAAGAAAAAAGAAAAAATATGATTACACTTTTTACATGCATGTGGTAGACATTCATACCATTTCATCATACATGTTCTTTTCACCGCAGCTTTTACTCGTGGGTTTTAATTTCCATGCCTCTAATTGTTCAATGTCAGCCCGTTATGTGTGGCCTTTTTTTTTTTTGGGTTGCCAATTCATGTGCCCTTTCAGCAGCATGCCACCTCTTAGTTCTGCTGTTTAACAGTGGCTAAATGCTCCTCTTATTTTTGCAATTAGTTCCTCACACTTTCGCTCTTTCACTCTGTCTTTGTCACTCGCGCCAATGTGCGAAGTCCACCTCCCGAAAGCTGTCCTCACGCTGCAATAATCCACACAAATCAGCACATCAGCTCCATCATTCATGCGAATCAAAAAGAGAAATTGTTTCAAATTGTCACATTGTTTGAACCCATCTGCCTCATTTTAACCAAAGACTGATGCGAGCATTTGGAGTCTGTGTATCACTTTGTCGCTTTCTATTTTCTGGCTTTTCTTCTACTTTTCAAATAATTTCAGTCCTGCTGTCTATAATTATTGTACGTGAGGTTCTGTGAGACAACATTATTGATGCCGTGGTCCACTATGTTATGTCCGCAGCTTTCTTTGTGTCTCTACGGTTAAATCAATCTCAATTGTCTGTTACACTGTTTGTCAATGTGTCTACACTAGTGGGGCGACGTGATGTGATAGACGACTTGACTATCTGCTCGCCTCTTGAGCTTACAATATGGGGAAGAATCTGACAATTGCAGTTCTCACTTTTTTTATAACTTTTGGGTATGGAGCTGCAGTACATTCTAACGACGCTGCAGAGAAAGTGACATTATATATTTTTTGCTGTTTCGATGTAGAGCTAGAGCTGAGCTGAATGTCTTTTCATTTCAACAACACGGCTCTGGATCATTCTGACAATAATCAACACAATGATAGCCAGACATATTGTGATGCATTATTCATTTTTGTCTGTGTCTGATTACCCGCTACCATTTGACAACCATCACACTCAAATGTGTTTGGATTACAAGCAGTGAGGAGTGAAAAGGGGAAAATGGCTCATATATTGCCTATCTATCATGCAAAGAGGGTCTTTTGCAGCAGCAGGGGAGGAGAAGTAAACATCCACTGACTCTCTGAGGGTATAGTTCATAAACACTAAGCTCTGGTTTGACACAATGTCTATGCAGAGGGAGGATAAGTAGCCTCACGAGTGGTCAATAAATCAGACACCTCTCCGTAATCCACAAAGATAAATCTACAGTGCAGAGGCTATTCATAACGTTTGAGTTGTGTGGGGTCATTTAACCATTTCCATTGATTACTGTCATTTTGGAAGTGTGTTGCCGTCAAGGGGTCTGAATGGAGAGGCTACTTAAGGCTCGACACGCTGATCAATAGAGCAGTCTCCAGGTCCAGACGGCATCTCACACATCAAGACCATGTGGAAGTCCTCGCAAGCTCTGCTCCAGATGAATCGATACGACGAGCATACGCACGATCGCACGCACTCCCCACCTCCCATCAACAGGTGCTGTTTAATATGCCCCATTTAAACGAGTGAGTCATTGAATCAGCTCGGATTGAGTCGCCTTGTTCGACATAAAGAGAGCAGTCAGACGCTTCGACAAGTCCCTCGCCAGTGCAAGACATATACTAATGTTTAAAAGACCTCTAAAAGACCTGCCAAGGTTGAAAATCAAGATAAAGCACACAGTCGATCCTAAAATTGATTTATAACCTACTTCTCACAAAGAGCTCTTGAAAATACATGAGCCGGTGCCACAGTGTTTAAGACTGATTTCATTTTGAGCCTTATTCCCTTTGAATAGAATCTCAGGACATAATCCAAAAATATGGCCGGATAATATTCCTGTCAGCTTGAAAGCAACCTCCAGGGGAATGATGGAGAGAAAACTGAAACACTCTGAAATGCTGCGTCGTGTGTTTACAGTGAAGCATTATAAGGACGGGCAGCGTGACCCCTGCTGCTCATATCGACAGCCATTACTGATTTTTCTGCTATAGGACTGTGTGTGTGTGCTTAGCGATGCCTCCGAGTGAGCTCATGAAAGGACCCTCGCTGCCAATCTCAATATCCTTTTCAGAAGGCCGAGCCATATTAATTCTCACACAAACACACCTTAAACTCCAATGGGCAGATTCTGAAGCTGGGATCGATACAGCGACATGTCCAGGTCCAAACATCTCAAAAGAGGTAACACCAGTGGAGCCAGAGACGCTGCTCAGACCAGATCAATGCCTGACCGGCTGACTCCATTAGAGCACCGTTTTTATCAACAGGAGTGATTGGTGGAGGTGGAGGAGTCAGTGCAGAGGATAGCTCTGTTGTCACCTTTTACAGTATGGAGCACTTAAGCAGATGAACTCATTTAAGAGCTGAGAGCAACTTTGGCTTGTTTAGATGACGCCATATTAAAGACGCAACAAATTCAGTAGCAAACATGGACCATATTTTGCAGTCACCTGCCAAGTAGATTAACTATATTTATATTTGCAGGCAGATTTAAATACTGAAACAGATAACTACTAAGCCCTGGCCAGGACATTTCCATTGTCAAATAGAATCAGCAGACAGAAAACAATTTATTTAACCAGGTAAGTTAATTGAAAACTGATTCTCATTTCCAATAACGACCTGGACATAAAGATGAACAACCAATCACTGTCACATTCACACCTATGGGCAATTTAGATTAACCAATTAACCTACGAGTGCGTGTCTTTGGATGGTGGGAGGAAGCCGGAGTACCCGGAGAGAACCCATGCAGGCACAGGGAGAACATGCAAACTCCACAGTGAACGGTCCCTGGTGTTGGAACTGAACTCAGGACGTTCTTCCTGTGAGGTGACAGTGCTACCTACTGCACCTCCGTGCCAGCAAAAACAAATGAAAACAATGAAAGACAACAGTTCTGTTTTTAAAAGACGGAAGTTAAAGCTGCAGAGGCCGAAATCAGGGGAAGCAGAGAGAAAATTAAAAAAAAAATCCTACAGTTTTCTTCTCGTGACCCAAATCAAGACTAAACGTGAGTATTGTAATGTACTGGTTCAGTAGGTGGTGGTCAGCTGCTCCATAGAAAGAGCAGCTCTTTTGGAGTTTTTCTTTTGCCGAATGGGAGGGTCTAAGGACAGGGGATGCCTGGGACATTAATCCATTTGCTTCATCGACTGTTTAACTAATTATTTGACTGTTTGCTTAGTTTCATTGTGTTTTTTATCAATTCAACAAATTCTGTAAAGCCCTGTGAGGCAACCTTGTTGTGATATTGGGCTCTACAACTAAAACTGAATTACATTGAAAGCAGCAGAAGAGAGACGGACTAACTTCAGAAAGCAGACGAACCTCACTGTCCAACTGTTACACTCACTTCTCTCTTGGGGGGGTCATACCTGACTCCACGATGAGCCAATCAGGAATAACTGCATAACCAATCAGAATCCAGAAAGGCATGCTGAAGTAAAAGTGTGTGAAATACAGAAGCAGATTCCACTTAGACCTTGAGAGGGTCACAGGGTGCTGGAGCCTATCCTGGGTACTAATGAGCTAAGATGGGGTACACTCTGGACGTTTTACCAGGGCTGGTACATACAAACAACCAGCGACCAGTTAACCTACTATGGTGCATGTCTTAGCTGGACAAGAATATGCAAATTCTACACAGAAAAGTCTCACCAGCCAGTGTTGGAATTGAACCCAGGACCTTCTTCCAGTGAGGCAACAGTGCGAACCAGTTTCAACCATTACCATCAAAGTAACTGTAAAGACTACAACAACACTTAAACTGCACATACACTGAAGTGGTGATTACTGATGTGTACAAATAGGAATAAAAAGAAGAACGTATCTGAAAACCAAATGACTCCAGCTGTATGGGGAACGGTGTATATAAAAGTGTACTATATCACTGCAATAGTGTTCACAATACATGTAGTACACAAATATTAAATACATGGAGTAACTCAGTTAACTTGCCCAGTGAATTTTACAATATAGATGAACCTGACTCCATTTCACACTGATATGTATTCAATTTTGAACACTCTGAACACCAAACTTCAATATTTTGTAATGCTGAATATGTGACTGTATTATATTTTGGTATCAGTTTATATTTAGTTGGTACATTTGATCTTTTTTCTTTTTTTTTATGTAATGTAGCTTGCAAGATTTTTCTGTGGACTAGTTTCACACCAGTACTGAAAACATTGCATCACTTTGCCTTTCAGCTCTACAGGACATTTTTTTACACAGTTTTAATCTGGCTTTAGACATATTTTCTGTTTCAGTTCTTATTTTTCTAGACTTAGATTTGGTAGATTTATCAGCGCATATATCAAATTGCTATGTGTTTATGTAAATCAGATGCTGTTAATACGTCTGTCTCGTTCTGCATCAGTATTCTGTCATGTTGCCAAATAATTGCTGGAAGATCGTAGTTAAGTGCTGTAGTTCATACAAACCAATTAACTGTGGAACCCTGGGTACGGTCCAGCTGTGGAGGCAGCTCTGCATGGGAGTGCACATTTGGTTGCACATCATACTTCTTGCTTTGCTTTTTGACATTAAGCTCGCTCTGGCTGGCGTTCTTTCACTGTGGAAAACACTTTGGCTGCACCGGCTGCCTGAACGTGAAAATTACTCCCCTCAATTGAGAATTCTGCTTCAGAGATTCTGGATTTTGGAAGCAAACAAAAATATTTCCCCCATTCTTCTTTTTTCATACCCAGACCTGAAAATAAGATTAAATTCCTCACATAGTTTTCCATACTGTGTGGGAATCCCATTTAATGCTGGTGTTTAATAACATTAATGTGGTGTTGAAGATGGGTCAGTGGAAAATTTAATTTATGTCCTCATTAGTCCTGCTTTACTCTCTGTAAAACTGAACTGCTGCGTACTAGACTGAATCTGTGATCATTTTATATCTTATCTAAGAAAACTGCTCTAGTAAATACTTTAATAATTATGTCTGTAAATGCTGTGCCCATAAACTGTTAGGAGTCATTTCTATGCAAACACCATCTGATGAAGTTACACACTGGCAGGTGTTTTTGACATTTTATCATGTCACATGTTCATGATAACAAGTAGTTTTCCCAGTTGGATGAAAAATGTGGAAATAAGACATTGTAATACACAACTGGGCATGAGTGCAAACAAGGTTTCTGCAGGTATCAGCAAATCTAATTTAGTGCTTTTTAATGCCACTTTAAACAAATTTAATGCCCATGTCCAACTGCAGATACAGATGTGTGTATATGTGTGTGTCGACGGTATATATATATATATATATATATATTAACCAGATTCTTAATAGTTCCTCCTCCAACCACTTCTGCTGAAACTTGCATTTTCCCATTTTTCTGACATTTGTTAATATTCCCATCCGCTCTTTCACTACAGCATAAACAAAATCACAGCACGTTGCATTCCAAGCATCCAGTGTTGTGACTTCGTGTATCAGCCATAAACAATAGCCAATTAAAGGGTTCTGCCTGTCAATCATCACATACTTCCGATCAAAATTATTAAATGTTTATATAAAGAAAATAAAATGTGTATTTAATTTTAAATGCTTCTGGACATCAAATTTAATGTTTTTTTAATGCCATTTAAGGCCTTCATTTTTGCAAAAATCTATTTAATGACTTTGAATGCTTCTTAATGACCCGCGGAAACACTGGCAAATATTCACTCAGTGTTGTAGATTAGATATGAGAAACTCCAAACATGTCACGTGCTTTAGTTTTAGAACAGGCTTCTGACATTGTGTGATCAGAAACTCACAAAAAAAGTCATTATTTTACTTGAACACGATAGTTGCTTATTGATATGCAGGAGATTGGAATGAAATGGTTTTCACATATGGAAAAAATCAGCCTGGTCTCACAGAACACAAACTATCAACTCAAAATCTGTGATTGCTATCACAGAATTTTCAGCGATTCCGTGACAGGCCAAAAAAATGTTGTGTTTGTATGTGGCACACACAAAAACGTACAATCTGTCCTCCATTTGTGTCGATTTCCGTTGGATAGATGGTGATAAAAAGCATTTCTTCAGGAAGGAAACCTATTTTGTAGCAGGTTACAGAGAGATGATAGAATATTTTCTTTAAAACCTGTAAAATAACTGAAAATACTGTGATGACCACAAAAAAAATACTGTGATGACAAAAACTAAAAGCTCCCGCATGTCAATGAGGTACTTTATTTTTATGTTTGGATGAAAACAAGGAAAATTAGACATTAAAATCCTCAATAACTGGGCATGACTCCAAACACTTACTCTCCATTAGATATGAGATGAGAAACTCTAAAACTCAGACATAATGGAACAGATATCTGAACATGTCTGATAAGAGATTCACTGAAAAGAGTTGGCATCCGTATTTAATTTGAACAACTTGTCATTCATTTTCCAGAACAGGTGACTTATACAGTTGATGAGCAGGAGATTGGAATAAAATGACTCTTATGGGGAACAAATGTTCTGTTGATATGTGGCATAAACAAAAAAAAAATAGATTCTGTCGTCCATTTATGTCAGTTTCTGTTGGTTTGGGTGATTATGCGTGTCATCGGGAAGGAAACCTTTTTTTAGCAGGTTTCAAAGAGATGGCAGAATATTTCATTTAAAGCCTGTAAAATAACCTGAAATCTTGTAATGAAATAAAAGAGTTGGCCATGCTGCATGGCACAAAAAGAAAAGAATCAGTCAATATCAGGCAATATAACAAAAAGCTTAAAACAGCTACTAAATGGACATCACAATGAGGCACTTTGTCTTTTTTATTTGGATGAAAAAAATGATAATTACACATTAAAATCCTCAATAACTGGCCCTGAGTCCAAACATTTACTCAGTTTTGTCCATTAGATATGAGATGACAAACTCCAAACATTAGACATAAATGCCAGATGCTCATGCTTTGGAAATGTCAGAGAAGAGACTCACGAAAAAGAGCCAAAGTGCTTATTTTATCTGAACTAGTCATTCATTTTCCAGAACAGGTTAGTTATTGATACACACATAATTAGAACAAAATGTTTCTCATTTCTAGAGAAAAAACTGCCTGTTCTGTTTCCTTGGGATGGATGATTATAGGGAAGGAAACCTCTTTTCTACCTGATTTTACTTGCCAAGTTTCAGTGAGACGGCCAAATATTTTGTTCAAATCCTGTAAAATGAACCTAAAATCTTTTAAAGAAATAAAATGTTTGATCACTGCAAGCATTTTGCATGCCACAATAATAAAAGCAGTCAATATCATGTGATACATCCAAGATCTCTAAACAGCTAATGAGGCACAAAGAACAGAAAATGTAAACTTGTATGAAGGAATCCGGTGGGGCAGAAAAGGACTTGTGCAAAAGAATCAATAGTCAATGTTCAGAAAATGAGTAGTGCAAACCTACCAGCTGCAGGTACTTTATTACAGATAGGGACACAATAACCAACATATTTCAAGTATACACCGTCTAATAATACTAAAAACGTGTTCGGTGTTAAAACTGCCATGCTTCATGGGATACTAATCATGTGACTCCAAATACCTTTAAGTATAGCTAAACACATGGCAAAGGAAAAGACAGGTAGATATAAAAAGAAGATGAAATACATGAAACAATAAAAACTAAATAAATAATAATAATACATGCAAACATGATGGAAATAATAGAAAATAACAGAAAAATAGCTACAGAATGAACCTTGTGTTTAGGCGAAGAACACCTTTATGCATCTGGTTCAAGTTGAATTTGTGAAAACTTTACATGACATTCCTTCATTTGTTAAAAAAGTTCGCTGGGCAATTTTCGCGTGTTTGATTAAAACTTGAAAACAAATGAGTCTCTCTTTCTTCTTGTAAGGTCCTCAGCAGTGCACCTTTGCCTCTGGACAGCTCCCACCAGGAGCTTTAATTTAATATGACATTAATTTTTGCCAGAATTGTCCTCGTGGCCTCGGGTCTCATGTCACGAGCTTTAGGAGGGCTGAGGGATAATTTCATACTTTCATTTCCTCTGTTAATATGAGGGAAAACAGTAAATCATATTAGCTAAATTATACATTTTGTGAAATGTATTATTCAAAGATTAATTTGTCAGAGACAGTTTGTTGTTTCACAGAATATTAACCTTAGACTGAACTGTCGTTTTTTTGTATACTTTGACAGATTAGTGTTATAAATTATTTCACGCTGTTCTAAAATTCATTTTTAGAATATGATTCTCTCAATGGTTTGATGGAGCAATTTCAGGCTCTTTGTTCCATCAGGCATCTTTTCAAACAGCCTCACTTTCCATTCACTCATCCTTCGCACTTTGTATCAAACTTGGCTTCCTTTTAGAAGGCGTCCCGCTGAGCCGACGACACCCAGACATAAATACCCTTCTCGCCAGAGCACTTTCCATCTCCCTGTCTGACCTTCTTTCTGTCCTCGAGCTCCTAATTTCTCTCCCTCTCAGACTCTCCTTTTTTGTATTCCCCCTCCATTCACATCTCTCTCCCACCGGCTCCGGTAAAGACGGACCTCTCGCTCGGCTCAGCTTTGTCTCTTTGTGTCTCACCTGCTTTTCTCGGTGTAAAATTCCATCCACCTTAACCGAGCAGACTGCGTTATCTTTCATCACGCTTTGCTCTCACCGCTTTTCATTTGATTGTAAATTATTCATACACAACCTGGCTAACCCTAATAACACTTCAGAGCTCTTTTGGACGCCCTCTTTGTGTTGCCGAGCTACAGTTCAGTGTAGATTCCCAGTGTCACAGTAATATTAGAGAATTATAGCATTATTCTTTGTCCTGTGTTCCTGTTTAAAATGTAAACTGAGTTCTAACCCACAACATACAATAGTGTTATTTATACTATTACAATATAAATGTATTAAATCACCCTGGAGTACAGAGGTTGACTGATATTGGATGTCTAACACAAAAACCAAAGAGCCAAGTAATCAGATGACATCATTATCGCGCAAAAAAAAAAATAGACACTGTTACTACAAGATAAATGATAAACTAAACATCTGAGTCAAAGTTTAGATACCAAAATCAATATATCTGGAAGTGAAGCTCAAACTAAACATCCAAAATCCACACCTCTTCTCATACAAATTATTATTAATTATACATTTGTATCTATTATTGCCCCACAAACTCAGCCACTATCAGTCCCAACTTCTGCCAATACCAATATTCTGTAAAAAAAATTATCTTTCCAATATGTATGTGTATATATACGATCGTGGAAATAACTAGTAGCCCATCAAAAGTCATCAAAAACAATGGTTATGGAATCAAGTCCTAACTCCTGTGTGTATCATGTGACTAAAACAGACAGAAAAGAAAACATGGAATGAATAAAAGCACTG
>JAPQRP010000003.1:36546464-36565060 GCA_037367295.1 Apogon hyalosoma
AATAATATAAAATAGAAATGTTCTTAAAATGTTACCAAAGCTTAAACAAGATGATTGACAATAAAACTATTATATGACTGTATTTATTGTGTTTTATATTTCAGCAATTAATTCTCATTATTTATTTTGTTTTCGGTACATGATGACTCATTTAATGTATTTTTCCAAACAAATTTCAAGTGTCCCATACAGTACACATACCCCACTTTGAGAACCCCTGCTCTAATCCTATCAGTACATGTAAATAATTAGTGTAAAATGAAGTCAGATATGACCCATTTGGATGTTCAGAGGCTTCGGAGTTACCGTGGAAACATTGTCATCTTCAGCAACACTGATTCACCAGTAAAACCCCAGTAGTTTGATAAATGACAGTGGTTAACAATGTTTGGTTTTATGTTCAGTAATTGATATCTTTTCTGGAAAAAGTCACTTTTTCTTCAGTTTTCTCTTGTTTTTGATATAATAACCCTCAACTTTAGTCTGAGCTTATATGAACATCTACATGATCAGGAAATTAAGTATAAGATTAAGTATAAGAAAGAAGAAATTAAGTATAAGAAAATGTCTGATTTTCATTGAAAAACTAAAAATCCAGATGATGAAAGTAAAATAAAGGGTGTTAAATCATTTAAGAAAGGTTAGATACAGAAAAAACTCATTTGGGAACTGCCACAAAAGTAGCACTGGGTCTTTGTGGGTTAAAAAAAACAACAGCTCATTTTGCAGTTTGCAGTGTGTTTGAAAGGCTTTTGTTGATGCAACACAGTGCAGCATTTTGTTCCCTTTAACAAAAATGTGTCCTGAGACATATGTCCTGCAGATGTGGTCAACATGACATCCATCTCTGCTTTGGAAATAGAGGGGACTAGAGACAGTGTTTGTTTAGAAGAAAGGTGGAATAATTTAGATTGAGTTTTGAGCAGATGAAGTAATCCCACCCGCCCTGTCTCCTCGTCCCTGCACATGAAGCTGCTCCAAGCCACAAGCCTGGCTAGTTGGCGTGAAACTCTGCAAATCACACATGACGTGAAACAGCTGGCCCACGAGCCAAAGAAAATTCCAATAAAAACCAAATGTAAGTGTTTTGATACACTTTCACTCCCTTTCCTGAAAACTCTAGCTGCGCTCTTCCACATTCCCACTTCCCCCCCCTCTCTCTCTGTCTCTTTCTTCCAGGTACACGCCCTTTGACTTGTCAGGGGGAAAAGTTTTAAGGAAAGAAAAAAAAAAAATCACGGAATCACGGAAGAGATTCAGCAGTCCTACTAGTTTGGCAAGTTCTCTATGCTTAAAGCTGCGTAGAAAGGCGGAGAACAGGGTTCAAACTCCAATTTGCTCACATTTGTACACTTCTCTGGTCCTGCAGACGGTAAACGGTGAGTTGAACGCTTCTTTTTGGGATTTTTCACAGTTTTTCCTCCGTTTAATCTTAGTATTTGCTCAACGTTTTTGCCACGTTTCGATATAGTCTTGCAGAGCCATCCTGTGAAACTTGGCCGCGGTCTGACTGCAGGACGGTTTCAATGACTCCACCGTTACTAGTTTTTGGGCTCACGTTGCACTTTTACAGAAGGCTATAATAATAATAATAATATTAATAATAATAACAGTTTTGTCTAGTTTAATATGACTGTATCCAGGTTTTCTTGTATGGTTTTACTGGCCGTGTTTGATTGCCATATGCTATTTCACTTTGCGTCTCTCTTTCTCTTTCTCTTGGAAAGATATCTGATATTTTGATGTAGATCAGTTGTCAAGTTGCCAATCAATTGGAAACAGCCTATCAAAAATTGAACTGAGTCTAAACTGGGCACTGGGATTAAAGGCAGCATATTTAATGGGCTGTCCGGACCGCGCGTAAAAGCGCAAAATTGCGCAAAGCAGTATTTTGCGCTCAAAAATGCATTTCATAAACAGACATACAAGAGGGAAATCTTTGCTTAGTTGAAGTACTTTTTTACGGAGCTGTGGCCATTGTGACTGCTTCTGTCAGTGCTGGGTTTCAATACCTAAAGTTGCGTATGTTGTTAATGATGAGTGCTGGCAAACCTGACGCCTGTTGATAGAGTTGCGCCCAACCTTCTGTTGTCTGTATGGTCAAACCCAGCACAGGAGTTGTATGAAAGACAGCCAGTGTATGTCTGCTCACCGCAATTTACAGCCACAACCTAACTTGTTCCTCTGTTAATATTTTATGCCACACGAGCGGTAGTATTGTCATTACTCTGCGCACATACCGTATCACATTCGCCCATTTGGAAACGCAACACTCAATCTCCTTTGGGCTCTGAAGGGAAACGGGAAACCTCTGGTTGTAGGCCTGTATATTTAATTATTTGCGCAGGTTTTTTGGCCTTTTAAGACAAATAACGGGGATTAGTTTGTCCCCAGTGGGACAGGCTGAAGCTCTGACGTGGGTCGAGTCATGCAACTCTTATCATTTGTCGAAATTAGGGCACGTGTTAGGAAGCAAGCAAACACCTTAAGACCGGTCATTAGGTAAATAATACATGCCACCCCCCCCCGAAAATAGAAAAATGTTTTGGATTGGGGTTTTTTTTCGCGGTGTTTTTCGGACTGGACGAGCTGAGAGCCGTTAAGCCGTGTGTACTTTGGCTGCAGAGGGTGTGTCACCGGTGCAGGAAGAAGTCCCTAAAGTTCCTACTCATAGTCAGACAGTTTTTGTCAAAGTACAAGCAAACACTGCAAACTTTTACAGAGCTGATCTTTTGCTTGGTCTCTGGGTTCATATTTCTTACATTATTCCTATCAGTCATAAAGATCTTTCTTGGACCAGATGAGATGTTCTTACTTTACTCCATGCAAAACTGTGACTGTATGGGATTTGTGCTCACATGGGGTTGGTGTAGGTGACACTCAAAGTACAGTGTAAGATCAGTAGGTCAAACTGTAATGTCTGAAAGGGGTCGAGTGAAATTGTAGATGTTAATGGGCCTATACTACAGTGTCACAGCTCTCTTCTTTGTCGTATAAGGACGCTGACAGGGACATGCCCTAATTGGCCACATATGCTCGAAGTGGCTGCAGCTGAGAAATTGTTTGGTTAGAGGGGTGCTTGAGTGTGAAATGTACATTAGTAATTGACATTTTAATTTGCCTTCTTCAAGTGGTCCGTCACACTTGCACTGAGGCCTAGATGTTGCAAACAGGATGACATCCTGTTGAAACAAATTGGGTTTTGTCACCGATATAAACTGCTGTGTGTTATTTGTTGTGCAGCATTTGAATAAAGAAGCTGACAGACAAGTACAGTCGCTGTGAACATATCCTCTCACTGCTTTGGGGCAAACTAGCTCTGAGTTGGCCTGTAAATTCCTGTCTAAGTGATCTTCACAGACAGCAATGAATGGAATTCCTGCACGGATGTGTCACCTACTGGCATGTTTTACGTTTGAGCAATGTCTCTATCTGTCTTATCTATCAATCTGTCTTGATCTATATTTGTAGTTGTATTTCCTCTACATCTGAGTCATTTAATGTTAGGTAGACTCTGGCTTGTTTGTGTGTGTGTGTGGGAATTGGCTGCTGATGTGTAATAAAACTTTGGCAGTAGATATTAGGTCTCACTGATAAATACATTAGGATGTTTGGGTGTACATCAGTGTGAAGACAGTGGGTCGAGGAGGAGAGGTCAGTGAAGGCATCATGATGTTGACACGATGGCAGGCAAAGGAAGAGAGAGTGGCACTGAAAGAAAGAAAAGAAAGAAAGAAAGACCGGGAGAGAAGAGCAGACTGGGACTAGGTAATCCCTTAGGTAATCTGACACCCCGTCCCCTTGGTACCTTCAGTAGATCAGATGACCTATCAAAGATCAGAACGTCCATTGTGCATCGCAGCTTGTCTCTCAATCAGACTCCCTCTCACCCTCTTCACTTATCTCACGTCACTGTCCCTCCCTTATTGCGGCTCTCGACTTAACACTTGAAACGAAAGGCTTCGCAGGGACACGAGGAGATCCACTGTTTCATTTTCCACTGGATGTGCCTATCAGTTGAATGGGTTTTGAATCAGACTGTCATGCAGTTTCCTGCCTTCCAAAGCATGTAGTAGAAGTTGAATCAAATCTATCTATCTATCTATCTATCTATCTATCTATCTATCTATCTATCTACCTACTTATCTAATGTCATTGTCTTGACCTCTCCCCTTTCCCAGAGAGAGGAGTCATGGAGGATGCCATTAAAACCATGGTGAAGGTCTACCTGAAGTCGTCCAAAGGAAAGGAGAGTCTAGGAAAGAAAGAATTCCAAAACCTTGTCAAGAGCCAGCTCGGCAACATCCTCTCGGTTAGGACATTTTTACTGAACCTCTCTGAAAAGTTACCAGCACTTGCATTATTATGTAACCCCCACCCACCCCTCACAGAAAGGGCTCATCAGGCTTGTGTTAGCACTGGATGGTCTTAAGCTGTCTGGGTTTTAACAGATAGTGGTGTAATGTACAGTATGTGAATGGGAAAAGTAATCTGACATGATAGAATGACATTCATCAGTATTATAATGTAAACAGAGCCACTGATAGAGGAGGGTCATTTACTAATCGTCTGTGGTGATTTCACCAGTGACAGTCCAGGTAGAATTATAACTTATCATCATGCTGTATTGTCTCATGGCTTTTTGTGCCTATACCCAGGATGCAGACAGCAATGAGGCGATCAAAGAAATGGGCCAGGGGCTGGATGCTAACCACGATGGCAAACTTGGCTTTGAGGAGTATATGAAGCTGGTTGGTTACCTGGCAGTGTCACTCAGCGAACAGCGCAGTACGGGCCAACAAGAGCCGGCCCAAAACGCAACCGCCACCGAAGGGGTACAAAGCGCCGCAAACAAGGAGGAGGAGAAACCAGAAGCAAATGCAGAACCAAAGGAGGAGGCAAAACCAGAGGTCAAAGAGGAGAAGGTGAAAGCAGAAACGCCTGCAGCAGAAGTGAAGGAAGAAGCAGAGGCAGAACCAAAGGTAGAAGCAGAGGCAGAACCAAAGGTAGAAGCAGAGGCAGAAGCAAAGGTAGAAGCAGAAGCAAAGGTAGAAGCAGAGGGGGAGACAAAGCTGAAAGAAGAAGAGAAACTGGCGGCAGTGGCACGGGCCGCAGAAGCACCGGCGATGGGGAAGGCTGCAGCCGAAGCGGTAGTCAAAGAGGAGGAAATGGTAAAAGTGGAGGAAGCGACGGAGAATCCGCCTGCAGCTGCGGAGGAAGAAGGGGAGAAGAAGACAGAGGAGGCGGCCTCATAGGGGACAATCCATCACTTCACCCACAGCACACTACATGCTTAGACTCAACACTACACAACACACAGCGTTAGCAATGCCAGAGTCAGATGGTGAGCCACTAAAGATGTTTTTTACTACACACAACTTTGAAATATAAAATAAAAGTAAAAACACTACGAACATAGCTCTGAAGAAAATACATCCCTTATATATGATAAAAAAAAAACATGTACATGACAGTAGAACGATTGCTTTGTACTACTACTTACCACTATGTCCATATGTACAGCATGTGCATCATATTATATAGAACATTTACCTCATTATGATAATATACTATGATAGCATGCAGACATACACTACATGTGCATGCCAAATCCCTGTGAAAAGTATGTTTCCCCTGCAGCAGCACACTGACATATGTGTCCTTGTGGTCACTAAACACACCACTGCAACTGAGGCGTCCCTTCCTCAACTTGTCATGCAGCCATAACATTTCTGCTGTAGAACATCAGCAGTTTACACCCTACTAATGGCTTAAAGGTTGCACGAACACTTGTTTCCATATGGTTGAAGTGAACATTCGAGATATTGCAAAAAAGAAAGTGCAAAGTTGGTGTGTTTCCATCAATTTGTTTGGTCTGTTTTCATCTTTAAGGGAGGAAACAGCTGATGTGGGGTGAATGTTTGCTTATTTGGAAAAAGATGTTTCCCATTAACATGTGGCATTAACTGTTTTTTTTTTTCTCTCTCTTTTTTCCCCAAAACTGCTTCAAGCAGGTGTGAAAACTTTTTGTGAAATTGAAGTTTTTTCACTTTCCATCAACTTTTTCTCGACTTAAAATGCAGAAATCCGTTGATGGGAACACCTTTATGCTCTCACCTTTTAACTCACTTTGCTTTGGAGCTGACTTAGCATGACAATAAACAATCTATTTTGCTGAATCTTTGCATTCCCTAATGGTTCTGTACTTTAAATCCCATCGTGTACTCTTCTTTTTCTGTTTCTGGTCTCCTCACGTTGGCTCTGTCTCTCTTCTCTTTATAAATCCCACTTGCAATTGATTTAACCTTCTGTACATGATCTCACTTGTAGAAAGCCATAGATTAGAGGGTGAAAGATCATATGAGGTCCTTAGTTAAATAATTAAGGTTCTAGGAATCCACACCCAAGGACTCTCACAGCCAAAATAGGGTCCCGTGGGAGTGGGCTGATGGTTAGAGGAGCAGGTCAGAAGTGTTCATGCAACCTAATCCACCCGGGATTAGAAGTGCTAAAAATAACAAGATAACAAACACTGAGATGCCGAGAGACACTTTGCAGGGGTCACTTGATTGTTCGTGTTTTTTTCCCTAGATACTCTGTTAATGTGCGCTACAGTATTTATATTGGTCAAGCTCAACTGATCGAACCATAAGGTGCTGGACCGTAAAGAGAACAGGTCTCAAAACTTGACATTTGCTCATTGTTTCTTGTTGTTTTGGTTCTTGCGCCGTTTGTTCAGGTTTGTGCATTTGTTTGCCGGTCACACCCTCATACAGTTTAATAACCCTGTTTGACCTGCAACTGGATCCTGATGTCCCAGGCTTTGGGACGCTGCTGGATTAAGCATTTGATGGGTAACACACCCTAGGACACAAACAATTACATGAAAGTAATCCCGGGCTTCAGCGATCCTGCCCTTTAGATGAGGTGGTAGTGTCAGAGAGATACTTTTGTTGTGTGTTTTAAGCCAAAATAGAATACTGAGCCATCAGCATGAATTTATGTGGTATGACCTTTTATGCCAGTGTAATACATAAGACATTGCATGCTATCAGAAATTTATTTTGTTTAGACATTACCATTGTATTACCATTGTCGTGGCCATTACTTAATTTATACTTGGCCGTAAATTTCTGCTACCACTTTGTATTTAACTCTTTCTTATTTGGACCACTATGGGTATCACTTGAAAAAATGTACTTCTGTGTCACATTATATGCAATTTGTTAATTACATTTTAATGATTTTTAAATAGTCTGATCATGAATAATGTACCCGTGAGAAAAGGGCTCATGTTGCAAGCGTGCTATGTTATAGGTCTATGTTGTCAGCTACATAGTGCTTGAGGCACATTTTAGGCACAATTCCAAATGTGTACCTTATGCACTGAAACAGCACCTGGCACTTCAAACTGCTCAGCAGCAAAATGGGCGAGACAAATAAAGCCAAGTCATGTGGTCACCCTGCCACACTGTGACACTCCCATTGTAAATACACTCTCATTTACACTCAGCCTTTTATACTCATACTACACTGTTTCTTGCATGATCTTTGGCTACTAACAAACATCTTATTGGACGTTTGGGCTATTTTTTACTATGTTATTATATGTATTAATAAATTTTTTTATATCAAAATGATTATCATGGTACTTCCTGTGAATAATGGAAACATATCAGTCTCTTGCACCATTAACAACAGGCCTAACACTTGCATCTTGTATAATACTAAAGTAGCAAGCTGCAGTGTTAATGCTATGTTTATAGGCCAGGCGTGTTTTTTTTTTTTTAACACTTATTTCAAAATCTCTTTTTCTCTATTCAAACTGTTTTATTCAGATTTTTCTTATATCAACTGAAAAGGAAATGGTAAAATCCACTTTACTGATATATTAATACAACTCGACTTGCACTATCATCATATTTTTGGATTTAAAGAGAACAGACCAGGGTCTAAACGTTATCTGGAAATTATTTCCTTGCAGCTGTTGCTTAAACCTACATGTAATAGGCAGATAAGTGGTCTGATTCAGATATTTAGAGTCTAAACCTTCTGCACTGGCAGTAATGTAACTATCCCATAGTGTAAACCCCACCCAACCTCAGCTCCATGTAGATTAAAAACATGCTGGAACGAAACAAGGCAGATCTGCAGCAGGGAGTGTTTGCAGCCTTATTTTCATTGCCGCACAATAAGTCTCATTCATTCTGAGATAGAAGAAGATAAAAGCCTTCCAGTGGATGTAATACATCTACAATAAGTGCATGGATGTACTTTTAGACTCAAAATGGAACCATTCTCATTCTGTGCAGGCTTTTCTTAATTGTGCGTCTATTTACTCTCTTCATTTCCTGACGAGTACAAGAAGGTGTGTGTGTTTAGCAGATGGACTCATTCTAGTTCACTGTCATGTCCAATAAACTACATTAAACTAGTATTTCTACTTCATATGTAATGCTGTATCATTTTTTGCTTATTCTATGTAACATGTGTAATGAATAATATTGAATAAAACTGTGACAATAAAATATTAAGTTTGTGGTCTATTACTGTACAGTCTCTGTTATTTGCATTAATTCAGCTGTCCAAGGTTGTTATTGTCACCAAAAACTAAAAGAATCAGGAAAACTAGGGCAAACATTTAGTTTTATGCAAGAGGTGACTAAAACGGTGCAATGTGTCCACAAAATAACAAAAACATCTCAGGTTTTTGACTTCCACACATATTTTACAGTTGTTTTGGCCTATATTCAAGAAATCTAATACAATAGTCCTTCAAATTGGAATATCAAGTTTTTGTAGGTTGTTTTTCAGCATCAGGTCAGACATTTACGTTACTTGTCATTGAGAAATTTTGTTTTTTGTTTATCCCTCATATAACCCTTTATCGGGCAAGTGACTGTTTTTGGTCATTTCTGCACACATTACAGTTACGGTGAGGCAACAATCTGAGGTGCAATGTGGTCTACAGGGTCTGTAAGGTCCATGTGTGCATGAATAGTGAGCGTACCAGCTTTGTTTGGTACCATGATGTAATGGTACTGATGTAAGGACTGATGTTCAAAGGGATCATGTGGATGTGGACAGGGGTCTGGATCAGCACTTATTTTATTGTAATATTCTAAAAGTGATGTTTCAATGTTCTAAACTACATGTACATTTCACCTTACATGTGTTTTTCTTATTTGTTTGTTGTTTTTTGTTTTTGTTTTTTTTTTGCCACTGACAGTAAGGAACCAAATTTGGTAACTTCATTGAGATTGATTTTCTGCAAAACAATAAAAATTTTGAAAAAAGTAATTAAATTTTGTTGTGTCCTCCATCAACACACCAAGGTTGAAATTTTGAATTTCAGAGTATTTCTATGAGTGCCCTATAAAGGGTTAAATGCACCGTATTTCCATATTAAATGTGTAAAGCGAACATTTCATGTGTCTTTTGTCACATTCTAACTCATATTTATACACAAGAAATGGCTTTACATGTCACATTTCTGACAAAAAATTAACAACAAAGCAATTTTTATGATAAAGTGAATTATTTTATTCGCTGTATATGTATATTTTATGGATAGTTATGTATCTACCCTAGAGTCTGTCCTGAAGATAGATATCCTCCTGAGACCCAGCAATGCATTTTTGTCCTCTGCAGTGGACAAAAGTTTCACAATTTTACTTAAAAAAAATGCTATCTATTGCAAAGGACATTCCATTAAAAAATAGATAAATAAATTAAAATGATTTTTAAAATGTATCTGGAAAAAACTGTTGCATCATGCAGTTTCTAATCAAGACAATTGTTTAATACAAAAAAGCTCAAACTTTCATTTTCCTGGGTCTCAGGAGGATGTTAAATGGTACAATGTGCATTTTTGTGAGGTTTTTTTTAATCCTCCATAAACAAAAAGAAGCACTAAAATCAATAATTACTAGAGTGAAATTACTGAAAATGTGCTGTCAAAACTGTTTAAAACTAAACTGATCTTGAAACTAAAATGTCAAAATGTTAAATAAAAATGAACTGAAAGGAGAACGTGCAGTGTTGTATATGTGTGTGTTTTTTTCTTGAGAGTTTTTGTTTTTCTGTATACGTGTGCTGAAAGGAGAACAGGAGAGAAAGCACCTGCAAAGAGAGAGGGGAGGATAGAGATACAGAGGCAGCATCTACGTAAGTGGGGGAAGTTGTTTTGGGGTGGGGGTGGGGGTGGAGGGGGAGGACAGGTGATATTTAAGCCACTGGCAACTCTCTCCCCATCCATCTTTGCCTTGGCTCCGTCCCCTGCATCTCTTCAAAGACAAAGGAGGCCCTCCATCAACACTCAGGTAAGACAGACAGCTTGGAGCGCTTGCTTTGCTGTACTTTCTCCTCTTTATCTGATGATGGTTTTCTTTTAAAAGTAAATCAAGGAATGTATTTTCTCAATTGTAAAGCAGCTGAGCAGAAAATAACAGTGAAATAATAAACTTTAAAGGCCTGAGACTTTGGGAGGACTCTGACAGACTGAGTTCAATGTTTTTGGAGAAACTATTTTGGTTTTTGGGTTTTTGTTTTGTTTTTTTGTGGATGTGCACTGGAAAAGGGCATTGGACTAAGATGCTCACAAACAAAATATGTATATTATGCGTAATCAGTTGGTATTTGTCATGTCATATTGATAAATAATAAATGCTTTTATTGTAAAATGAAAAAGTAAGAACTGAGAGACAGTAACTATTGGCATCAATTGCAAGAAATCAGTTACAATGAAAACATTATTTAGTCCTTTGTATTAGTGATAGTAGTATTAGTTATTTAACTTCATTAGTCTTTTGCAATCGAACCTCAGAAAAGCCAGTTTAAAGGTCAATCAGTGATCAGTCAGTGGGTTGTAAATATTCTTTCTTTATTCAGATTGTAGAGTCATATGTATTATTACCATACTCAATATTGTGTTACTGATGACATTTTGGTCTCCATGGTTTCCTATTGTATTGTGTCAGTCAATGAGACAGATGACCCCTATAGATTTTCCATTTAGCCAGCTTTGGTGTCCACTACACTCCTCTTTTGTCTCTACAGCCCACAACTCTGACCTCTCAGGACAATGCTCTGCAGTATGAGCATGAGAGGCAGTAATCATTTACTGACATTAGTATTCCTGTCTCCTTTTGTGATCAGTAGCAGTTTATAAATCATGCACAGCCAGAGTGATGGCCAGGGTACATTGTTTTATGCATTTAAGGACTTTTTTTTCCCTTCAGAGACTTTCTGTCTTGGAATGAAAGGGCCTTAAACTTTACACTTGAGTTTCAAAGTTCAGTGACCGTCTGGCTAAGTGAGCGTAGAAATGAATGAGCTCATCTGTGTACACAGTATGTGTGCACAAGTTGGTGTTTATGCTGCCACCTCAGGTTACTTGCCCCCAGACAAGTTTTGTGTTTCACTTCTAGTTTCTATTTGAATGATAAGGCTGTTGTTACACAATCAGCAGACAGAGGACATGTTTTACACTGAGGCTTTTCACCAAAAGCACCAAGTGTTAGATACGTTGCCAGTTCAACTTGACACAAGGACCCTTAAAGCAGCTCAAATGTCTGTTTGCAGGGAGTGAGTGAACATTAAGTTGTCTAGGTTTTTACATGCTGAGAAATGGAGTCTTTCACAGTAAAACTCTGCATAATTGACAGTGACTTCTGTGTCTGTGTGTGCACAGTCTCTCCACGAGCCCATCACAAGGAGTTCCAAGATGCCGGACACAATGTGTGTAAGATTGTTCGAATGCTTTTCCAAAGATTTTTTCCATCTTTTCATCCAAACCTCTGAAATGTAAAACCCAGTAAGGTCGCACATGCACTGTGTAGAATACCAAAATAAGGGTCAATAATAGCCTCTGCTCTACACGTAGAGTGTTATTTGACCCCTTCTTTAGAAATGGGAAAACCTCTCTCCTGTTGTTTCCTACTGTCCATCCGTCTGCCTGTCCATCTATCACTTTGTCTTTGAGGTGGCTTCACCCTTGATTGCTATGTGACCGCACATGCAACTGGGGCTGGAGAGGGCATTTTGTAACAGAACCTGACCCTTTGACTTGACATATTTGCAGCATGTCCAAGGAGCCCACCTCCAACTTGGAGAGCGCCATGCAGATGCTCATAAAGACCTTCCACAAGTACTCGGGGAAGGAGGGCGACAAGTACACGCTGAGCAGGGGTGAACTGAAGGAGCTGTTACTAGAGGAGCTGGGAAGTTACTTAGGGGTAAGAGAAGTGTGCCAAGACACAAATATGTGGTTTTAGACACTTACACACCACTGCAGTTTAGAAATATGCATTGATGCTCTGAGATACAAGTGAAGGTATGCACTCACATAGTCACACACAAGTACAGACAGGCCTCTGCACTGATGTATGCCACACTCACACAACAGAGGACACATTCTTAACGCTCTCTCTCTCTCTGTATTCCCCGCTAACAGAGCACCAAAGATAATGAAGCAGTTGAGAAGGTGATGAACGACTTGGACGCCAACAACGACGGGGAGGTGGACTTCACTGAGTTCATCATTCTGATGGGTGCTCTCACGGTCGCCTGCAACGACTTCTTCCTGGAGTACAAAACAGATGACAAACCCACAGGCGAGTCGGCGGAGAAGAAAGATTGAATCAGTGCAAGAGAGGAGGGAGAATAGTGGGAGGGAAAGATGGAAAGAGGGAAGGAGGAGGGAAAATAACTGTAAATCAATAGAGATAGGGACAGTTTTGCAACAGATTTTTGTCTTATGCAATTTGTAAACACTCTAACTACATATGACTGGATGGCTGAGGGAAGAGTTCCAGCAGGGGGTTTGTGGGTCCATGAAATGTGGGACATTCAGCACAAGTAGTGTTTTCCCTCTGCAACTGCTTTTCATACCACAGCAAATCCGGAACTAGTTGCACTGCTCTCAAAGCAGTGACTGACTACGCATACACAACAGGGTATATTCAACTTTTATCTTCTTCTGACTCAAAATTCAACACATTTGACAGGTTCTGGTACGTTCTGAATGGAAGGGAAGGTAGTGTTTTGCAGAATGCACAACAGGATGTTTGAGAATTTCTTGCATATGAGTAATGTCAACATATATTAAGTTACAGATGATCATATTATTGTATGTACTCAGTGTTGAAGATGAGAATATAATGTATCCCTTTTCTTGCACCTATTTTGTAATCTATTTTGGTAATAACCAATGCATTCTTCACATTATTAAACATGGCATTTAACCAACTATTAATTGTGATCTGTTTGGTTTCAAATACTTTAAAATCCCCCATGCTGCACAAGTATGACTACCTCATTGGCTTATGTGGCTTAAATTTCTGCACCTGGAACTCCAGTTGAATGGTGCAGAGAGAAACAATGTCAGCAACCTGCGAGTGTGAGTTATTGTTTGAGTGTCCATGTCCATGTCTTTGTGTGTGTGTGTTGGGGATTCCCACAGAGTAAACTGCTCCAGCTCACACATCCTGCCAACAATATCCTGCAAGTCTTGTTCCACTAGATATAAGCTGACCCAGATGTTTGACTTGGATCTGCATGGAAACCGTCTTCAAAAGCGAGAGACAGAGGGAGGAGAAAGCAAAAAAAAAGAGAGGGAAAGAGGGTGTGAGGCAAGACAAAGTGTGTTTGCATGCATGTGTGCGTCCATGTGTGTTTGTGAATGAGGAACGGACAGAGAATTCAATTTATGGAGAACATCAGTCAAGTATGTAAGTTGGAAAGCAGTGGTATAATCACAGAGGAATGTTCAAGTTGCTGTGACTGAGCGTAGTAGCTGTGGCTCAGTGTCTCCATGCAGACACACACAAGTAAATCAACACGTCTCTTCCACCTCATTGGCTTTTACAGCTGCTCATCACTTTTAAAGTAGAAGAGGAAGAGGTGCCAAACAGACAAAGCACACATCGTATCATTTCTACCAAAGCGTTCTCCACACCTCTATGCTTGAACACTCATGAACTCTCCTTTTCTTACCTGCAGCAATATTATCAAAATGATTATAGGTCAGTCAGCGGCTATGGGCGTGGTTCAGCCTATCTGCTTTCATTCCTCTGCGCTCCATGTTCACCAAAAGCATCATTTTGATTGGGTGGTTTGAATGTTTGAGCTCGCTCTATGTACGCGGCTTGCAGATAGGTAAACAATTCAAAACAAAACACAGCCCGTGACTGTTAACCCTGTCGTGGCCTAAAGGGAAACAATCAACTGATACGTCTTTCAACCGCCTCGATTACCTGCCTTCTCATGACAGAGAGTTCATTATTTCATCAAGTTGGACAAAAGACATTAAGAAAAACATTGCAAACATGCAACAACACGTGAGGATAAATGCTGTTAAGTTGCATTTGTTGCTCAGAATGTGGCTTTTATATTTGCTAATTCAGGTTTTATGTATGAGTCTTTCCTAAATTCTTATTTAACATGCTAAGAAGAACTGGTTCATTAACCCATAAAGACCCAGTGCTACTCTTGTGGCTGTCCCCAAATATTTTTTTTCTCTATTTTTAACTTTTCTTAAGTGATTTATCACCATTTGTTGTAATATTATGCTCAGTATTTTGCATTCTTAAGTGAAAATCAGGTATTTTCCTACAATTAATTAATTGATGATGATTGATGTCTATAAAAGCTCAAGTTAATATTGGGGGTTATTATATCAAAAATAGAGAAAATGGAGGAAAAAGTGACTTTTCTGGTAAAATCCATCATTAACTGAACATAAACCCAAGTGTCTCCATCCTCTGGCTTTGATCCAACTCCATGGGTTTTACTGGTGAATCAATGTTGTAGAAGATGAAGGTGTTTCCATGTTCCCTCTGGAGCCCCTAAACATTCAAATGTCGTATCTGATGACCAGGAAAAAATAACAAACTGAATTTTACACCAATTATTTACATAAATTGATAGGATTAATGGATTAACAGGGATTTAACTTTTTAAATAGGTAAATGGTTTTGGTCGCCGATGTATGTTTAGGTCTTTATGGGTTAATTTCATATTCAACACAAAAGAGCAACACAAGCAAAAAATAAAAGTACACAGTAAACATCTTTGTTGTACATGTGACACTGCAAACGTGCCACAACGTGTGAGGATACATGCTGTTAAGTTGCATTTGTGGCTCATAATGTTGCTTTTTCATCTGCTAATTCAGCTTTTACGCACAAGAACAGACAAATGAAAAAGTCAGTCCTATAACTTATTTAACATGCAAAGAAGAACTGGCTCATTAGTGTTATATTCAACACAAAAGTGCAATACAAGCAAAAAATAAAAGTGCACCGTAAACATCTTTGCTGTACATATGGCAGACACACATAATCTGCTGGGAGACAAATGGTGTCTGCATCTTTTTAACAGTGTTTGTGCTCATGCAGGAATCTGTTTAACACTCTTTTGGCCATGATGAAGGCTCAAATATTTGTGTATATTCAAATTCATAATGTGCTTATACAGTCACTTTCCATTTTCTTACACCTTGCAGAAACAAATGTAGTGTAATACAGTACACAGTCCTAAATAATAAGGTCAGGTTTGTGTTGAAACAGTTTGGGGAAGGTAGTGATTCAATGAAGTCAGTGGATTAACCCATAAAGACCCAGATATACACCTGTGACCAAAAGCATCAACTAATGTAAAATGTTTAATAACTGTTGATTCACTAATCCTCTTAATCCATGTAAATAACTGGTGTAAATGCAGTTTTTCATCTTTTTATGGTCATCAGATGTGACCCATGTGGACGTTCAGAGGCTCCATAGGGAACGTGGAAACACCGTCATCTTCTACAACATTGATTCACCAGTAAAACTCATAGAGTTGGATTAATGACAAGGGATGGACACACATGATTTATGTTCAATTAATTAAAGTCACTTTTTCTTCAGTCTTCTCTGTTTTTGTTATAATAGCCCTCAAATGTAATCTTGGCAGGATGATTAAAGTACATGATCAGTCAATCAAATATAGGAAGATACCTGATTTTTGCTGAAAAAATGCAAAATACAGAGGATAATATTATCTTAAACTGTCATAAATCACTTAAGAAAGGTTAAATAGAAAGAAAAAATAATTTAGGAACTGTCACTAAAGTAGCACTGGGTCTTTATGGGTTAAAGAAGTGCTTTATCTTAGCATAGAAACAGATTTATTTAGCACAAGACTAAAGGATTTAATCAGATCTGGACAATGTTTTGGCATTTCTAAGAGGACTTACCTGTATAGAAGATGAGGACATGACTGTTAGAACTCCTCTGTCATGCTGTGTATTTTGTTGCATCCTTTAAATAATTAACATCAGTAAATATAATTGTAAAAAAGTGGCCATAGTTGGACATAGTTTGAAGTTATGTTGATTTTAATCAGACTAAACACATTGTTGCCTCTGGTTTTATCGTAACTTCCCTGATTGAAATGGTGTGGTTAAAATAAGTAACATATGTCTCAGTATAATGCAGTAGAACTCAATGGCTCCACAAACTGCAGCCTCCAAAATGAACGCACAGTTAAATCAACAACTTCATAAATTAATGAACACAAATACTGAAGATCACAAGCTTCACAAAGGTTTGGAGATGTATTGCTGGAGAAATAAGCTGCACTTTGTTGACTTACTGTTGCTAGTAAACCGACAACTGAGTGCAGGTCCAGTGTCCTTCTGAAAAATGTAAAAGGGTTAAAAGTGAACTCAGTGAACCTTAGAGAGGTCTTTGCAAGAACAGTGTGTGTCTTTCTGCTGTCCCTGACAAAAAACAAATACTTTTTAAAACCAAAATGAAACATTTAAATAATTGTCAGAGGCGCAAAATACGATCAGAAAAGCACCAGTGAAGCACAAAGTTGTATATAGTGATCATTTGTGATGTGCATATGACAGACAAGCATTAGATCTACAGACAGATGAAAAATTTGACTGATTTTCAACTTTTAATGGCTTTGTGGAAGCATTACAAATGGTTGTATAACGTGCTTTTGTGCATAGGTGTGATAAGTGCAATATGTAAGATTTGTTTGTGCTCATGTGACGTTTGTGTTGGACTTGTGCTGGGATCCGGTTGGTTGTTGGCATTAATGGACTCTGTTTCTAAGATAACAGTAGCTAGTGTTGCAGACTGTTGATGCTACGGAGAAGCAGAGAAGAAATCCAACCTGAGTTCACGACATAGAAATGAGTGTAGAGTTTGTTATCGTAGATTTTGGCACCTGAGATACCGTACATTTTTAAGGTATGTTACAATCTGGTCACACATTGAAAATAAAAAAGCTATTAATACATGTATTAATGTGTTATCTGCACATATTGTAGCTTACAAGTGTAAATATTTAACTGGATTAACGTCCATGAGGTGTTTTTTTTTTTTTTAACATTCTGAAAGAGTCGGTGAGTTCAGTGAACCTGATTGGGGCAGACATCTGCAATGAGTTCTGCACAAGACCAGTTACTTAACTCTCAGTCAAGGAGCTTTTTCAGCCCCACTGTGACAAACAGTGGTTTCAGGATGTCCCGCAGACAGTATCTAAAAGCCCTCCTGCCCTTACCAGGTGAGTCGATTCAAATTAAAGGCAAGAGTCCATTCTCATGGATCACACATGGCAGATGCTGCAACATGCTGCAACAGTAAGCCAGTCCATGTCACTGGCACTCAGTCTGATGTGTCCGATAAGGACGGCAGGAACACTTCGGTTACCAACAGAGCAGGTCAAGCGACACCCAGATGTCAAGCTACCATCTATCAGGTAGTCAAGCAGCGATCATGTCAAGACGTCATGAAAGCCTGAGAGGGTCAGTGATTGCATGCGAGTAGGGTAGCATGCATGTGAGAACGAAATGAAATTATTCATTCAAGTATACTGTAGCATAGGTGGCTTCAGGTCTATATCATCTGATGATTAATTCCTTCAGGTGTAGAATTTGAGAAGGCCCGCTTTCCTCATGTTCATGAAATCCATCTTGGTAGAAGACCGCAGGGAAACCTTATGGCTACAGTGCACTGCCAGCAAGCAGTCAGCACACATATGAATTACCAGGCTTTCTTAATTCATAAAGATCAAGCTTTAAGTCACCTGCACTGTCACCTGATTCAGAAGGGCAACAAACAGAGGTTCATATAGGAGAGAGGGGCCGTATAGGACAAAAGACAGTGGAATTCTTGCCCATACCTGCTGAATCTGTCTTTCCATACTATAGAAGGACTTTCACATCCACATTTATGGGTGTGTGTAGGCCTAAACACACTGGAATACTCTGTCTGCACTCTGTTGAAAAACTTACAGAAGAGGGGGAGAGCACAAGGACAGAGGATAGAGGACAGGATAGAGAGAGAAAGGAGGGGTGGAGTGGTAGAGAGTGAGAGAGAGAGAGAGAGAGAGAGAGAGAGAGAGAAAGAAAGGGGGGTGGAGCCGTAGAGGGAGAGAAGACGTAGAGAGGAGACAATTTTTCAGTTTACCCGAAAGTCTCCATGCAAATTGTTACCAGTTCATTAAATTAAACTATGGGTTTACATTCATTATACAAGGACGTTTACAGCCCCCTTTCTCTCTCTCTCTCTCTCTCTCTCTATCTCTCTCTCTCTCTC
>JAPQRP010000003.1:36568834-36581981 GCA_037367295.1 Apogon hyalosoma
CAATGACATAGATATTGATGTAAGAACTGAAGTGATTTTGGTTATTATCAAGAAAACATGGAAAATGGATAGGTATCAGCTCTGAAATTCAACTACTATGAGCTATTTTTGTTGGTATCATTATCCAAACATTGTCCAAACTAATGTACCTTTAGTTGTACCAGGCATTAAAATGACCAAGAAACTGAAGAAAACATGGGTGGTCTAATAATTTTTTCTGCGACTGTAAGCTCAGCTCCTTCCTACTCCTTTTTGGACATTAAGTCTTGTTAAAGAGCCACAGTGAAGTTGTTATACATTTGTGTGACATTCATTTTCTTTTTTGGTTGATTTATTTCTATATATTGGAGTTCATTCATTCATTCATTTTCTGAACCGCTTTATCCTCACCAGGGTCACAGGGGTCGCTGGAGCCTATCCCAGCTACATACGGGTGAAGGCGGGGTTCACCCTGGACATGTCACCAGTTCATCACAGGGCTGAACATACAGAGACAAACAACCACTCTCACATTCACACCTATGGGCAATTTAGATGAACCCATTAACCTATCAGTGCAGCTCCCTAAATTCAATTCAATTAGTTCAGTTACTTCAATAATTTTGTCTTTATACTGCTGTCAACATGAGTTTATGTATAGAGTCTATCTAACAGAGGCTGCTTTTCACAGGGATTTATCAGTTGTGTCTGTTTAATAACTTTTTTTTATTTTTGTCATGTCTTCTTTTTGCATTTCGGTTTGTTTGAATTTCCTTTGATAGGTATATTTTTTCTGCAATTACATATGAATCCTTTGTCAGATCGGTTACTTTTTTCTGCAATTTTAGCTACAATAGTAATAAAAAGAAAAGAAAAGAAAATTAGCAAATTCTACATAATACGCATATGATTTGTTTGGAAAAAGGAACTGGATTAGTATCATACGGTTAGATACAATAAGATGCAATATAATACACTTTACTGCTAATACTTTGGCCAGCTGCATATTCTATTCTCTATATTCTGCATATAAAAACTACAAAATTTAGAACTGCACAATGTATAAAAACTACAAATAAACAAATACCACATATTGTCTTCAATCAAATCTGTATTTGATGATGTTACGAGACAATAAGAGCACCACAGTCCATCATAGCAGCCATTTTAATAGGTCTGTCTTGTAAATCTCTGTTCTGCTTCCTGATTTTCTGCTGTTATCTGATGCTCTTTTATCTGTTTTTATGCAGTTGGACTAATATTGGCACTTATTTAATTTTGTGTCTGCTTTTATTTACTATCCTCAGATATTTCTCTATTTATTTTAGTACCATTCTTTTTTTTTTTTTTGTCATTTATAGTTTCTTATCTTGGCATTGCCTCTTTTAGTGGGACCTACGTATATAATGTTGTTCCTCTCATGCACCATGTTCGTACATGGAATGATAATAAAAGTCTCCTTAAATCCTGGAGATGCCACCGAACAAGTTCTGTCTCTACATAGATGTTGATTTATTGCTCTTTTCAAAACTCTGCAGAATGTGGAGTTATAAACCTCAGAGCAGCCCTGATGTTAAATGTAATACCTAAGTTCAGTATAATTTCACTGAGGAAATATTTGAAGACTCACTTTAGTTCACTCTCCAGGGCTGCGACTTTGGCCTGCAGCGCCTCCTGGAGCTCCTGCTGCTCCTCCAAGTCCCTGAGAACCTTCCGGCGGACCCCCTCCAGGCGCTCCACCTCGCCCTCGCTCTCGTCCACCTGCCGCTTCAGGGCCTTCACCCGCAGAGACAGCTGGCAACGGAGAGGGAGAGGCAGGGGGTTAGAGGGGAGCAGAGGAGGTCAGAGGTGACGACGTGGGCAGTGGGAAAAGGGGAGGGGGTAGAGGGTAGAAGCAGGAGGGACGGGGGCAAAAAGGAGCACATCCTTAAAAACAGCAAATGCAGCAGAAAGAGGATCAGGGATGGGGGTGGGGAGGGGTCAAGGAGTGTTCTGGTAGCCAAATGAGGTGGGGTTTGGGTCAGAGGGGGTCACAGCTGAGATTAGTCCAATGTAAAAAAAAAAGCATTTAAGCACCGTCTCAAATGTATTATTGATTAAATGACGATAGGGGCTGGCTGAAAGTTAACTGCAGAAAATAATTAACCCTTTACAGGACACTCATAGAAATACTCTGAAATAAAACATTTCTTAGTGTGTTACTGGAGGACATTTTCACAAATGTTTTTATTGTTTTGTAGAAATTCAAGGTTAATGACAGGGCTGCACAATATATCAAAAAATATATTGTTATCGCGATAATGGACTGTGCAATATTCATATCACAAAGATGTGCAATAATTTATTTCCTTTCTTTTTGTCACCAAATTACTGTTTTACACACCATAGGGTACCACAGTGGTTTTCTCTACCACTCTAACATGCTAGTTTTTCTAGCACAAAAAACTTGAAGTAATACTCCTGCTGCTGGTTAAATGCAAGTTTCCATGTTATTAATGTAGAAAAGATGTGAATATTTTCAGAGCACAACTTTGGGCAAGGCCTGAACACTTATATTTAAATATTTTATTTTTATATACATTATTTACCAAACCAGGCAAGCAATGAAATGTTGTTTTGTTAAAGCTCTTACATGGTGGTACTCTGGCACTTTTGTAATTATGAAATACATCCATGTCATTTACATATTGTTATATGTGAATAAAATGACAAAATATGTGACTGTATCTGAAGGTCTGTGGTAGCACCACAGTAGTATTGTGTCTTAAATTCTAAATAATTGAGTCAGCATACAAACAACTGGCTCATTTTAACATTGTTAAGGGACATTTTTCTTAGTACATGAAATTGGTATTTCTTTAGGTGAGCAAGAAATATCACAATATTATTGTTATTGCAATGCTTTAGACCCATATCGCAAGTTTTGCCAATATCATGCAGCCCTAGTTAATGAAGTTACCATATGTGGTTCCTTACCCATAAGTGGCAAAAAAATATAAAAACAAATGTTTAAAAAAAATCAAAGAGGTAAATATAAAAAATACAAGAAAAACACATGTGAGGGGAACATGACTTTTAGAACATTAGACCAACATAAGTGCTGATCCAGACCCCTGTCCACATCCACATGATCCCTTTGAACATCATTCCTTTCATTAGTACCATTACTTTATGGTACCGAACACAGCAGGTCCACTCACTGTTCATGCAGAGCTGGACCTTACAGACCCTGGAGACCACACTGGACCTGAGATTGTTGCCTCACTGTAACTTTTGCTGTCACAGTCTTGTAATGTATGCAAAAATAACCAAAAATAGTCACTTTCCCGATAAAGGGTTAAGGATTAACCCATAGAGGATCAAACATCCATCACCGACCAAAAGCATCTACTGATTTAAACTATTTAATACCACTTCACCCACTAATTCTATCAATACATGTAAATAATTAGTGTAAAATAAAGTTTTTCATCTTTTCATGGTCATCAGATTTGACCCATTTGGATGTTCAGAGGCTCTGTAGTTACCATGGAAACACCGTCATTTTCTACAACATTGATTCACCAGTAAAACCCATGGAGTTGGATCAATGACAGTGGATGGAGATGGTTGATTTATGTTCAGTTAACGATAGATTTTACTTAAAAAGTCACTTTTCCTGCAGTTTTCTCTGTTTTTAATTTAATAAACCTCAATTTTAATCTGAGCTTTTATAAAAATGTTCATGGTTAGTATATTAAATACAGGAAAACATGTGATTTATACTGATAAAATGCAAAATACAGAGGATAATATTATAATAAATGGTAATAAATCACTTATAGAAAGGTTAGCTATAGAGAATTTTTCATTTGGGAACTGACACAAAAGTAGTGCTGGGTCTTTATGGGTTAAAAACAACAGGGGTTGGCTAAAAGTTAACTGCAGGTATTTCCAAGGGCATAATTAAAGCTGTGAAGGTGACCTGGTTCAACAAACAAACAAACAACAGCGGGGCCTTTCTTCGCCTTCTTACTTGGTCTCTCTGCTCCACATGCTGGTTTCTCTCCTGGTCTAACGTTGCGTTCACCTCCTTCAGTTTCCGCTCCGTTCGCCTCTGAGCCGCCTGGATACTGGCCTTCTCCCTGAACGGACAAAACCAGAATTCACACTTCACTTTTAAAGACATTTCTCAAGAGGTTTTGACTTAACCTGCCCAGTGTGCTCCATCGCACCTTTCCTCACTGTGAAGTCTCTCCTCCAGCTCCTGAATCTTGTTTTCCAGCAGAGTGATACCAGCCGAAGGCCGAGACTGCGTCTCCATGTCCGCCACGCGAGTCCTCAGCTCCTTCAGCTGGGATAAGAATGATAAGAGTGGATTCATAACAAGACAAATCAGACTGCAGACTAGTTTTACACAGACAGGTCTGTATGTATTTGGACAGGGACGCTAGTTTCACTGCAAAAATCTAAATCTTACCAAGTGTATTTTTCTCGTTTCTAGTCCAAATATCTCATCACACTTCAAATTAGACATAATCACCTAAGGAGGAACTATTCAGTGAGATATAAGAACTTATTTTTAGACAATAGATCTTGAAAATCTTATTTCAAGAAATCTGACCAAAATCATTTTCACTTGTTTCATTGGCAGATATTTTTTTGTTTGAATTAACCAAAAGAATCTTGAATTAAGCAAAAAAAAAAAAATCTGCCAATGTAACAAGTGAAAATGATCTTGGTCAGATTTCTTGAAATAAGATTTTCAAGATCTATTATCTAAAAATAACTTCTTATATCGCACTGAAAAGTTACTCTTTAGTTGATTATGTCTTATTTTAAGTGTGATGAGATATTTGGACTAAAAATGAGACAAAATACACTTGGTAAGATTTAGATTTTTGCAGTGTTTAGAGTTTTGCCTCATCACAGTGGATGAGAAATGAAACATTCAAGATGTAAAGTGTGGACTTTCAGTTTTAATTCAAGGGGTTTAACAAAAATACTGCATTAAACGTGTTTGTCTTTTATGAATTAACCCTTTTCAAACTGCCATTAAAACAGGCCGCCTAGGTGTCTTCATGTTTTCTTTGCAATTAAAGTGTCAGAACTTGCTTTTTTTTTTGCCAATTCTTTTGCACCTTTGTTTTCAGGAAGAACTTAACTTTTAATATTTGGCCATGAATTATCATTATTATGAATAATACATGCTTAAAACAGTGTATTTTAGTAAAAAAAAAAAAAAAAAAAAAAAGCAGACTTCTTTGTAGCATATTTATTATCAGAAACAACTAGAACTGTCCGTAACAAAACTTTTTGAGATTGCTGAAATAAACTTTCAACTATTTTACATCTGCTCAAACATGCTTTTTGATCTTGAAGATTCAGTATCTATATTATGGCTTCATATTTTTTATTAGTATTATTTTTTGTTTCCTGGTGTTTTTTAGCCTGTGTGGAAGTCTCTGAATCACTTCCTTTCTACTTGTAATAGAGTCTCACATGGCTGCCGTAAAGTGTTATATAGTGTTGGAAAGCTCAGGAGCTCAGCTTTTAGATGCTGCTGCGTTGGAGCCTTTGGCGGGCCGGTTTTGGCCCACGGACCGCATGTTTGACACCCGTGCACTAGATGATAGGACAGTATTCTCATTATACCTGTCTCTCCAGTGCACTCTTGTCCATTTCCAGGTCATGTCTCGCTGAACGTTCCTGCATCAACTCTGAGCGGAGCTGGTCCACCTGAGAGCAGGAAGAGGCCATAACGCACCATCAGACGGACATATACCTCCAGCTTGTTTGCATGTGTATGCAAATACTTTGTGCGGATATTACTGGTACCTGATCTCTGCTGCGTGTGATGCGGTCGTTCAGGAGCTCCACGCCGCTCTTCTCCTCATCCAACTCAATTTCCAGTGTTTTAATTTTATCCTGCACACACACGTATAAATAAATAAGTACGGTGTATTTCCAGAAGAGTCCAAATTGACCTGTCACTTCACTTGGAGCTGTATTTTTAACCTCCATCTGCTCCGCGCATCTCCGTTCCCTTCATTTACTCCTATGTTTAGGCTTCCCACCTCGTGACCTTTGACCCCTCCACCTCTGACGCCTCACCTCTAGTGCCCTGATCTCCCTGTGGCGGTCGGTGTATGTGCTTTTCTCTGCCTCCAGTTCGCTCTCCAAGTGTTTGAGGCGGTTGTTGAGGAGGTCTCTCTCCAACTGGGCGCTGTCTCGCTCCTCGCTGCAAACCAGCAGATCCTTCTTCAGACGAGAAACCTGGGAACAACACACACATACAGGTTTTTCACCTCTTCTGTATCTTTATATGCTTTTATGCATCATTTCTGCTCCCCAGACACTCTTGATTTATACGTAAATGTTCAACAGAAACATACTGCACAGTCACGGTTCGTCATCTCAAACAGTAAACCAGTCTTGAGATCATTTTAAACTTTTAGTTGCTGGTATTTTTAATGCATCATACTTTTACTGTGTTGAACTGTTATTGCTCTGTTTGTATTGTTTAACTGAGATGTTTTCTGTTACTTACCTAGGGACTATGGATGCAAAATCGAACATATTTACATCTGTTGTTGTTGCATTGTCCCTACCAAATAAAATAATACAGAATAAAATAAAGGTGTAAAGTTTACAGGCCTTTTTCTTTGTTAAAACAAGGAAAATAATTATTTGATAAATAAAAATAAAAATGACAACCAACAAAAACACCAAAAACTATAATAACTAATACAAAAAGAAATAAAAGAAAGTAGAGTTGTAGTTTAACCCCTGATTTGCATTGTGCTTACAGTACCATTTTGGTTAATGGTGATTGGTAAAGAATTATGGGACCTCTGATAAACTTTTTTTTTTCTTTTTTTAATTTAACCTTTATTTAACCAGGAAATATCCCATTGAGATTAAGAACCTCTTTTACAAAGGAGTCCTAACTAAGATATAAATACATACAACACACAGTTACAGGATTACACAGTTACAACACATTGAACAGACACATTCAACAATAAACAGTTAGTAAAAATAACATCTACAAGCAGATTAAGAAAAACAAGTGCAAGTTATGGAGCCGGTCTCAAGAACTCCCAGTTTGGACTCATAAACGCTCAAAGAAATGACCTCAGTTAGTGCCCAGTCTTTCTGCAGCTGATGGTTTTAGAAAAAACACATTTGATGCCATTCATCTTTTTATTCCTTATTTTTTTGTTAAGACTTTCATTATAATACATGAAAAATTCAATCTAATGCTAAACCTGAACTAAAACTGGTGAATTATAGACTAAAACAAAACAACTTAAAAGCCTAATTAAAGCACAGACCCCGTGTTTGTCGTACCTCTTCCTGCTGGGCCTTCAGGTTGTTCTGAGCTCGCTGCAGCTCAGCCAGTCGGTCTTTACTGTTACGCTGAGCCTCCATCAGGTCTTTCCTCGATCGTTCCCTGTAGTCGTCCAGCTGTGACTGAAGAACCGCAACCGACTGACGCGAATCTCCCATCATCATCTCCATCTGGTACGAGAGAGAGAAACTACAGTGAATGAAAACATTTATAATCAGCAGTGAAGAGGACTGAACCCACTGTCACCCAGTGGTGGGGGAAATACTCGGGTACTTTACATAAAAAGTACAAGTACCCTATTGTGAAAATATTCCAGTACAAGTAAAAGTTTTGCATTCAAAGCCTTACTGAAGTAAAAACAGCTGTACCAGTAAAATGTAGTTTTACAGTTATGTGATGTTTTTGATCGTTTTGTTGCATTTTCCTCCTGTTTAGTGTCGAGGTCCTTTTAACCACTTTATGTGCTGTTGGTATTTTACTCTACTGTAACACATAATATTCTATTAGATCATTATATGTGTTGTATTGTCAGTGTCCTGTGATGTATCTCTAAAGCAGTGGTGTCAAATTCATGTTAGTTCAGGGGCCACATACAGCCCAATATGACCTGAAGTGGGCCAGATCATTAAAATAATAATATAATAATATATGAATAATGTCAATTCCAAAATTTGTATGTCTAACTTCTTATGTTTTAGAGTGAAAAACAGTAAAATTATATTATCAAAATGTTTACATCTACAAACTATCCTTTAAAAAAAATGTGAAAAACATGAACAACCATGAACAAAATGAAATTTATTAAGAAAAAAAGTGCCATTTTGACAATTTATGCCATTACTTGGACTCAGCTTCTCATTTTCATTACAACTTACAGATCGCAGTGGATCTACAAATACACAAAACATTTAATAACAGGTAGAATACTGGTACAATTACACTTAATTATCTTAAGACATTTCAGGTTGTTCATATTTATTCTAAAAGGTTAGTCTGTAAATGTAAACATTTTTGTGAAATTTTGCTTTTCTTACACTAAAACAAAGAGAAAGATTTGTGTTTTCATTATTTATAGTTTAGTATGATAGTATTTTACTGGTCTGACCCACTTTAGATCAAACTGACCTAAAACTATTTGAACATCCTTGATTGTTAATTTTTGTATTTCACTAATTCATCCCGAGGGCCAGACTGGACCCTTCGGTGGGCCGCTTTTGGCCCCCGGGCCGCATGTTTGTAACCCCTGCTCTAAAGAGTCAGCGTTCCATGAAAAGCAGAAAATCAGGCCTTTTTTTTTTAAGCTTTGTCACAATGAATTCTCCATCAAATCCATGAAGGTTGTAAAGACTTAATGTAATTTAGGAGGATAATTCTATCAACCCATGAGGAACTGAAGGAACTAAAGCTGCAGGAGATTAAATCAAGGGAAAAAAAAAACAAAACAAAACACTAGATCTGAAAAACACAAGCTATCCAGGCCATTTTATTGTTCTTGTTTGGATCTTTCTATTCGTGCCACCCTTATGGTGTTGAACGTTAGTCAATGTTTTATTTTTAAGTTTCACACAGGATGTAACGGGTGTGGATAAAGACCATATTGGTGCTTTTTTCTATCAAAAACCTGCTTCCCTGTTAACATAAACACTGTGGCAGACTGGTTCCACCCCCTTCCTTTTAGTGCATGTGATGGTTATTCCTCCAGTTCACCTTTACTCTAAATACATGAGTGAAAAATAAGACAAAACAAAAAAGTCTTGGAAAAGTAATCATTATCTATAAAAATGGTCAAAAATGTTAAAGAAGACATGTAATAATATATTCATGTGTGTAAACTCCAAAATATGGCTCTAACACATACTTTCTTCTGCAGCTCTCATCTCAGTCACGGTCAAAAGACTAAATATAAAGACAGATGACGTTACATTGTTTCATGCTATTATGCAAAAGTGAAGTAATTTTTCCAAGTTTTCATCTTGAGACACAAATTAAGCAGCAGAATCACACCAGGTCGCATTTGACAGAATCTGATCAGTGATTGGTTATTACAGCTGTCAATCACGTGTTATTCTCATAGCATAATCGCCAAAGTCATATTTTCTTCTGTCATTTTGTCTCTTTTTTTTTTTTCCAAAATCGTCCACACATCTGGTCCAACTTACTATTACAATATAAATAAAAATTCTGCTGAAAAATGTGTTTTTTCTTCTTTTCTGAAAACCTTAAATTATGCTAATGATATTTCACTTCCTACCTGTCTAAAAACACCTGTGATTGGACAAACTCTAGACAAATCCCAGGAAAAGAGTAAATCACGATGTCTTCTCAGACCACTTAAAGAGCTCATATTTAGCTAAACCCACTTTTATTAGTCTTTGGTTCATTTATTTGTGTATTTGGACCCTAATAGTTCATACAGTTTGCATTTGAACCCTCCAGGTGCTGCAAAGCTATCTTTAGATTCATTCTGTCAAAAATCAAATGGATTTTTACAACCTGTTTTAATTCCTGCTTAATTTGTTTCATTTTATAACTAGTTACATCACGACATTTGCACATATAAGTTGAAGACTTCCGACAAACCTGGGTAAATTTCATATTCATACAGCTAAGATATCCAAAGCATCCCCGTCATTTCAATTATTTTTGATAAAATTGAAAATCTATTTTGAGTCTCTAAAACACATTAAATTGAATAAAAATGTTTATCAGTGCTTCAGTTTGACTATAATGACCTTGAGTAAATTGGTCGGCCGGTTCATATTGCAATATTAGTTTTCTAACCGTACCTTATTGTTGGAGCTTCAGTTTTATTCTCTTTAATTATTTTATTATTTATTTATTTATATTTTGTCTATATATGTTTAATTATTCTTATTCTGTATTCTTGTAGTTTTTATGTCTTCTTATAACTAGTTTACGGTTATTATGGCTTGGAATGTCTGATGTTTTGTATATTCTTGTTATATTCTATTTTTTGTTTTTTCTACTGATGAATAATAAATAAATTCTTGAGAGAGAGAAAAAAAAGACTTCCAACGAACATTTCTCTGAATATGCCATAATTGTTTGTCAGCAGCAGCGGTTGTAGTAAAAACTGACAATATGTCCAAACTTGGAGCCCATTACCTAAAATGTTCAATTGTTGGTTGAACAGGACAGAGCAGCACAGCTAACAACCTGGAGGGGGCGGGGCCTGAAGTGGCTCATGTACATTTAAAGGGCCAGCGCTCAAAAGCACCTTTCTGGTGTCATTACTCAGAAATAGGGTTGAAGATGGACCTGTGGAGTTAAATTAATGAAGAATTCAGACCCAAGGAGAGCATTTACAGTTTATGTAGACCACAGGGGAATGTTTGAAAATGAAGAATTCCATTTAAAAAAAAGTTAAATATCACTCCTTTAAATTACAATATGCTGAAAAGTAGTTGAAAGGAATTTTTTCTCGATGATGCAAAAAAAGGTCAATTAAAGCATTGCAGCTTTAATGTTCCAGTTTACCACAAACATATGCATTTGTAGATATTTGGTTCACTATAGAACAGGGATTCGAAATCATAATCTGATAAGAGGCTCAGACAAATGCAGTAGGGGAGTAAAAAGTATTACATTCGCCTCAGTGATGTAGTGTAGTACAAATATAAAAAAGGATAAAATGGAGATCCTAATCCCTCAGACTGACACCAGTACATTCCAGTCCACCGTCATCTCACCTCTTTGTTAATCTTCTCCAGAGCTCGGTCCAGCAGCCTCTTCTGCTCCTCCAGGTCGCTCTTTCCTCGCCGCAGCGCCTCCCTCTCCAGGTCTCTCTCCTCCAGTCGTCTCATCAGCTCGTCTCTCTCTTTGCTCACTCGGGTCACTCCTCTCTTCACCTCCTCCAGCTGCGACTTCAAGGCCCGGTTCTCGTCCTCCAGAGCCTCCATCGCCTCCTCGGCATCCGAGCTCCGGGGAACGCTGGAGTGAAGCCTCGTCTGAAGAACAACAAATAAAACACTGTTAGGTTTTGTCTTATTTAAAGCGGTTATATATAGTAATTCTACTTTCAAATATTAAACATGACCTAAAATTATCATCAGAGTGTTTAGATTAAAGAGCTCTGAAGTTCTGCCAAAGATGCAAATGTATTGGATTGTAAAGATATGAACTGAATTTATTTACATTAATGGTTTGGTGGTTTTATGTGACCACTAGAGGGAGTAGTGAGTGACTGTGTTGGTCTCCCATGGTGAAGAAAACTAACACCACTGGGCCTTTGATCAAAGCATCAGAAAGTGACCAAAGGGGATGAGAACCACAAAGAAACAACCTTTACAGTCAAAGAAAGATTAGGTTAGTTTAATTTAGATTAGATTACATTAGATGAGATCTTTATTGATCCTTTGGGTAGAGCCCTCAGGAAATTGAGGTTTCAAAAGCACCACAACACTAAATATACACACAAGAAAAACCATAGCAATAAAAAAAAAAACAAAACAATATAATAACTATATATATATAAAAAAAAAAGACAGTAGTAAAAAATTGCAATTGCACATTGGAAAGTACAAGTAGAAACAAGTGCCAAAGTAGTAGTAATAATGATAATTAGCTTATTATATTATAGTATGCACAATATGTATATGTAGATATATAGTTTAATTTAGTTTAGTTTGTTTTAAAAGTACTAGTAGAAGCAAGTGGCAAAGTAGTAAATAATAAGTACGTCAGCGACAAAATGATAAAAGCTAGAATCACTGTTGTTTTCTCCACTGGACACAGCTCTACATGGAAAGAATGGAGTCTGATGCTGAAATGGCAGTGTTTATTCTACATGGGTGAGTTTGATTATGAGGCTTATGAAGGTATAAAGTTATTATGGGATGTTACTATCTTTGCTAAGTTGCGGTTTGTTGATCCACGGTTCAGATTAAACTGTGACAGTTCTGACTTTGTTTGTTCGATTCCAAACCGATCTTTAGTTCAACTACTGACAACACAAACCAAACAGAAAACAGAGCTGATTAGTGGTTTTAATTGTGGCTGTTTTCTGTCTAAAAATAAACCACAGCTAACAGAGCTATAATGTAAACTATCAGTAAGTGCAGCACATGAAGACTATAAGAAACAACTGTCAAAATAAGTGTCTTTGAGTTTTAGTTTTAAAGAACAAAACTTGATGACGCCATAAAACAGATGTGTGTGAACAATGAAGGAGCTTTAGACTTTATTCAGTGACTGATACAGTCTGTGGATGCATAGTGTTAATTCATGTTGGTCCTAAGTGTGTTCTTGTACATGACCGCCCTCTGCTGTTGAGAGTTTGGAACATCAGCACTACATAGAACCCCTTTTCTGTAGATATTAATGAATCTTACAGACTTTAGCCATGTTCTGACTGGTACTGACAACCAGCTTATTTTGGGGGTTGCACTGAGTTCTGTGTCTTCTTGTTTTGCCTGTAAATATTATTTGTTCAAACTCATTTTGAAGCAGACCATGCATGTTTTGACTTTAAACACTATGATCAGCCATTGGTCATAGTTTTAATTCTAACTCTTCACATACACTGGATTCTTAACACTTTCAAATTACTGTAACCCCCCCCCCCCACACACACACACACACCTTCTGCTCCTCCTCTATAAAAGCATTGTCCAGCCCATCCTCCTTTACTGCTCTCCCTGTTTCTTCACCATGCTCTAAACTTCCAACAAGAACAGCCTCATCCAGAGCACACATAAAGCTGCTAAAACCATTGCCCCCCCATGTTAAAGGGGTGGGTCCAATACAGAGGATGAAGAACTAGGGTATGTAAACTTATGATCAGGGCCATTTGGATAGTTTCTGTTGTCAGTAGGA
>JAPQRP010000003.1:36586826-36625067 GCA_037367295.1 Apogon hyalosoma
TTAAGCAAAAAATCTGCCAGTGGAACAAGTGAAAATTATCTTGGTCAGATTTCTTTAAAGCACAGCATTTACAGTTTATGTAGACCACAGGGAAATGTTTTTAAATGCACAATTCCATTTAAAAAAAGCAAAATATCACTCCTTTAACTCCAGTTTCTTTTTCAAGTCCAAGGTTAAAGAAGGATGGGAATATTTCATCTTATTCCTTCATCAGTGTCTTCAGCTTTCAAAAAACACTCCCAGATAAGAAATAACACCATGAAGTACGGTGCATTCATCACAAACAGGGATCCAACAGCTTTAATCCTCCTCTCGCCGTGTAAATCACCTCATCAAAGCTGCTGCCAACCTGTCTGCTTACTTCCTGCACTCAGGCTGCATTCGACTTTTTTTTCCTGACACCGCTGTTACATTTTCCTGTTTCTGCATAATGATCTGTTTCTGTATATACATTTATATCACAGAATTCCTCTTCACTGCACACACTTGCCGCACTCCAAAAATACTTTACTGGTAAAAAAAAAGAAAGAAACTCTTCACAAAATCCTCCAGTGGGGAAAGTTTTACACGACATGGAAATGATAAGTAGCAGAATTGTCTTTTGCTGCACACTGGGCTCAGCGTGACCTTAAAGTACCCCGGCTCAGAGTTTGGAAACTGCACTTATTATGCTGACACATAAAACTGAATGACAAGACAAAGCCTGGGTGTATAATAGGCGGATGCAACATCAAAGCACAATTTAATATCGCCTTAATAACGCATGCAGAACACAGAACTGCCTGACAGGTAGAACCCGACTGTTCTCCCAGCATATATACATATAAAAACAGCTCCTCTGAAACAAATGCTCAGAAGTGTGAATTAGTAAGCTATGATGTACTCGAAAAAATGATTTATTTACTCTGTTAAACTGAAGCATGCTTTGTTTTTATGTTTTATGCATAATTCTCTTGTTTACATCCTTGGCTTAGTCTATTTTAAGTGTTTTGTGGATTTAATTACACCTGTTAACAGGCTGAAGTTGGAAAGTGGCACATTTATAGAAGCGCCATATAAAAATAACTTTAAAATGTATAAAATAGAATCAAAAACTGAAAAACTCACAAAATAATGACTGAAGGTTGTACTATACTTTCTGGTAGTTTTCACTTTGTAACATGTTATATTAAAAAGTAAACATTGTTATATACATTGTGGATTTTTTTAAGCCCATATTATAACGGATGTTGAATATACATCATTATATCCCAAAGTAAGTAATCATTCATTCATCCTCACTAGGGTCACTGGAGCCTATCTCTGGAGGTGAAGGTGGGGTTCACCCTGGACATGTCACCAGTTCATCAAAGGGCTGACATATAGAGACAAACAATCACTCTCACATTCACACCTATGGGCGATTTAGATTAGTGGGAGGAAGCAGGAGTACCCGGAGAGAACCCACACAGACATGGGGAGAACATGCAAACTCCACACAGAAAGGTCCCACCCCCATCGACTGGTGTTGGAATCGAACCCAGGACCTTCTTGCTGTGATGCACGAGTGCTATCCACTGCACCAAACTATAAAGAATCTAAGCAATATCAAGTGTGATTTGTATTCGTAGCTATTCATTTTTCTATTATTGTCATGCAAATACAACAAGAGTGGCACATAATGAAAACAGTCCAATTCACAAAATATGCCAAATAGCCCATATGTGACTTCCTATCTATTGCCAATTGTAATTATATGAATATCTTCAACTGTTTTGAAGTTAAAGCACTTTGCAATATGTCCCATTATAAACCAATGGGGATTTAAATTTTTTTCAAAAATTCATAAAAATTTAAAAAATCAATATTTCCTAATTCTTCGAACAAACTCTGTAGACCTTACCCCACAGATGTTCCGCAACAAATATCGAGTCATTCTGACTGAGCCAGCAGATCCCCTCAGTACCAGGATCACCATTTTCCACCTCTCAGTCGACCACAGCTGACGGTTTTCGCGTCACTGAACTCTCATATGTGCATTCATCTTTGTTATGAGTGCTTCATGCGCTGCACCTCCACTGTAAGAACTCCATACATGCAGGTGCTGACAGACTCCTCTGGCTGACAGTCTGATCACATCCTGCACTGGTGTTCACAGTCACCTGAGGAAATCACCTGCTGTTTCTCTTTACAAAGCTGTGCGTGCACTGTTGACAGTTGTTTCCTGATGTCTTTCCCACAGATCTAAATGTCACTGTCTCTACTGAAACACCAGCCAGTTTGTGTTTCTGATTCGTGCCATCTGTTTGCCTGCAATCAACCCTCTTTCAAAGTCACTTAGATCTTTTCCGCTTTCTATGTTGATCCATAATCAGAACTATCTGGGCCTTCACAGCATTTTATACGAGCTGCAGAGCATGATGGGATTTTAATTGTTCAATGTACCATTCAGTGCATCTGTGTGGAAGTGACTGCATTTGTTATATTTCAGGTTTATGCGTCTATAAGAAAATCTCAATGATACACGGTTTTCGTTCACCCTCTGTCATTTGTCAAATATTGCATTGACCCATAAGGACCCAGTGTGACTTTGACGACAGTTCCAAAATGATTTTTTCTCTCTATTTAATCTTTTCCAAGTGATTGATCACCATTTTTTTTTAATAATATTATACTCTGAATTTTGCATTTTTTCCAGTGAAAATCATCTATTTTCCTATGTTTAATTGACTGATTATGTAGATGTTCATGAAAGCTCAGAGTTAATTCAAAGATCATCACATTAAAACTGAAGAAAAAAAGTGACTTTTTCAGTAAAATCTATCATTAACTGAACATAAACCCAGTGTCTCCATCCACTGTCACTGATCCAACTCCATGGGTTTTACTGGTGAATCAATGTTGTAGAAGATGACGGTGTTTCCATGGTAACTATGGAGCCTTTGAACATCCAAATGGGTCATATCTAATGACCATGATAAGATAAAAAACTGTATTTTACACCAATTATTCACATGTATTAAAAGGATTAGTGGATCAGTAGTTTAGATCAGTAGATGCTTATTGGTCGATGGTGGATGTTTGGGTCTTTAAAGGGTTAAGAATCACTGTTACGTCATTGAACTCCACATAGTGTTCCATTCTCCGAACCCGCATGCTCCCTTCTGCACATGCTCTGATCCACGGAGGTCAAAACTGGATGTTTAAGTAAGATGATGAAACACCTGGATGCGTACGACATGCTGAAACTGTCAAGTATTTAGTTTTGCTATTTTGTTTCTTGTTAACAATAAACAACAACAAAAATAATTTGCATTTGTTTGTGTCTGTCTGATGCAGCCACACCTTTTGAAACACAAAAAAGATTCTTCCGTAAATATTTCATGATAATATTTGAGATTATGTAGAATTTTAAGGAAAATGAGCCCTATAAGCCCATTCTATTTAACCCATAAAGACCCAAACATCCACTGGTGCCCCAAATAATCCACTGATCTAAAGTATCTAACACCTGTTGATACACTAATCCTATCAATATATGTAAATAATTAATGTAAAATGCAGTTTTTCATCTTTTCATGGTCATCAGATATGACCCATTTGGTCGTTCCGTGGAAACACCATCATTTTCAACATTGATTCACCAGTAAAACCCATGGAGTTTGACAAATAACAGTGATTGGACACAATTGTTTTTACATTCAGTTATTGATATCGTTGCAGAAAATGTACGTTCTCTTCAGTTTTCTGTGTTTCTGATATAATAACCCTCTACTTTAATGAGCTTTTATCAAACTTTAAAGATAATTAAATCATATATAAGAAAATACCTGATTTTCCCTGAAAAAATGCAAAATCCAGAGGATGAAATTATGATAAATGGTGCTAAATCACTCAAAGAAGGTTACAAAGAGAGAAATATTCATTTGGGAACTGCCACAAAAGTACCGTAGCAGTGGGTCTTTATGGGTTAAAGTGTTACTCCTCTTAGTCCAGTTTATTAAATCACATGTTTGTTTAGGGACCTAACAATTACTAAGAGAACATTTTTAGTTAAGGCACCAAATGTATTCATCCTACATCAAAGAAAACCTGACTGAAACCAAGATGAAATTTACAAGCACCTTCAAGGCAGCTTTTATCCTGACAAAAACACTCCAAACTATTTTAAATGGAAGTATTAAAAGGTATTTAAGTGATGAATGCGACTAGTTTTCTTCCATTCTTTATCAGTCCCCTTGGTGAGACTGTCCCTTATGAACTGTCTTAGCTGCACAATATTTATCCCTTTTATCTGTGTTTTCTTTAATGTTGTTGCTAAAAGGCTTTGTCAGACCGCTGAACACATCCATCCATTCCAGAAGTCTTTTTTATACCATGTTCAGTGAACCCCTGATGCGCTACCATTCAGTCCCCAGAAGATTTCTTGAGAAACATTGAGCTCTGACTGTTTTTCATACATAGAACGGCCTCAAAATGTACTGTAACGTGGTAACGCGTGCACAGAGTGACTGGTAGAAGGTGAGCTGATCCACCTGCGTGACCTGCTCCATGGTTCTCCTCAGGTTCTCCATGTCCTGGCTGTACTGCTCCCTCAGCATCTCCAGCTCCCTGTCGTGACACTCCACCTCCTCCTTCAGCGCCCCCTTTAGGGCCGTCAGCTCACGCTCTCTCTGGTGAAGTGTCTCGTTTTGCCGCTGGCGGAACAGGGCGGCTTCGGCCAGCTCCGCCTGCAGAGTCATCAGATCCTGCAAAAAGACGGAAAGTCACAGATATAACGACAACAGCAACTAACTTATTTTATATATATATATTGCAAAAACTCGCTTGATCTTGATTTTCAGTATGAATACAAACCATGAAAGCAGGGCCTCATAATTCGTCTGATTTTTTGGGTTTTAAGTTAAGTTTTAAGTATATATTGTACATTATATTTGTGGAGTTTTTTGGATAATTTTTTATTTGCGACCCCAGGAGATGATAACTGATCTGTTCCTGGATGAACTGAATGTAATTCCATCAGTAAAACATTTGGAGAGATGAACCAGCTGTTTGTCGTAGCATGTTATTTGTAATTTTGCTGCCTTCTTTGGTAAAAAAAAAAAAAAAAAAAAATAGTAGCACTTCAGAGTAAGACTGCCCTTATAAATGATTTAGAAATGTCTATATTTAAGTGATCAACCCTTTAGATACAAGAGTTTTTTTTGTTTTTGTTTTGTAATATTAAATTTTGATATCAAGAGTTCAAATAGCTGTCTGTTTATGTTGCTTGTTGGAATATTGCGACTTTGGTGCTTAAAGGGTTAAATAGATTGCAAGCACTTCATCGCTAAAATCATGAAAAAGCTATTGGGACAACAAAAAATGTCATCAGTGACCTGTTTTTTTTTTAATTCAGTAGTGAGTGTATATTTACCGTCACTAACTTCACCGTCTTTCTCACCAATCAGCATTTTCAACATGTCAACTTCATCTAATATTTATTTAGTTTTTATTTAACAAGGTTTCAGACCGGGTATATACACACAAACATCAAACAACCTGACAGTAAAAGGTTGAATTCTGAAGAGTACAGGGTTATCCTCTGCTCAGATTCAGTCAAATGCTGCAAAAGTGACAGGATGACACTTTACATCGCAGATGGATAATGACCCGAAACATACTGCGACAGCAACTCGAGAGCTTTGGAAGGTAAAGAAATGGAACGTGGTCACATGATCTAAATCAAGTAGAGCACTTTTTCAGTTTCTGAAGACTAAACCGAGGGCACTTAAGACCCACAAACAAGCAGTACCTGTAGACAGCTGTAGTGAAGACCTAGAAAAGCATCTCAGCCTTTGGTGATGTACATTCAGGCAGTCCTCATCAAACTATCCTTATATTTATACCAGTCTTAGTTTGTCCAATTATGGTTGAGCCTCTAAAAATGGAAGGACTTTGTATAAAATGGTTGTAATTCCTAAACGGTTAGTGCAATATTTCTGAATTTAAGCTGAAATCCGGCACTTCGGTTACATCTTGATTGCTTCATTTCAGATCCACTGTGATGGTGTACGGAGGCGAAACGACAGTCGTGGAAAAAATTATTAGACCATCAAAAGTCATAGAAACAGTGGTTATGCAATCCAGTCCTAACTCCTGTGTGTATCATGTGACTAAAGCAGACAGAACAGAAAACATGGAATGAATAAAAGCACTGTTTTTGTCAGTACAATGCCATAGATGTTGATGTAAGAACTGAAGTGATTTTGGTTATTATCAAGAAAACATGGAAAATGGACAGATATCAGCTCTGAAATTCAACTACTATGAGCTATTTTTGTCGTTATCATTATATTTGTCCAAACAAATGTATTTTTAGTTGTACCAGGCATTAAAATGAACAAGAAATTGAAGAAAACAAGGGTGGTCTAATAGCTTTTTTCTGTGACTGTATATGTGTACCCTTGCAATGACAGGGTTAATATGTGTTTTAACATGTAAGAACTTACTGATGTGAAGCACAAATTAATTGTGAAGAATGCAAGAGGACAACCATTAAAATGATAGGGCGACGATGCTTTGTACCTTTTGCTATACTTGGAAATGTACTTCCTAATAATTTACTAGCTGGGATATAAAAGATAACGCCTACCTGATGGGCTTTTTCTGTGTCTTATTTGTAGTAAGAAAGGGTTTTCAGTTGTACTAATACACTTACAATAATCCACTTATATAGTAAAAAATGTCCTGTTTGTCATTTGTAACCGTGCGTCACAGTGTCAGTACCGTCTGCAGTGCGTCTGAATGAGGTGAGTTTTCTGAAACCCTCCTCAGCTCCTCCTGAAGCTCGGCCAGTTGATCCTCATGGAGACGCACACGGGACTCGGCCGCCTCCCTGGCCATACGCTCCCCGGCCAACCTGCACGAGCAAAGACACTATGAATATTGCAACAGCAGACTCATTAGCAACGCGATCAATCAGCCAACAGTGAGGCGATCCTTTGACAGAAATGCCACAGGAGTAACAACTGGAAATGAAGTGTGAAGATGCGGGACAAACACCAACATCCTTACTCATCATGGGCCTGCTGCAACTCCTTTTTGCAGCGGCTCAGTTGCTCCTCAATCTCCTCGCGCGTCTCCTTTTTCAGGCTTCCATCCGACCCTCCTTTCTGCGCACAAAAATACAAACACACAAAGCATATGAGGCACCAAAAAGGAGATGGAGAGAGAAAAGAGGACAAAGAGGACTAGGAACTTTTGCAGAGACTCAGTGCAGACCTAGGATATACATTATGCGCTCTGTATTATCTTTAAAAACCCAGCCTTGGGTTCCTTGCCCTAGTTTCTGACAGTCAAAAAATGTTTGGGAGAAAAAGGCCCTATCAGTGAGCTCAGACATCATCAAAAAAGACAATCTCCATAAACAACACTTTCTGACAGGCTGCAGGGGAGTGGAGCCGGATCGCTGCTGCTCCGCCGTCGCCCACACCACTCCGCCGTTCGCCAAGCCTCACTCTCACTGAAAAGGGAGTATAAGCCTGCCCATGAAACCTCTTATCCTCCTACATGCTCATTACAGGGACGTACACTCCGAAACAGACAAGACAAAGCGAGGATCATGAACAGTTCTGCTCCTCAGGGGTCCTCGCGTTTGCTGTTACCATTTATCTTATCAGCGACGAAATATAAAGATATACTTCTTACTGATTAGTCTCATTTTGTTCTTCTACCCCGCAGGACAGTTTGTAGATAATCCCATTCTGGGACATTTCTCTCTGTCCTCACAGAAAGATAATTAAGATAACATATGTGAGAGGAAGCATAAGCCTGTTTGAGGCACTTTGATTCCCTTGCATCAGCTGTTGCATCAGCTGTTTATCAAATAGGAAAAACAAAGTCATGTCCTGCTGAAATACTGTAGATCAGATGTGTCGAACTCATTTTAGTTCAGGGGTCACATTCAGTCCAATTTGACCTCCAGTGGGCCGGACCAGTAAAGTCATAGCATAACGAGGCTTACGCTGTCAGGGGCCGACAGCAAGGGTATATCCTAGAAATCCCCTGAATCCTCTGCTCCTCCAGCCATTTGAAAAAAAAAAAAAACACACATCACCTGGTTTCAAAAAATGACATCATGTAAACTCAAGGTAGTGGCATAAAATAAGAAAGATAATTATTAGACAATCGCTATGAACTCAAGTTGAGCTACAGCGACCTGATAGTAGCAGAATAATGGTCAGAGAACCAGCTTTTCCCACCAAACTCCACATAGTGAATGAAAATGACACTGTTTAAACTGTGGATGGTAGAAAATGGACATTCGTAAGACGATCAATAGGAACCAATTTTTTATTTCAATCAGCCTATTGTTGCTTGATTTATGTCCAAAAAACTGATTTTCAACTAAAGTGCCCCCATTTGGATGACTTATAATACTCATAGAGAATCTGAAATCGATAGGGTTCTTCCACTATGTTGGTTATCAAGGGAGAAGAAATCCAATCAAATCTGTTCTAGTTATCAGTTTCGGTGGCAGTGTTTGGGGTAAAACCATTATATTCCCAAAACTCCATTTTGGGGATAAAATAACCTATAAATAGTGACAACCTCATAATTCTCTGTATTAGTACAAAAAAAAAACAAAAACATAAAATTATGAAAATATTTACACTTACAAATTATTCAAACAAAAAAAGATGTGAATAACCAAAAAAAAAAAAAAAAACCCAGAAATTTCTTAAGAAAAATAAGTACAATTTTAACAACAATATGCCTCAACTTATCATAATACATGTACATTACAGGTGGGATCTACAAAGGAACAAAACATTTAGTAATAGGCAGAATATTGGTAAAATTGCACTTAATTTTCTTTAGACATTTCATGTTGTTCAGGTTATTCCCGTTTTATTGTTAACGGATAGTTTGTTAATGTAAATGTTTTCAGAATTTATTGTTTTTGTTTTGCACTAAACAAAAGAATGGAGTTGTCATTATTTATAGGCATAATGTGTCATTTTTTTCACATTAAACCAAGAAGAACATTTGGAGTCATTATTTATAGGTTATTATGCTATTATTTTACTAGAGCTCACAGCTGGTCTGTATGTGGCCCTGAACTAAAACCAGTTCAACATGTTTGATTGTTAAAATCTTCAGTGTCATTTTTGTTTTTCATAAATTCATCCCCTGGGCCAGAGTGGAGCCTTTGACGGGCCAGTTTTGGCCCGCGGGCCGCATGTTTGACAACCCTACAATAGATGATGCAATATTGTAAATGAGATGTGATAAATCAATGGTGTTAAATACAGTAGAGGCCTGATTTGGTGTTGCTGTATCGCTGATAACCTCCAGCTCTTTGTCGTTTTGAACACGCGATCTGCATGTTCATCAGCTGTCTGACTCCGGTTACCCGACACTGCATGTATCCTCAATTAACCGGGGAAACAAACAAGGTGTCGGTGCATTAACTCCATCAGTCTCCCACTAAGACGGTAACATTAACACTGCAGCAAAGCAGTCAAAACAGATCACGAGCACTCAGAGAGAGCAACAGACGCAGAGGGAATGTAAACTCTGCTTTACATAAAATAAATATAAGCCTGGAATAAAAGCCTAAGAATCAAATCTGGAAAGTGGACACAAACATCAAACAATGTTCCAAAGGCAAAAGATATTATTTGGCTTGGCCCTGTGGTGTACATACACTCATCATCTGATCCCGCTCTCTGATCTTATGTTTTGGTTTTACACAGACAAATGCAATGTTTTGGCTCAGAGGCAGTGCTGGAAAAGAAATATCCTCAGGCAGAAACGCAGTGGAAGCCTCTTCATCCTGCGTTCTGATGCTGTCAGTGAATGCATCAGTAGCTTTATTGCTTCTGAAGAGCCTGAGATGGCTCCTTGTTAAAGAATTGCTCCTACTAAATCAACTAAAGTGGACAGTGTGGTTACTGCAGCGAAACACACGGAGGCTTTGTACATCAGGAACCCTCGGAGAAGGATCTGTCCCTGCTGGACGGCCGAACACCAGCTGGTGCAGGGTTCCACTCCAACTCAATTATAGATGGATCTCAATGACTGCGCCCTCAACGCGCTCGGCCCGCTGCAGTTTTCCTCTGCAGGTGCGACGTTGCCAAGAGACAGGACGAATAACACGCGTGCAACCATGGCCACAAACACTGAGAAGTACTTAATAAGGGATCATACATAATCAAGCGCGTGTAATATGAGAGGGTAACGACAAAGCAATAGCATCTGCCTGCAAATGTATGCAAATTTAAAGGAAGTGATGTGTCAGTTCTCTGCTAAATACAACACAGTCCATTTTAATAAGGTGTCAAAGGAGCAGAGGCGGCTCCGAAACTGACAGCATGCCCCTTAATTTTCACGTTTTTGGCCTGCCAAAAGAGGATCCTCAGAGACAAAGAGAATGAAATAGAAACTTCACATCCTCAGAAAGGAGAAAGGAGGACAAGCTGCCAACCATCTGTTACTTTCATTACAAGAACTGCTCTGCTGAGAAAAGACCCCCTACCTGCTAAACCAGACACCACAACCTTTTATGGGACCAAAGCGCTGACCCAAAACACCATGAAAACTCATCATTTCAGGGGTTATTTACAGGTTCTCGAAACGTATTTGTTCTATACTTATATACATCTACCGAGTACAGCTCCAGGCCCTTCTCTGCTCTTGTCGAAACTGGTGTCACTAAATTTGCTCTCCTGGCGGGTCCTTTTATTTGTTTTTACGTTACTCATTGATTTTATCTTGAACTCTGCATCTGTACACGCATGTTTTTATTGTCTGTTCTGTTGACGGTCTTTTCTTTTGACTGTGTTCAGGAAAACATTCTGGTCAGCTCATGTTATTTGGAATTTGCTAAAGAAATACATGACATAACTTTACCTTTTGCATTATTTATCCATGCTTTACTGACTTTAAAGGGCTCATATTTAGCTAAACCCACTTTTATTAGTCTTTTGTTCATTTATTTGTGTATTTGGACCCTAATAGTTTATACAGTTTGAATTTGAGTCCTCCGGGTGCTGCAAAGCTATGTTTATATTAATTTCGGCAAAAATTGAGTGGATTTCTACAACCCGTTTTAATTCCTGCTTAATTTGTTACGTTTTATAACTAGCATTTGCACATATAAGGTCAAGACTTCTGACGAACATTTCTCCAGTTTGACAATTGTTCATCAGCAACAGCGGTTGTTGTAAAAACTGAAAATATGTCCAAACTTTTAGCAGATTACCTAAAATGTTCAGTTGCTGGTTGAACAGGACAGAGCAGCACAGCCAACAACCTGGAGGGGGTGGGGCCTTAAGTGGCTAATTTGCATTTAAAGGGCCAGCGCTCAAAACGACCTTTCTGGTGTCATTACTCAGAAATAGGGTTGAAGATGGATTCAACATAAATGATACTATTTTTCCATTGGCGGGGAGACTTTACACTAGAATTCTGATTTTCAGACTTGGAAGAAGCATGTCTGATTTAGCAAAGATCAGATTGTTTTCCTCCAGCAGCAGATGAAAAGGTTTTCTGTCGTCCAGTGTAATCTGTAATCTGTTCCTCCTATCTGCCGTATTTAAATGAAGTCTAGCAGAGATGGAACTGATTCTGGTTTACTGGTGCGCTGCTTCTTTTGCAGGTTGATGCATCTGTGCATGAGTATTTCAGATGCAGAACCTAAGCCATAATAAAAAAAAAAATAAGCTACACCTCCACCGCAGAGACCACCTGTAATTTTGTTTTGTTTGTATCGTATTGTTGTTAGAGCCATAACGTATATACATATTTCGCCTCATTTAAATAGTAATCTACTGATTTTGCCTTTATATTAGGATCATAAGATAGTTTTGCGTGTAATCTTTTTCAAATATTAATTTAGTGTAGTATTTGTAAATAATCAGCCAATCTGTGTTCTATTAGTTTTTCCTGCTACCGCAAGCTGACCCTCTGCTGTAAAGCGCAGCTAAGTGTAGTAAAGCGACGTGAGGACACCTGCAAAGCACATGCTCTGAGGGGAGAGACTTTCAATTAAGCAGGACAGGGAGCAACACTATGTCTGACCGTCGTTATCATCGTAGTAGTTGCTGTTTAGGTTATGTTGAAACTTAATTTGGATATAGAGGCAAAGAAAGCTTTAACTGTCAACTTAATTCTTGAAACCTTTTTTTGATTTTTCCTTTTTCTTGGAATAAAGAGACGGATTGCTGTATAACAAGCCTGACTTTTTTGTATTCCTTCTTTTGGATTACATTTGGAACGCACGGGTCAGAAAACTTCACGTCCTGCAAGAAGTGGCAAAGAAGGTTTTAGCTTTTTGTTGCCGCTACAATTGTATAGTATTGTATTCTGTTCTATTCTATTCTGGAAACCAGACGTGTGCTCACAGAACACAGATCTTCACCAAGACCAGTATTCAAATGTTCTGTTCTTTTCATTCCACAGTCTTATTCAACCACAAATTATTACTGTTGCGTTCCTGCTTTTAGTCAAGTGGTGCTATCAAGATTTCAATTCCAGTTTTTCAATTGGTGCACACTTGAGGTTATTTAACACCATGAGTACCAATAGAAAATCCTAAAATTAAATATATTTGAGCCTCTTGCCATTTAACGAGACAAAAGAGTGCGGCGTGTCGTTCAGATTTTTTGTCACAGATACTGTCTCTAAAGCCTGAACTTTCACGCTAATGTAGATAGACTTTGTTTCCAGTAAGAACACAAAACCGTCTTCTTCTCTAATGCTGATTTTTCTGGAAAAAACAAATAGATCCGTCCAACTTCTCAGACCTGAATCCCATTGAAAACCTCTGGAATGCAATCAAGAGTAAGACAGATGGTCAAAAACAGTCAAACAAAGCCAAGCGGTTTGCATTTTTTTGGCATAAAGTACTCCGCAATGTGACAGATGATGGAGAACGTATCAAGATGCATAACAGCTGCGGTTAAAATACATTATTCTAGGCGTTTTCAGTTATTTTGTCATTTTTTTGTGAACACAGGCAAACAAATGAGGACATTTTTATTTCAAAGTTAAGAGAAATGTTGTTTCTATAGCAACGAGAAGCTTTTTACTCAAACACATACAAATAAATGATAAAATTAGTCACCGCTTCCCTTTTCCAGATAAGTATATAGTAGATAAAAGCGGTGTGGACGTACCTTAGACCCTCTGGCAGAGTCATACATCATGACCTTCTGTTTGAGGGATGCTTCATTTTCACTGGTGCTGATGGAGAAATGGTAGATAGTTTAAGTAAAAGACACTATAGTATACATGAAAGGCATTAAACCTTCATGCACCTTATGTTTTTGGTTTTATTTACCTGTCTTTGGGGATGCTGAATAGATCTTGTTTAACCTGGGCTTCTTCACCAAGTATCTCTTTACTCAGACTTTTGCTCCTTGGTAGCATCTCCTTTAAACACAGAACAACAAGGTTAAGGTACTTTACTTAAGTGCAGTTTTATGGTACTAGTACGATACTTATGTACTTTCCGTTTTGGTCATTTTACACTTCTACTCTACCTCATTTTGGAGGCAGATGTACTTTTTATTCCTTTTACTTCATAGTTATTTTGCAGATTCACATTTTTAATATCAAATGATCAAATATTTCAAAATGCAAGGAGTATTAAGTTGTATTTTTACACTGTAGAATTCTTAATTTTACTTGTGTAACACGTCTGAGTACTTCATCCACCACTAAAATGTTCATATTCTAGGATGCAAGTAGTATTTTTACAATAAAGTATTCCTACTTTTACTTGTGTATCAGATCTGTACACTTTATCCACAACTAAAATATCCTTTTCTATTATGTAAGGAATATTTGTGCAATAAAGTATTCCCAATTTTTCAAATATTTTAAAATGCAAGGAGTATTAAGCAGTACTTTTACACCGCGGCATTCCTACTTTTACCCATATAACACATCTGAGTACTTCATCCACCACTAAAATGTTCATATTTTAGGATGCAAGTAGTATTTTTACAATAAAGAATTCCTAATTTTACTTATGCAACAGATTTAAAAACTTTATTCACAATTAAAATATTCATTTCTTATTATGTAAGGAGGATTTTTACAGTGACATTCCTACTTTTACTTGTGTAACACATCTGAGGTCTTCATCCACCACTAAAATGTTCATGTTTTATTATGTAAGGAGTATCTTTGCACTAAAGTGTTCCTAATTTTACTTGCGTAATAGATACGAACACTTTATCCACGAATAAAATATTATTTTCTTTTTTTATCATGTAAGGAGAATTTTTACATTGTGATATTACTACTTTTACTTGTGTAACACATCTGAGTACGTCCCCCACCACTGAAATGTTCATATTTTAAGATGTGAGTAGTATTTTTACAATAAAATATTCCTAATTTTACTTGTGTAACAGATCTGAATACTTCATCCACAACTAAAATAATAGATTTTTTGTCACATAAGGAGAATTTTTACATTGTGATATTTTTACTTTTACTTGTGTGACACATCTGAGTACGTCCTCCACCACTAAAATGTTCATATCTTAGAGTGTAACTAGTATTTTTCCACTGTAGTATTCCTACTTTTCTTCCTCCATCACTGCACAAGAAAAATATTAATACCTGAATACAGCTCAGAAGCTACTTACGGGTTTTTTTGCTACAGCTGGAGGAGTGTCCTTAGCAACAAACTTCCCTGGTGACTTAATGCTGGGCTTGGGGGCCTCCAGCGCCGTCACCTTGGCAACAGATGCAGGGCTCCTTCCCAGGCTGCCACTTGTTGAAGCAGACGACATCAGCTCATCAGAGGAAGAGGACAGCGGAGTGGCGTAGGGATTCAGGGTTGGAGAAGTACGTGTGGGAAGGGAAACCTCGGGCTGAGCCTCTTTTCTGGCGTCGAGGCTTCGGGACCGCCTGCGCTCGTCGAACCGGAGCCGCTGCCTGGCCCCGGTGCGGCCCCTGGTCTGCGGGGCGCTGCCGGGAGCGCTGCCCGGGGTCCCGCTGTTAAACTTGCTGATGAGCTTGTTGATGGGAGCCAAGGAGTTGGTGTCGATGGCCGGGGCAGGCTCCTCCCCGGCTAACACTGGGGGATCTGGAAACGGCTTTGAGGGGGGGTCTGCGATTGGTTTAGGCCCATACGGCCCCAAGTAACCCGGGCTGCTCTGCTTGACCCCTTTTGGTCCAACACCGTTAAACTTGACCGGTTTCAGCCCTGCTTCGTTGTACTCCTCCTTACTGGTCTGGTCTCTGTCTTTACCTGCTTTGACTTGGGGCTCCGCCTTTGTCCTCTCCACCTGCCTCCCCACCACAGCCTCCTCCTCCCCGTGTGTTCCTGCCTGACCGTCCCCTGGGGGTCTCTTAAGGGGACTCCCAAAGATCTCCCCATCTTCATCCTCTGCTGGGGAAACAGGTGAATGAACTGCGGCCACACTGGGACTGTAGGGGTTGGCAAATTCAGCCGGTTCTTTGGTTTTGGGGAGACTGTTGAAAGGTGACGGGGGTCCTGAGCTGGGGTTGGGAGTGTTTAGCTGAACGCCGTATGAGTCACCTTTCTCACCGTCTTTTAGGACCACATAAGGCTGCCCAGAGATGCCCTGCACCCGCACTGCCACGCCGTATTTACTGGAAGCAGGAGGCGTGCTGGTGTTTCCTTTGGATTTATCGGGGTAACCTCCACCCGTGTCGTGGAGATCCTTGATGAAGCGGATCTGGACGCCGTAATCTACCAGCGGCTTCCTGTCAGTGGAGAGGCTGCTCATGTTTACTTCCTGGAAAAAAGGGAGGAAGAAAACCAGAAAGTAAAATGAGCTGATTCACTGGAACAAGTTGCGAGTACACAAACATGTAGGCCTAGGCCCGGGGAATGAAACAGAAGGCCCGTGGGCCAAAACCAGCTCCAATCCAGCCCACAGAATGAATAAATTACACTGAAGATAGTAAGTGTCAAACTCATTTTAGATCCAAACTAAAAAAAAAAAAATTACATTATGCCTGTTACTGTTTTGTGCCTTTGTATCCACTGTGATTTGTAATGTATAAATGATAAGTTGATGTATAATACTGTCAAAATTCCATTTATTTTTCTTAAGAAATATCAGGTTTTTCAGGTTATCAACATTTTTGTGAAAGAACAGTTTGTAAATGTCAACACTTTCATAATTTATTTATACTTTTTTGCACTAAACAGAGAAAAAAAATGGCATTCTCATTATTTATTTGCTATTCTGTTATTATTTTACTGGTTCAAACCACTTGAGCTCATGTTGGGTTGTATGTGACCCCTGAACTAAAATGACTTTAACACCTCTGGTCTAGGCAATATGGTCACATTATTAATTTGAACCCATAAAGACTATTTTTAAACTACTTTTTTGGTGACTTCCAAATACATTTTTCTCATCACATCTAACCACTCCTAAGTGATTTATCCCCATTTATCATATTATCCTCTGCATTTTGCATTTAATTTACTGATCATGTAGATGTTCATACAAACTTTAAAGGTTATTCTATCAAAACAGAGAAAACTCGAGAAAAAGTTACTTTTTCAGCAAAAATATATCATTAACTGAAGATAAAAATAGACATCTACAAACACTGTCATTTATCAAACTACATGGGTTTTACTGGTGAATCTATTATGTCCAAATAGGTTATATTTGATGACCATGACAAGCTGAGAAACTGCATTTTACCTGATTTATTTACATATATTGACATGATTAGTGGATCCAAAGTCATTAAACATGTTAGATCAGTAGATACTTTTGACACTTACTTTTCAGGTTAATTCAAAGAAAAGAAAAAAAAAAAAACAGTTATGGGAAAATTCTGACTGACCCTGTACTATCTGGTCATCTTACCCTGTTTTGTATTCATCTTCTCTGTTTTTCTTGTTTGTTTCAGCCTCTTGTTGGTAGATTACATTCTAAACTCACAGGCTCACTTAAACCTGAGTCACACCCTCTTAAATCCTATTATCCTTGTGTTTTTCTGGTTTTCTGTTCTGTTTTTTTTCTCTGTGAATTACCTACTTCTGCACAGGTGGAGTCACTCTGACTCGGCTAAAATGTCAGAACGCCGGTATATCTTGATGAAGCTGTCATCTTCGCTGAATTCTTTCTGAGCCAGAACACATTGTATTCATGTCATGCCAAATATGCCACTAGGGCACTAAGGAACCTCTTTGTACAGGTTCAGACCTACTTTTGGAGAGGGTGTGTTCAGAGGGAAGGAAAAAAACAGTGGGAATATGAATTAGTGTGTGAGAAATGCCTTTTTTTTACTATGGGGCCGATAAGCAAGAAGATAGGTGGAAATTAAAAAAGGAAATTATTTTTGTTTGACTTACATGCTGTTCATGTTAAGTTCAGTCATATTTCATTTTCAATCATTTTGTTGCACAAAGAAAAATGACTTAAGGGAAATGTGTGGAGATGAGCACGACTTAGTTTTTGTTTAATCCAATGTATAAAGTCTCAAACAGTGGATAATCAAGTTTTTTCCTCATATTTTGTTTGAGATACATTCTAGATGGATTTAGTTTTCAGAGAATAAATAATAAATTGGTTGAATGGACAGCAGTTAATCAGCAAAACTAGATCAGATCTACACTTTTTTTGGATGTTTTGTCAGAAAACAACTCAAAAGATCCTACTTTCTTAAGGTTCTGGCATTAATTTGGGCATTTAACTTTTATTTTTATATGAACCTGAAAGGCCAATGGGTCAGCAATAAGAAAAATATCTAAATAAGACAAAATAAATCTACATGCCTTTTTGATTTTGACCCAGAGAAACAAACCTACTGATTTTATTTTCCCTAAATTGATCAAAGAATCAACTAAACTTCTTTTCTGCAGGTCTGAAGTATTTTATTGCATGACACGCTATACAGTAAATGTTCCTCAACAGCTGGACTGTGATGGTTTCAACAAATTAAAGTAATAGATTTCTTGGGACTAATTTCAGCTGCAGATTTGGTGCACTGGAGAGTATTTATGACACCAGAGCGCTGTTTGTTGGATCAGCCAAAAATAAACTACAACACCCACGTTTACTGTAATGAAAACAGTGTCAGCTACTGCCATAGTGTGACTAATTGTTCATATTTATTGAATTAAAAGGCACAGATGAAGAAGCTATAAGAGGCTTTGGATATAAATGCAATACTCTTGTTGTCATGTCGAGTATAGAATATACACTTACACTTTCAATGGGACCGAATCATTATTGCTGTTTTAAAATTAAACAGCCAATGTCATGTAATATGTTATAAATTAAGTATGTCCTGCTCGTGTCCTCTGAAACTGAGCGTGGTGATGGACACTATGCAAGGGGGAAATACTCCTCCTTTTGTCCAGGCTCTGTGGAGCATTAAACACTAGGGGCTATGTCAGGAATGGGCCTCCCCTTCTCGCTCTCTGCCTTCGCCAGAGTCTCCCAGTCACCAGACTTCAGAGGCGAATCGCTCAGGCGTAGACTGTTTACTTTGAGCTGTGCAGGCGCGCACACCGACCCAGGCAAATACATGTGCACACGCACCAATGCAACGCAAGCAAATGCACGCACGCACACACACACAAATGCAGGAGTGCATGTTTGCAGCCTCCTCCTGTGCACCCTCCATCTGATCAGCATTAACCCATAAAGACCCAAACCGTCACCAGTGTCCAAAAGCATCTACAGTTGATCCACCAATCCTATCAATACATGTCAATAATTGGTGTAAAATGCAGTTCTTCATCTATTCATGGTCATCAGATATGACCCATTTGGACGTTCAGAGGCTCCGTAGTTACCGTGGAAACACCGTCATCTTCTACAACATTGATTCACCAGTAAAACCCATGGAGTCTGACAAATAACAGTGGATGGAGACACTTGGTTTTAAGTTCAGGTATTGATTTCTTTGCTGAAAATGTCACTTTTTCTTCAGTTTTCTCTGCTTCTGATATAATAACCCTCTACTTTAATTTGAGTTTTTATGTCTACATGATCAGTGAATCAAATACAGGAAAATACCTGATTTTTACTGAAACCCCCCTCCCCCCCAAAAATAGAGGATAATATAAAAATAAATTGTGATAAATCACTTAAAAACGGTTAAATGGATTCATTTGGAAACTGCCACAAAAGTAGCACTGGGCCTTTATGGGTTAAAATAGTCACTTGGATTCATCATAAAACACTTTTTTCACTACATATGATCAAAGAACAGCTTCTAAACAAAACATTAGTAGTTACTGCTTATGCATATGTTAAACATACGCTGCTTTAATGTTCTGCTTTTCTGAGGTGGCAGAATGTACAGATGTGCCTCTGAGGAATTAAAAAGTAACCAGCTCTGACCACACACTGGTTATAATGTAACACACATCGCCTCGACTAGTAATGAGGTTAGATTAGTGAATCAAAGTCAGCCTTTGTCTTTTTCAAAAACATTCTTAGGATTCCAGACGTTGCCTCTAAACTCAGCTTTGCGCGTGGTTTACATTTGTATAATACGAACAGATTAAGGGGAAACTGAGAACTGGGGCAACATCGACTGCAAAACCTACACATACTGAAAACTGCATGCAGTAAATAAAAAAGTGAAGAGATTAATTAATACAAGACAATCTGGAGACTAAAAATAACATGCAGAGTTATGAATTATTCGTCCAAACATCAAAACTATGATCAGAAGGTTAAACTGGCAGGAGTTGATATTTATGCATCGTGTTTTTTTCTGGTTCTGGTTATAAAAAGAAGATAACATCTTGTTGTCATGGTGCTCAGCTCTCACCACTGATCATTGGCTCCCAGGTGTAAATATGTTCCTTAGGTAAATACAGATCTGAACAAAGGCCCGGTTGTCATACAAATTCAGGAACCAGCAGCTGAGGACTACTGGACGACAACTGGTTCACCTCCTCTCATGGTCCCTCTCTCTGTGTCACAAGGAATGGCTGTGTCAACAGAGACAGGAATGTCACCAAACGGGCCGATCTGCCGTCACTCTTCCCTTTCTCCTCACCCATGGCTTCTCATTTTCCCTGGCCCTGTTCCTGCACCCGTCTTGGTTTCGCACCACATGTCCAATCCTCATGCTTTCCCCCATAGTTTCCGCTGCCTTTTGGATAACAGATCAAGGAGTTGAATTTCTTTGATTCTGCTGGTTGAGAATCAGTGTCAGTGCTGGTAATATCATAAAGAATAAAAAAAAAGTTAGAAATGTCAGAAGAAGTGCCTCAAACTTCTACTGATTCCATCTTCAGATTAAGGTTCTGTTTTCATGTTTGAAAGTGAAGCATCTGTAGGGAATTTCCAACAAAAGACTGATATTAACCCATAAAGACCCAGTGCTGCTTTTGTGTTTGTTCCCAAACATGTTTTTCTCTATATTTAACGTTTCTGAAATGATTTAGCACCATTTATTGTAAAATTATCCTCTGTATTTTGCATTTTTCAGTGTAAATCATGTATTTTTCCTATATTTAATTCACTGATCATGTAGATGTTCATTAACCCATAAAGACCCAAACGTCTACTGTCGACCAAAGCCATCTAATAATCTAAACTGTTGATCCACTTATCCTATCAATACATGTAAATAATTGGTGTAAAATACAGTTTGTCGTCTTTTCATGGTCATCAGATATGACCCATTTGGATGTTCAGAGTCTCCGTAGTTACCATGGAAACACTGTCATCTTCTACAACATTGATTCACCGGTAAAACCCATGGAGTTGGATCAATGACAGTGGATGGAAATGCTTGGTTTATGTTCAGTTAATGAGCGATTTTACTGAAAAAGTCACTTTTTCAGCAGTTTTCTCTGTTTTTGACATAATAACCATCAACTCTAATCTAAGCTTTTATGAACATCGACATGATCAGTGAATTAAATTTAGGAGAATGCATGATTTTCTTTTTTTGACACTTGGTTTTCATTAGTTAGTTATCATTTTGTCATACAGAACATAACAAACAACAAATCGGCAACAGATAATAGTCACAATCTAATAGTAATGATAATTTAGGTTACAGTTACAACATAGCAGTCAACTTACCTAATTAATTTAATTTTTAGAGCATCAGTTTATGTAGCATTTCACAGGACTATGACACAAACCACACATTAATTGTATTTAAAAAAACTAATCCATTTGCCCCAGCTAATGTAAAATTCAGCTTACAGCCTCAGCATAAATATTAATATCTCCATTTTGTGAATTTCATCAACAATTTTCAACCAGTTGTCCAGCACCGGTGGATCCAGTTGAAGCTATTTATGAGTGATTGTTTTTTTTTTTGCTGCAGCACCAAAGATTTTTCAAAGGTATTTATCACTTATTGTCAAATTATCATGAAGATCTTCCTAACAATAGTGACAAAAAGTTGTTATTTTCATACAGGACCAAAAAATGTGTCCCTGCAACCAGAGAATACATGATTTTCATTGACAAAACTCAAAACACAGAGAGTAATATTCTAAATAAATGGTGATAAATCACTTAAATTACAGAAATGTAGGGAAAAAATATTTTGGAACTGCCACAAAAGTAACACTAGGTCCTTATGGGTTAAAGCTCAGATTAAAGTTGAGGATTATTATATCAAAAACAGAGAAAACTGAAGAAATAGTGTCTTTTTTAGTCCAATCTCTCATTAACTGAACGTAAACCCAGTGTGTCCATCCGCTGTCATTGATCCAACTCCATGGGTTTTACTGGTGAATCAATGTTGCAGAAGATGACGGTGTTTCCACGGTAACTACAGAGCCTCTGAACGTCCAAATGGGTCATATCTGATGACCATGAAAAGATGAAGAACTGCATTTTACAAGAATTATTTCAACATGTTGATAGATTTAGTGGTTCAGAAGTTATTAAATGGTTTAGATTAGATTTTTTTTATGGCTTAAAAATAACCCTTTGTTGTAGCTTTAGAGGATATAAAACTGATATGGTACAAGACTAATTGCATGTGTAACATCTAATTTTGCTTTTTTTTTGTATTTAATAAACAAGATCAGAATGTATAAATGCAGTTATCATCTTAAAACAAAGGCATTGCTTTATACATGATAGAACCCACACTAACTAAATACACTGCTTCTTTGGAAGGATGAATGAGGCTGAGATAAAGGCAGGTTGTTCAGTGTAAAACAGCTCCAACATGACAACAGTAGTCCCTCATTAAAGCATTAAAGCACGTGTTTATACCTCAAAGAGAACAGGAAGAGTGGCCCCAAGGACAAGTTTTAGGTCAGGGCTATTTCTGGAGCAATTTATTTTAAATATAAAAGAAAGCAGATAAACATCACCTCCATTACATCAGAGGTATTCGCTGTAAACTCCAGTGCTGCCCAGGATAAGGGTTATCTTAGGTCCGTCTGAACCATTCAGCGGAGTTTCTTGGCAGCAGAGGATATTTACACAGCTTCAATTGTATCACATACAAGTCCTATCAATTTGTCAACTATAAAGAGTTTAAAGAAGAGAAAACCATTAGAGTAAGCACCTGTCCGCTCCGTGGATTAATTGCGTCACACCCACCTTTCCGGTAAGGCAGTATCGGTGCGCGTCGAAACCGCCGGGTTTGTTTACATGAGCCAGTGAGACCGAGGATAAAGCCACACAAAGTGCAGCCTCTAGATAAACAAGCGACGCACCTGCCCCACAAGGAGACACCGCCGCATCCTATTTGAAGCCTCCCTGCTATAAGAACCTCTCATATCCTCTTTACGCACCGCAGTCACATCCAATTAGAGGCGACGGAGCTGGATCCGAAACCTGCGGACAGAAGCATCAGAGCGCACAGCTAAGGGCTGCTTTTGGTCATTAACGCGAGCAGGAAAAGCTGTGCGTAAAAGACACGGCTGCCACATCCAATCACAAAGCCACAGGTGTCCATCCGCGCGCGTGTAAATGGAATAAAATGCGCGCTTGCAGTGTTGCCCCGGTACTTTCCCTGTACGCACTCCCATTCCAACCAAACTAAATCCACAGTAAACATGCAGCAGCTGCGTAAACAGCCACACCAGGGGGACTCCTCATACTACACCTGCTCAGATGTGGAATCCCGTGGATGGTCGTGCGTCCTGCGTCAGTCCTCGAACCACAGCGGCTCCGTGGGATGTCAGGATGTTACTCAATGAAACTGAGGACATCGGGAAATTCTCCGCCGCTCTCTCACTGATGCAACCTGTTGCCAGCGGATCGGATCGGATCGTCCACGTCCCGCCTCAGCACCCACTCCATTGGTGGGCGGCTCCCCGAGGGGCGGTGCCTGCCGTGGGCTCGGTTTCCTCTCAGTACCCAGGGGTGAAGAGGCAGAGTCACCCATTTTCATACAGGATTTACGGGGAATCCATTCTCCATCAGCTGAAAATAGTCCGATGTGCGGTTTGGGTTTATAGTGTCCGCAGATGAAATAAAATAATGAGTCCTGCAGATTAACATGCGCATTCCACTTATTTTGCAGGGTCATTTCAGGACTTCTTTATCTGAACTGTACACGTGCTTTACAGGTTTACCTCAGTAAAATGAAGAAACAAAACTTAAAAAAAAAATAGATGCAGCTTCCACTTTTCTTTTTTTTTTTTGTTTGTCCTATGATTAATTTAATCCACAAGTATCTATATATCTGAAAAATCGAAATGTTTCATGCAGATTTAAGCCAGAAACAATCTTCAATATTTGCACATATAAACAACCTCTGCCAGTTTTCTGAAAGCATAGATGTGTCAGATTCGTTTGAGTCAAGATTTGTCTAAATTGCAAAATCAAACATTATTCCTCTGAACTTCTCAACATTTTGAATACAATCCATTTCTTGCTGTTTATATGAGAAAATATTGAATGTATTTCCCGTCAGATAAGAGATTAGAGCAGAGTGTCTTTGAATCATGTTTTAGATCAGTTCATGTAATTACAAATAAACTAAAATCATAAATTGACCATAACACTGAAAGAAACTGGGCTTCAATTCTTGCCAAATCGCCTCTCTATCTGAAAGATAAGGTACATTTCTGGACTTCACTTAAAGGAATTTCCTTTCAGCATAACCGAGGTTAACTTATTGCTACAGATTGTATATTGGTTGAACTGTTTGCCTATTTGCTTCTCTAAATGACAATAGTTTGGCATTTTAGTTTTTAGTAATGTTGTTTTTGTCTGTTTTGATCAAGCTTTGTAACAAAATTAACTAAAACTTTCTACTTTGACTTTTTATACAAATATTTTATTAGTTTAATCCTCAAATATCTATACTTTCTGAATGATTGTATGTTTTTGACACTTAAGTCAGGCCACAAATGATCTTCAGCATTTACTCAACTTCTTCAGCTTTTCTGAGAAAAAAAAAAAAAACACCAGATATTTTTAGAAGAGACTTAATTCTGAGTTTTTCTTAAATACAATGTGGACTTTACTTTGATTTAGTTACAAACATTATACAGTATATTGTTCAGTAGCTTCTTTTCTGATCAAGGATGTGCCTCTCTACATGACTAAAATATGGATTCTTTTTCTTTTGAATTTTATTAATTTTAAGTGTTATTTCAACATATACTTTCATTAAATTACATGTTTTATTATTTTCAACTGATAAGAGCTTTGCAAAACAAATTACTTTGTATAAAGTAAGACACATTAAAGTATGTCTTTAACTGGAAAGTTCACACAGGTCTAGATTAGGACTAAAATTCTGAAGATTGTGATACAAAACAATTACATTGGTATCAGTTTTACTGGGTCCAACCCTTATTTTAATACAACGGTTAGCAAACAAATAAAGATAAAAAAAAAGAATAAAAACAGACATGGACAAGTACAAAAAAAATCTGTTTTTACTTCGAAGTTCAGTACCTTTCCCTTCCCCACCCGGTGTGGGACTCCTGGCTCCTCCAGGTTCCACCAGGAGGCGCCAAAGTGGAGCAAGAGCACGCCACAAATACCAGTACAAAATAAAAAGGAACAGCTGAGAGAAAGAAAAGAAAGGCAACTTGGACACTGAATAAAGAAAAAATAAGGAAAGAGAGAAGGAAGAATAGTTTTAACACCTTATACCATGACAGAAATGTGAAAAATGGGCATTTTCGCTCTTTAGTTATTTGGTCTACTTCAAGGCCTTTTGCAGGGGCCAGAATATAAACAAACAGATCAGACAGTTACTGCATTGGTTCACATGCACCCCCCTCCCCTCTTTTTTCAGAAAAAGGACTATGCACATCTGATATGACATGATGTCACTACTTGCTATGCCAACACCATCCAAAAGCACTGTTTTCACAATTCATGAGTACTGCAGAGATAAAAAGAAACGCTCGACTTAAATGTACTGTATAAAAACCAAAACGTCTTACTGTATACAACCAAGACACAGAAGTCCAACTCATTCTTTTGTTCATTGGTAGATTCTGTGGCATGTTCACAAATGATGGAATACCAGACAAATGATTTGTCCTAATATTTACAACTACTGATGGTTAATTCTGTCTGTGGGGTGTGTGTGTCTCGGCCGGGGTTTCCTTTGGATTAATCAGCAGTGGGTCAAAATTATACAACAAGCAGAGTCAAAATGTGTGTACCGTTATGTAGGTATGTGTGTAGATGCAGGAATTAGTTAAAGACTTCCCCAGTTAACACTGTTTCACAATATCATCGAAAGTGAGCTTTCACACAATATGCTGTTTTATTTGTCCATTTCATCTTATTTGCTTGTGATAAAAACGCTAAAAATGACAGGCCTGTGCTGACATTAAGCACTTTGATGGAAAATAATGTAGTAATAAATCAAATCCAAGGCCCTTTTAGTTTTTTCTTTTTTTTTTTTTTAGGCACTCATATATATATTTTTTTTTTACTTTGAAGCACTAATCAATCACATAGGGTTTAATGTAACTGTGAAACTACAATGACATTGGCTCACTGTATCAAACACCAGGGACATAGTTGAACATACCTACAGTGATTTATTAACCTGCCTCTTGTGAGTGTGTTTGTGTCTAAAATATCATCACACTCATGTGGCGCATGAGTATGGCAGGTCGATCACAGCCAGTCAGTGCGGGAGCTTCGATGCCAGTCAGTCAAAAACTGTGTGAGGTAGTGTGTTGGTGTCAGTGCTTTGCTGGTTGGCAGGCTAGATGTCTGAAGGATTGTGTAGTTAAACATTCATCATGATTTGACTCCTATATGGGGGAAGAAAATAATTTGCCTAGAGTCACTCAAAGTGCTGTATATAAGCATGAAGGTCAATGAGTGTGTTTCTCTGTGTAGTGAATAAGTAAAGGGCTAGTCAAGAGAAAGTTGGGCCAGAAGCAGACATGACGCACAGGTCATTGAGATAAATCAGATCAGACCAAACACTGTCTCTGTTCGTCCTTACACGTTGCACCTCCATGCTGCTCCTTTGTCGCCGACTCCTCAGCTTTCATTAGCTGCCACCAGCTGGCCTAATCCCTGGCGCACAAACACCGCCTGGATGTCCTTGGTCTTGATGCAGAAGTCACAGGCCCAGACGGCAGCGCTCTCTCGAGTCAGCAACCCGTACGCCGGCTCCGTCAGGCCTGTGCAGTCACGGTGGAACCAGCGTTGGCACGATGCTTCGCACAGGATGGCGTCCTGGTCGTCGTGCACCTCTGCCATACAGAGGCCACAAGGGAAGACCATCCCCGGACCACCGAGTTTCCCAGGACCTGAACCGGGTCCGGTTGAGGGGGCGGCGGGACCAGGGGGCAGCGGAGACTGGGTGTTTGGGGTAGAGGTGGAGTTAGACGGGGGATTGGGGTTACTGCCTGGAGTATTTCCCCCGTTGTTGTTGGTCATGTTGTTCTGACTTGAATTCGGGGCAGCGTTTGGCATGGGCCCACTGCTGCCAGGAGTGTTGTTCTGCTGGTTGTAAGGGGTGGAGCCGGGTGTGGAGTTGGGTGGAGTGGACTGTTGCTGCTGCTGTTGGCTAGAGTTATTAGAATTAGGGGTGTTTGTATTGCTAGGGGGCTGTAGCTGACTGGGAGGTGGATGTGGGGGTTGTCCTGATCCATTCAGCGGACCGGTTGGAGAGGAGTTGGGGTTAGGCTGTGGCGGTGCTGAGGGAGGCTGACCAGGTGTATTGGCGTTGGGCTGTTGGACATCAGGATGACCTGGGAAGCCACCGCCAGGCTGTGGTGGACCGGAGTTGGACGGAGGCCCAGGAGTGGTGTTATTAGGAGGGGGGCCGTTGGGGTTTAAGTTAAGCTGCTGTTGTTGCTGTTGCTGCTGCTGTTGAGGCCCAGGCTGTGACCCTGCTCCTCCAAAGTTCTTTCCCTCCTCGTTTCCAGGTCCCGGAGGACTGGGGCCAGGGTAGGAACCATCCTGTGAGGGAGGGAACTGTCCTTGAGGGGGCATGCCTGGTAATCCTCCAACCATGTTGCCTCCGGGGCCTCCACCCATACCACCCATCATGTTCATACCAGGACCCATGGCACCCATGGAGTTCATGGGACCATGAGAGGGACCCCTGGGCCCTCCGCCTCCGGGTAATGGGGGGCTATTAAAGGGGTGTCCCCCTTGTCCATGTTGTTGTTGTGGAGGCATGCCAAATCTAGGGTGGGGTGGCCCCCCTCCTCCAGGACCTCCCATACCTCCTGGGGACAACATGGGATTGAATCCTGGCCCCGGATGCATGGGTGGACTAAAGTTTGGTGGCATATTGAACTGGGAGGGACCACCAGGGGGAAATCCACCTCCACCTCCTCCTCCACCTCCCCCACCACCACCTCCACCACCACCCCCAAAGCCAGGCATTCCTCCAAAACCTAGCTGGTGGTGAGGTCCAGCATTGGATGGAGGACCAAATGGCGGTCGTCGTCCAGGCTGGCCACCACCTGGTCCTCCCGGTCCTCCCATAAAACCCATACCTCCGCCCATCCTGCCTCCGCCTCCATACCCACCTCCGCCACCTGCTCCTGGACTGGAAAGAAATGGAGCACCACCTGGTCCGCCTGCTCCAGCAGGTCGAGATGGGGGTCCAAAGTCATCATCAAAGGGGTTGGACGCAACCAGGTGGTCCACCATGGGAGTAGGAGGGGGTGCAAACTCAGTGAGATGGGAAAACCCTGCTGCCTGAAATGCATGAGTGGAAAAAAGCATTGATTTATATTAATTTGCTCTTTTTTATGTGAACAAAACATTTAAATGTTCACACTAGCAGTAATGTGGAAACCAGTTGCAGTTGTTGAGTAAAACTGATCACTGTAAGCAGATGATTTTTTTATAAACCACACCTTTTCTTAATGAACATACTGTTTCTATGTCTTAAGGTGCTGGTTGATACATACACTGATACGTATTTTGGATCCTGTTACATTGTTCATATATGCTGTTGTGAAAACATCCGGTATCTCCAACTCCAGATTATGTGGCAGGGGTTTTTGTACACAGATGCTCATGGTTTAAAGAATGTGACATGAACAAAGAAATTAATCTAATTAGCCTTTAGCAGCTTCTCTGTGCAGTTTCTCACGTACACAAAGCCTATGGAAACTCTGAAAGTGTTCACCGTCTCTTCTGCCTTTTCACCACAGCACAAGGACATCATGTCACCATATGTGATCAGTCTACTTAATGAAGTCAGCTTCAAACACAGGTCCTTATTTGTTCTAGCATTTTTTTATATAGGAAAAAATTACTGAAAGTCCACACAGCACATACCTTAGGTATGAAAAGACCTAAAATGCACACTGGAAATGGATAACTTTGTTAGTATAATAAAGTTATTTGCATAGGAATGATTTCTGTCCCTGGTTTTTCCATCTATTAGTGGTTGATCACTGTAAGCAGTTTCCACTGTATTGAAATCTTTACCAGGCAAGACCTTTGGAATCATTGCACCATAATTCCATAAGCTTTCATATATGATAATTCAAGTGCTTTGAGAAAAAACTACACTTCTGTGTTTCTTGACTATGTTTCTGGCTTTAGAAATTCTAGCTTATCAGACATGATTTTCATGGGTGGAGGGGTGTGACTGTTATTATGACAATCACCATCAAGAATCTATCCGTCTCTACTGTATAAAGAGGAGTAACATGGCAGCCTTCCTGGCATCACTTCTACAGCAACAAAACTGACACTAAGTACTGTTGAAAATTTGGGGATTATGCTTTATTTTATTAAAGACTTTTTATCAAACTTCAGTGTTAGATTTATTCTAAAATTTGACAGCATTTTCATTTTTACTGCAAATGTACACTGGGTTTCAATACCAATAACTGGTCTTATTGATAATTAATTACACACTGATAGCGACAGCAGATGTAGCAGATTTGTAAACACTACCTGAGTCGTGGATTTCCTCGCCTTCTTCTTTTCCGGGCTCTTCATCTGTGAAGCTGAAATAATGACAAATAGAGGGAAAGAACAGAAAGGTAAAAATATTCGATTAGCCACACTATAACTCCTGTTTCACTTATGTTGGTCCACCACCAATTCAGAACATTATCACATTTGGATTGGCCAATACCCCTTAGTGACAGAGTGGAGCAGCTTTTAGACCTAGGGCCTCTTTTTCAAGTCCAACAGTTGAGATGGATTCAATGATGGGACATAGACTGGCATGAGGACAAGATGCTGAACATCCAGGCGTTATCATCACCAAGGTTATGAAGCCTTGAATCGCAAATGACCCAGGCAGACCAAATGACCCAGGCGAGAGGGAGAGAGGCCGCAAACAGAGGCAGAAGAGGTAAGGTCAATGAGGGAGACAGGAAAAGACGAAGACATGAGAACGAGGAAACGTAGTTGAAGGTACATTGATAGCAAGATAGACATGAACCCCGTTCACAGATCCAGTCTGTGAGAAACAGCCACCACCGGAGACAGTCGTGAAGTTTACATATGGGGGAGGCGAGAAGGGATTTGCTAACAGCACCAGTGCAGCCCATTGCAGCGCAGTAATGGATGATTCCGATCTGATTGGGAGATGGGTGAAAATAATTCCTACCTTTGCTTCGTTTTCCTTGTCCCGCCAGTAGTCTCCCCGATTCGGCAGCCATTAGCTAATATGACTGTCGGTGAAGTGGCATATCACCGTTCATATGCAAGAAAAAAAAAGTTAAAAATGACGACGTCTTGAAGGCTATAAGCCGAGGAGGTGGTATCTGCCTTCAGGTCATGATAATCACTCTAAAATAGTTAGCATCACTGCAGTACCTAGCACGTATTTGGTAGCTAAATTGTATTTAAATCACCGGCCCAGGTCTGCAAACTCCTTTCCAGCTGCAAATCTTTCCCCACGGTGTCTGTCACGCCGGGATTTGGTCACCAAATAACGTCAGGTAAAATGCGTTGCTTCACGTTATTTAGCAGAAGTTTGTTGTAAGCCAGCTTTTACTAGCTAGGTGGAACGGGTTGCTTGCTACCTGGCTTGAGTGCCAGTACAAGCAAGTTGCAGAGCACCCCTCCCTCCCTTTCTAAAATGATCACTTACAGATGTGTAGCTAAGTTCTCGACCAGCTAGCTAACACAAGCTAGTTACTACCTTGGCTAACTAGCTAGCCACGTTACTCAATGTGGCTAGATAGCAGCGTTGAGATTTCACCCAGAAGCCGCAGCAATTCAACAGACACTCGAAACTGTGGTTTATGCCCACACATTCAATTCTGGAAATGTGCACTTAATTTAATGTATCACAGCATGGATAAGAGAAAAGCAACCGATCACGTTTTGAAAGCTGTTGTTTACTATGCTAACGTTAGCTTGTTAGCTAACGTTAGCATGCCACTGAAGATAGCTAGCCATCTTGCAGACTGTCTTGGAAGCAAACTGTACCCTTTCTCCGTTGCTTGCTGTGCTGTCCTTTAAATTGAAACTCTCTGGTGTGTCATTGCCAGCAAACCAGTCCTCACACGGTGTATGCTTGTTGATCCACCATTCATCTATAATTCATTCAAAAACGCAAATTTTGCCATAATTATCATGGCCTTCTATCGCAACCGGACAAAGAGGGACTAGCAGGAGTATCGCGCAGCATGGAAGGTTACATGTGAAGGGAAAAACGGGGGTGTCCGTACGAATGTTGAACGATTTTTGAGGCCGTGTTGCAAGTGGAAATTGATATAGCGTTGTATTTTATCACTATAATACTATTATTATATATTTGTTACAAGTATACTGGTGTAGTTAATGTTTCTGTTGCTTTATTTCATTAGTGTATTTGTCATTTTACCTTTCAGTGCTGTTATGGAGCAGCTCAGAGCGGACCACTTTCCCATATTTCCCCTACAGTGAAGCGGGTGTAGACATTAATTAACCCGCCAATTAAGCACATTATCAAGTGACATATGATTAATATTGAATTAAAACCCGACACCAGAATGATAATACAACTGTCAGCTTTGATTCAAGTCGATCCCCGATAAGAAGCTGCTGCAAACATGGTCATGATAAAGGCGTTAGAATATAAGTGTGAACGCATATTTTAGAAGGTGTCAGCTTCTTTCATCAAAATCCAGCTTGGTTGGTCTGTGAATGTTTATTTATGACATATATTGGCATATTAATGATGCATCTGAAGCCATATGATCTTTTTTTCTGGTGATCTCACTGGAGTGCTTGGCTTAAAATCAGAAAGCTGAGCTGCCAGAATTATTCTGCCACAGTCTGATTATTAACATGTTATTATCACCGCCCACCTGGCCCTGCCTGCCCATTCTCAACTTTGCGCCCCCCCCCTCCACTACAGACGCACTCAGGATCCTCTTTGCTACAGTGGATGGTAAAGTCCAGTCCAGCGTCTCTGGGAATGGGACCACACATCAGAAACAAGAAAAACTTCCCTTTTTGTCGGCTTTTCCCTGTCAGAAGACATTTCTTTATCCAAAGGGGATAAACTTTTCAATCAGAAGAAACAGGTGTAAGGGGATCACAAATGGGATAAAGTAGGAGTCTTTTTATTTTGTTTTGTTTTTTTTTCTCTTATAAATTGGCATGCAACCTGTAAGTTTATTACCTATAAACATTTTGGGTGACCTCATTGACTGGACTTTTGTTTGTCTTGGAGCATTTATGACATGCTTTTAAGTGAACAGTGGAGATCCTGTCGTCTACACAGGCTCTATCTCAGAATAAAGCAGCGGAAGTCTTTTGTCAGAAAAGGCTGTGATTTCTAAAGGTGCGTCTCTGGGGCCCTGGTGTATGGCGCTAAAAGGTGTCGGAGCAGCCACAGAGGTTTACTGGTTTCCATCTGAGTTACAATGGCAAAGTGGTTCAAGGAGTTCCCCATCAACCTGAAAAATGGTACCGACAGGATCCGATCAGCGTCTGAATCCGGGTCACAACAAAGACCCACTAGAGCCGGACTGGTGGCCAGCATCGGTACTAAAACAGTCTCCAAAACTAGAAAGAACTCGTCCTCTGACAGTCCGGGTGGAGGTGCAGGAGTCGGGTCTCTCCTGTCCGGAAGAAACCGAAAGAACTCAGCGGCGGATCTGAGCAGGAACGGTGGAGGATCTCCGACCAAGGATGGGAAGGTCTGGGACAACCTGTTGTCTGGGAAAAGTCGCAAAAACTCCAAAGCGGAGCCGGTGTTTGAGGAGCAGCACAGACACATGAAAATCTCCTCCTCCGCCAACGCGTACATCAACAGGCTGATCCGAGTGGACAAACAGGACAAAAACCACAACTTCAACAGCGGTACCATCAACAACCAAGTGGTACCTGAAGCAGAGAAGCCGACCCAATGCAAAACAGAAACAGTGAGTTACAGTTTCAGCTTTACATCCTCCTGAGACCCAGGAAAGTGAAGGTTTTGGCTTTATACGTTAAATATTTGTCTTGATAGGAACCCGTTTTTTTTTTTTTTTTAATAGAATGTCTTTTGCAGTGGACAGGATTTAAAGCTGTGAAACTCTTGTCTCCCACAGAGCACAAAAATGCCATGTCTCAGGAGGATATGCACACAAAAACCCGTCTATGCATTTAGGAATCACAAGTTTCAGCTGTGTGATGTTAATTCTGTGGCACCAAATCATAATTATGCATTTCATTTAACATAAATCCCTGACCTCAGCTTTAAAATGTTAGAAGCAGGAGTCTGTAAATCACTTTATAAATGTGTTTTTCTATGACTAAACATGAAAAATTGTTTGATTTTCTTCTATGGACAGGATGACAAAGTAAGACACATTATCAAGCGCCACCACAAGTATTTCTATTTAAGCTGCTTTTTATTGCACTAAAGTCCCCATAAATATAATCTTTACTTTTTTATTCAACAGCTTCACGTATTTACTTTTACGGTTATTATGCACGAAATCCTACATTACAGGATAAAACTAGTGTAACTCAACTTCACATGGCCTATAACTATTAAATAGGTGTTATTACATGTGGTAATATAATACAACTGTAGAAGACGTGGTGATATAACACACACACAGGGGTCATAGCCTGGAGATTTGCAAGTGCTTTTTATTCAAACGCTCTCAACTTGTGAATATATGACTTTTTTTCTTAATAATATTCTGCTTTACGTGTGTAACTGGTCTCAATAGTTCGTACGACATACTCTAATACAGTAAAATAACATGAGGTGTCATCAATACTGCTGACAATGAAGTAGCCAGGATCCAGTCCAAGCTCTGAAAATTGATATTATTGTTTCATTTTCTCCCCCTCTTTTGTCTCTGCTACCCATTGTGTCCACTGCTCCTAGTCTGTCTTCCTATCTCTCCGTCTCTTCCTCTCCACCCCTCACCCTTACACCCACCTTCTCCACCTTGAATACAAAGCTGTGGTCAGACAAGAGGCCTTGCTTTCCTCTTGTGTATGTAATCTGGCTCACCGTTCCCCTCCACCTCCCTCATCCCTCTCTTTCATTAGATTCAGGCCCCCTGGTGAAGGTTATCATGTTATAAAAAGCATCATGTTATTTGACACTCAGGCGCTAACCCAAGTCCCCTCCAGCCTGGCTTTGAAAAACAGGAGAAAGATAGAGACGTGAGGGAGGTGATAGTAGAGAGGTGGTGAGAAAAAAGGCAGATAAAAGACGAGGAGAATAAAACGGGGGTTTTATGTTTCAGAAGGGGAGTAAATCTCTTTCAAATTAATGTTTGCAGCAGCCACAGAGTTTGATTGGTCAAATCTGTTAGTACTTTGTCCCAGTTTTACGTTTATGAGTTAATAAAGTATATAAATGTTGAGTCCCCAGGGGGTGAAGGTATAACGTTAGACTGGACCATGGTTCAGATTTCAACACTGACAAAGTCTTCATGTGTATCCATTCGTCTGTTTCTGCCCTACTAACCCTTTCTTTGACACCTTGAAGGCACTTCTGCCTGTGAAGCATCTGCTACTTTTTTTTTTTTTTCCAAACACCAGTAAATGCCAGAATTTCTTTGGCAAGGGAGCATGACTGGAAGTGATTCTAGAGGGAGACAACTTCATTTTACGACTTACTATTGTCTCTTGGCTTGTGCTGTGTCTGTTTAATAAGCAATAAATTATATAGCGCTGAGAAGATGACAAGAAAAGAAGGTGTTAACAGACATATAAATATCAAAGGAATGGTCTTTAAAACAAAGATGGCTTCTTTACACAAAATGTAAAATGTGGTGTCAGGTACTTTTTTAGTACCTGCAACAAAGTCTGTTGCATATAGAGTGATAAATTATTTGGTTGTCATTTATTTTCACAATCAGTTTTTTAATGGTTTATTCTAAATTCTACATTTCAGACTTTAAATTTGAGTATTTTCTGGGTCTTTACTTCTCTTAGACACTATTGTGAATATGTTTAAACTTTTGATCATACGGGACATTTTTCACTTTAGGAAACAAACTATGAATATTTTCATGATTTTGTGGCATTTTAGAGACTAAATAAGTAATTGATTTGTTCTGCAAATAATTATCATACTGATACTGAAATGAATCATTTGTTGCAGCTCTAGATACATGACTCCTGTCCGCATACGTGGACATAAGTGACTGCCCTTTTGCTTTTAATATGCCTATAAATGACATATTAATGTATGTATATGTATCCTACTCCCTATTTATTACGACTACTTATTTCCTGTGTAGCTCTTTTTTTATCTAGCACCTTGCATTATTGTTTTGAAATGTGCTTTATTAAAAAAAACTGACCTACTATAAACTTGGAAAACAATATTTTCAACACTATTTGGTGCTGCTCTGACAAACCATGTGATAGTTCTAATGTGCGTAAGTCAAATACTGATTTCCAATTCACTTTATTTATATAACACATTTAAACGACAAGAACATTTCCAAAGTGCTGCACATAGAATCGTAAAAACAATAAAACAAATAAAAGGAAATACACTAAAAACAATAAATAAGTTCATAAAACTACAACAGTGCTATAATTTCTCTCTGTCCTTGGTCTAGGTGATCATACTTGAGGATTATGCAGATCCTTTTGATGCTCAAAAGACCAGAGAGCAAAGGGAAGCAGAGAGGGTTGGGGAGAATGATGGTTACATGGAGCCTTACGATGCCCAGCAGATGATCACAGGTAGGACTTTCATCTGTAGATTCACTTGATGCCGATAAATGTCGTTATAAACGCTGTCAGATAATGAGTTTACACAGGTGACATTTCACTCACTCACTGTCTGCTGAATCGTCACAGCTGTGTTTTACTACGTAACCCTGTGTGAATGACAGGATTCACATTTTCAGTCTCTCCAGGACAGGAGTGAGAACATGAACTCACTCCCCCAGTGCTCTCTGTACCCCATGGGGTTGCCACAGCAACTGTGTTGCGTTGGGACAATGGGTGCAGTTTCCTGGCCCTGCTTCCTCTTTCCTGTCTCTGTTTCCTGGTACTATTATCCGTAAAGGAAGTTGCCCCTCAGTGCCCCCCACCCCCCCACCCCTCTCAGACACAACGCTGTGGAACCCCCTATATGGACCTGTTTGACCATTTATCAAAACTTCCCAGCATCCACCAGGAAGACTGGTGGTCAGTTGTCCAATCACATGTTCTCCTGACCTTTCATTCCATCACTCCATTGTTTTAACTGAAAGGGTAACACAATAGCCTGCTGTGAACGTGAAAATGTTTTACTGCAGTGTTCTTGAGCAGGTTTTATTTCAGTAAGTGTTTGCGTTACTTCCAGACCTCCTGCAGAGAAGTCGACAGAGGAAGCCACGATGTGACTAAGTCAATTTATGAGGCTTTAATCATGCAGAGGAAGTCAACAAGGATCTGATGTCAGTGTGACTCATTAATCAGGCCTTTAGAGCGGAGCAGCTTTCATTGAGTCTGTTGTTATTAAAATTCAATAAAGCAGCTGACAGAAGTCACAATCAGATCTGTTATTTCCGCCAGACATGTCAGTTTACACCAGTTGTACTGTGACTCATCGTCTGATATGGGAAACATTTTCATTTTACCACAAGCGCAGAGTTTGTGTCTTGACAGTTATTTCAGTTTAAATCATTTTTGATGATTCGAAGCTTTATTTTTATGTGGAAAATGAATGAGTTACACGATGATGTGAAAAATCTGAAACATTAAATCCAATACATGTTGAACGTGAGAATAGAAACAGAGGAAAGAAGTGTAACCCTGATTTCTTGGTGGATTGTGTTCTCCAGACTGTGGGCTATGGTGTCAAGAAGGCAACAGTTCACCTTCACAATAATAATAATCTTATTTAATAAACACTAACATGGCAGGATATTACAGATCAACTTCACTCTCTACTTTCTACTGTCAATCATATGTTCTGCAGTGTGAATAATGACAGATGAAAAAGATTCAGGATTGTGAATAAGCTACTCAAATGTTACGCATACACATACGATATATTTAGGATACTATACTCAGGCAGCACAATTTAGTGAAAAATTGTGATTATTATGGGCAGTACTGCAATTTTAGTGTTTTTGCATTTATCAATTCAAGTCAAGTCAACTTTATTCATGAAGCACTTTAAAAACAACACACTTGGCCAAAATGCTGTACACAGATATAAAAATAAATAAAACACATACAAGAATTAATAAAAACAATAAAAGTAGTTCTACATTAAAACAATAAGAGCCAACTTCTCACACTGAGTTAAAAGCGAGAGTTATCAAGGACAATGTGTAGATTACGCATTATGACGTGTATTTGTCAACTCAAACATACAAATTAAAGCGAGCACAAAAATACAATACAATCACAACTTTCATTTCTTTCTTTCTTCATTTCATTTATCATACAACAGAGACGGTGGTTATTTTTGTGATCTCTGCAGTAAATCACCCTGGTGCTTCCTAAATTTGGACCTTTGAATTTCAATTGATTATATAATTGCACAGGTTAATATTGTGATTATAAGTGTGATTTGATTAGTTGTGAAGGCTTAACATATGTATAAGATAATAAAGTGGTGTAGCTGATAATCAAATAATTATGTAATACACTACATTTTGAAATAATTTTAGACACCTTACTAAGCAACATGGTAGAAGAGAATTAAAAGAAGCTGAAAGGTAAAGTTAGGCTACACCAGAATTGAGTCAGTTATGAAAAAAATAAATGCGCAGGGGTAAAATAAACAGGTTTACAAAAGTGTCCAGAACTGACCTCCTGTCATTCAAACTTAATCCACATTTAACAGATTTCATTCACATTATTGCACTTGACTAATTATGGTTGTTGGATTTTACAGCCTGACAATAGTCTTTGAATGTTTTATCAACATTTGGAAACTATGTGTGTACCATTATTAAAGCTCAAATGTCCACATATAGTAGTGGTTTGAAGCTGAATCTGTTGAAATCTTTGTAACAGCCTCTCGTTTCCCACCACAGAGATCCGACGTCGGGGCTCTAAGGACCTGCTGAAGGTGTGCGTTCTGATGGAGGGGGGTGAGGGAACGACGGAGGATGTTCCGTCGCCCCCCTTACAGATCTACGACGTCCCATATGAGGGAAACAGCAACAGTGACAAGACAGCTGTTACACGACCCGAGCTTGACCTTCGACCTTCCACCGAGTACGAACTACCGTGGGAGTGGAAGAAGGAGCGTATAGTCAAGACTCTCTCAGGTACGCCCTTCTGAATTTGTTGCACTGCTTAAAAAATAAAAAGCATTAAAACCTCCCTGATGCAGAGATGCTAGAAAATAAGCTTCACACTGGTTGATATCAGGGAATAAAAAGTACACTGGAAAAAATCTAAATCTTACCAAGTTCCTTTTTTTTTTTTTTTGATTAATTCAAGATTTATTTATTTTTGCTTAATTATAGAAAGATTTATTGTCTAAAAATAATTTTTT
>JAPQRP010000003.1:36635988-36661037 GCA_037367295.1 Apogon hyalosoma
ATCTATCTATCTATCTATCTATCTATCTATCTATCTATCTATCTATCTATCTATCTATCTATCTATCTATCTCTTTCTCTCTCTCTCCTGCTGTAACTTGACCTGTTAAATTGTTTGCGCTAAACCTACATTTAATAGATCATTTTACTTCTGCCTTAAAATGTCCAGCTTTACAATGCTTTTTCCATCTGATCTAGCAAGTATTTATTTCATTTTTCCATTGTTGAAAGACCAAACTCTGTGTCTTTGTCGCTGTAGCTGTTAGATGCTTCCGTTACCGCAGCCTTGCCTGTACAACTGTCAGAAACCGGGATAAGACATAAACTGTACATGTAACAGTATCCTGGTTATTATGGGAGCGCACCTAACAGAGTATCCGGGTTTCTTAAAACTGGAATAAGGTCGTATCCAGGATATTGAAATTGGGATACGGTGTTTATATGTGAAACACAGAGATGAGATAATTCAAAAACCCAACAATAACCGGGTTACTGATGTACATGTTAACAGTCAGTTACATATTTAACCCCTACAGGACTGAGATCAGCCAAGGTCTGCATCATTACAAATAGTTCATGTTTTTGGATCAGGCAACTTGAATTAGAATATGCCGACTGATAATAGTGGAACTCTCGACGCCAAAAACTACCGCTCATCTGTGGTTTCTATGTTAAAGCTGGAAACGATACACATTTCCAAACGATCAGAAATCTGCGCATTTTTCCAACAGAGACTCAAATCACAGTATTGTCCAAAAGCCCTTAAATAACCTTTCAACCTATATTTGTCGTGATGTCATTTATGTGGCGACATTTTCAACGCTGACCTCTGTGAACTTCAGTGTACCGTTTCTGTCACTCACTAATTACACTCGGCTGTGGATCTTTTGGTTACAGGGAGCGGAGGAATGTGTTGTTTTGTCAGTGAGTCCTGTGATTCTGTGCAAACATGAGCTCTGACCTCCTTTGCATCCTGTTCTGCAACCCCCCCCCCCATGTTTGCTGTTTCCAGAGTGAAACCAGTTTTTCATCCACCTTAAGCACATTTAAGTATGTAATTGTTTATTCTGATCTCGGCATGTGACGTTTAACTCTATGTGCGTGCAAACAGCGTGTGAATTTGCTTGAAAGAGCTCGAACATTTGAGTCAAAGTTATTATTAAAATAGCTTAGCTGGGTTGTCGTGGGTTTGTTGTCAGCTCTCCTGTTGATTTACATGGTGGTGACCAAGCAGAGAGATACACTTTTAGCTTCTTGCGTGTGATCCTACAATGTTAAGTGGTATGTTCGCATTGTTTAGGTGTAAACAAAAGAGTAAGCAACTAAAAACAGACAGAGAAATGAGTGTTTATTATACTCTGGCAAAAACTGTGAATCTGTCCTCTGGAACTCACACTAAAAATAAGAAAGTAAAAGAAAAAGTTTGCAGTTTCTAAGATAAGTCACACACAGAAAATAAATTACAAAACACTGACTGTTAGTTTACAATTGAAGTTAATTATCAGGTTATGATATAAAATCATAGACTGTAAATAATTAGCAGATGTAAGAACCATAACGTCACCCATTGGTTTCTGAGCTGCTTTGAGGACAGTAGTTTTCGATTTATCTGTGTTCCATGTATCCTGGGGCGCCGTAAAGGGGGGGTGAACATGACAAATCCATGGGGCTCAGCATTTCCAGGGGGCCCAGTGGATATGGGTTAGAGGTTGTGAAAATTTTGTGTAAGCTCCGCAGTTAAAGGCATAGAAGCCGGCAGTCGGACGCCAAAAGTTACATTTTACTTTAGTTTTCACGCCAGTTGCAGTTGATACGGCACTTATGAAATGCACCACTACACCTCCAGTCCTTACACTTCAAACCCCCCACCTACCCACCCACTGCTCCAACAACACATTTCCAGATAATGTATTTTCTGAAGGGCCCACAGTGTTTACCTTCCATGGGGTCCACAATTTATAGCGGCCCCCCAGCATGTACCCATGTTGGCTTATTAGAGACAGAAGGTTAAAGGTTAACTCACTTTATTCTCACCCCTCATTTTACCCCTTCTACCTAGAATTAGCATTAGCAATTAGCATATTTGGAAGCAATGAGGCGCTATTGAAGGAACTCAGGGGGACCAACTCCAGATCTTTAATGGCACTGTGGTCAGGAAGAACAACAGGAGAATTTACTAATATATAAGCTAGTTAGTTTTTTTTGTTTTGTTTGTTTGTTTTTTGTTTTTTGTTTTTTTTTTATGAAGTGACCATATTTGGACAAAAGGGGCAGGGCTACAGAAATCAGAGGGGTCAGAAGTTAGCTAATGCTAAACGCTAGCTTAGCAATACAATTAAACAATAAACTTCATCAAGGATTGCAAAAGAAAATCTATGTACAGTCTTGTTAGTAGAACATATTAACCACAACCACAGTGGAATCAAGAGTAAATGTGTTTATTAAATAAGCCAAACTCTGAAAGTCGAACTTAGCAGGTGAGCTAATGCTTATACAGACCTGTGCTTCTGTCAAATTCAGAAACTGCAGGCAATAAAATCCTCGGTTTGACCTGAGATTTTATTAATAGAGGAAAATGTTACAGATGGGCCACGTAATCTCTTATTATAGGGTCCAAATAAATAGAATGAGGCCAGAATGAGTCCTGGGGAAAAACATATTTACTTAGTATTTTTGGAGAGAATTTCGGTGCCAGTCTTTGGGAACTGTGGCATTTTGGAGCCACTCTTAGTGGCCGTCAGTGGTATTACAACTTAAAGATCCTTCACTGGCTTCATCTTCTACAAAACACAATGTGGTTCTCAAAATTGTGAATCTTCCTAAATAAAAATACACATTTGGCCTCATAAACCCATTTGTAACCTTGGACTTTTTAATCAGCTTGTGACATTTTGTAGAATAAATATATTCTGAAAACTGACGTAACAGCTAGGAATTTAATTGTAAATTTGCAACAAACCTATGTAAAAAAAATAAATAAATAAATAAATAAAGGAACAGTTCTGTAAAGGTAAGATAGAGGTAGTGTCAGCAGTAAAGTGGTTTGCGAGTTGTTTGCACAGTTTTGTTTACACTGCACACACTTACTGTGCCAGCAACTGTTATATAAAGACGCTTCATTAATCTGTGTTATATAACGCACACCACGCATTCCTCACAGGCCTGTGACCAACCAGCCACTGTCACTACGAGCAGATAAATGAAGCACTCATTCCACAGGTTTTATTTACCGGTCACTTATGGGAAAATCACATAAAACTCCTAAAAGTCCTGAACATTTAGTACTTTCAGTATTGTTGAAGTAATGATTTATTTAGGTAGCACTTTTTCAAATCAATGCTACAAAGAACCTGATATTGTGACAAATGTAATGGAATATAAACAAGTAAGAGGAATTTTTAATTATTAGGACCCCCTGGACATTATATGAACTTGTATGAGGTTTATATTTGAAGAAAAATGGTTCCTCAGCCTTCGAAAAAACAGTCCATATGCAAAAAACGACTCAAGAACAGTTTGTTCCCCAAGACATTCTGTACTCAAAACCTACCCATACCTGAAATGAAAAACCACTGATGTGCAATAAATCATAGCGTATTCAATAATGTCACTCTACCGGGCCACTTGTTATCTATTTATCCATGACCTCGGGCTTTGACAAGAGTACATGTTAATGTGTATTTTGCTTTAAGTTTGTTTCATTATGCAGTTGAATGGACCTGTTCTGTGGCATCCACCATATCAAGTATAAGACTGTTTTTGGTAAAAGTATATCAAAATTGCAAAAATCATGCAACAGAAAGCACATTGGTTTGACCAGTGTTGTTTTATCGTCTTGAGACCCAGGAAAGTACAAATTTTGGCTTTTTTTTTTTTTTGTACATTAAATAATAGTCTTGATTGGAAACAGCATCATGCAACAGTTTTGGTTTTTTTTTTGTTTTTTCTTTTTTTTTATAGAATGTCTTTTGAGTGGATAACGTTTTTCTTTTCTTTTTTTTTTTTTTTTAAAGTAAAGCTGTTACAATCTTGTCCCCTACAGAGAACAAAAATGCATTGCTGCGTCTCAAGAGGTAAATGTGCTTGCGACTTTGGTGCAGCACTCCGAATTTCATTGTACTTTTGCACTACACTGTGGCATAAGCTTTATATTTCTAAGTCTAAGGAAAAGAAGAAAGTAGTCGGCCAGATTGCAATGATTAAAACCAGGAGTAACAATAAAAATAAGACAAGATGTCATCCAGAAATGTAGTTTTTGTGTAAAGGTTTGGCTCTACAAACAGAAAAGGTAAAAAAACTTCATGTATAAGAGCCAAAAATCACTATCCAACTTGGCTACAAAGAAGATATTAGTTTTTTTTTCGCCTTTATTTGAGTAAATGTGTGAAATTCATGTGAGAAATTATTCATGACCATCAGAATGTTACCAGATTTAGATTCTTCTGTCAGTGGAAATGCCTCTTCTTGTTCTTTCCACTGTGTACTTGGCCACGTAGTCCTGCAGGGGAGGCTAACAACTATGCGCGCCTGCTTTGACTGGCACCGTAGCCCTGTGACGGGAGAACAATCTGGAGGCAAAAAGGGTTGGGCAGCTGGTGGAGCCTCACCCAGCCATGTAAGGCAAGACAGCCGAGGCTTCCCACACACTTAGTCACACACACCGAGACAGACGACAGCACAGTTCACAGATCATCAGGGGGAATCAGGGAGCCCCGGACATCTTCATCTGCACAGGTACATATCACAGTGATCCATAGGGAGATAAATGTTTGCATGGTGGTTGTTTTGTCTGCGTGATATTAACCCTGAGATCCGTGTAGGTGAGTTATTGCACTAAAAGTATGAGTCAAGTGCAGAAAATATCATATCCTCTTGTGACTCAGCAGTGCATTTTTGTCCTCTGTAAGGGACAAGAGTTTCACGGCATTACTTTATAAAAACACTGCCCACTGCAAAGGACATTCTGAAAAAACTGTATCATGGTGTTTCCAATCAAGACAATTATTTAATGTAAACAAAAAAAGTCAAAACTTTTACTTTCCTGGGTCTCAGGTGGATATAAAACATCACTGGACAGACCTAAAATGTGCTTACAGTTGTATGATTGTTGCAGTTAAGTTGAAAAAACATACTTTTACCAGAAACAGTATTGTACTCAACATACAGTGGCGAAAAAAATTATTAGACCACCCTTTGTTTTCTTCAATTTCTTGTACATTTTGATGCCTGGTCCAACTAAAGGTACATTTCTTTGGACAAATACAATGATAAAACCAAAAATAGCTCATAGTAGTTTAATTTCAGAGCTGATGTCGATCCATTTTCCATGTTTTCTTGATAATAACCAAAATCACTTCAGTTCTTCCATCAATATCTATGTCATTGTACTGACAAAAACAGTGCTTTTATTCATTCCATGTTTTCTTTTCTGTCTGTTTTAGTCAAATGATACACACAGGAGTTAGGACTTGATTGCATAACCATTGTTTCTGATGACTTTTGATGGTCTAATTATTTTTTCCGCCACTGTAGTGTATGCCATAGTTTATTAAATTATGTAATGAAGCAAACTTAAAGCATTTTAGAGCAGTTCCCATTTATCTGTTGCTGCTTGTATCATGGAAAACTGATTCAGCTTTTGTTGTCCTGATGACGCACACACTTGGTATTAATAAAAAAAAAAAAAAAAAGACTTTATAATTATCACGTTGTTGTCCAGAGCGGGAGTTAGTCATGTCAGCAAAGTGCCATGATGTTTCAGATGTTTTATGGCTCACCTTCTGAGCAGTTTCAGCGTGTGAACTTGTGCTGTTTGATCATGAAACTCCTCTGTTTTGACTGCACTTAGAGATGGATGGACTTCACACTTAGCTGTAATCTTTGTTGGTACTCGGGTCGGGAATTTAGAAATTGTGTTGCCTGCTTATAGTATTTTTTAGCCTCATCAACTAGGTAATAAATTGCAACACATTTCCTCTCCCATCACGATAAGATAATTTTTAGGTTTATTACTTAGATTTACAGCTCCAGCGCTGACCTCTTAGCTCTTCAGTCACGTAAGTACAGCAGTGATTTCGTCTCTAAATCGGTGAACAGGGACATGGAGGAGGCTGTAGGTCGATAAGCAGGGGTTGTTTGTTGTTGTGCATTGATTGTGGGTGGTCACTGACTGTATGTGAATGCACACTGACGCATTCATGTCACCTCCAGAGCTGTGAAGACGAAGCACAGATTTGTAAGTTGGCGTTTCCTCTTGTATTGTTTATGTTGATCTGATGTGTATAATGTGTACTGTAGTGTGATGTGCGCTGTACAGTCGCAGAAAAAAATTAGTTGACCATCAAAAACAATGGTTATGCAATCAAGTACTAACTCCTGTGTGTATCATGTGACTAAAACAGAGAGGAAAACATGTAATGCATAAAAGCACTGTTTTTGTCAGTACAATGACATAGATATTGATGTAAGAACTGAAGGGATTTTGGTTATTATCAAGAAAACATGGAAAATGATAGATATCAGCTCTGAAATTAAACTATTATGAGCTATTTTTGTTGGTATCATTATATTTGTCCAAACAAATGTACCTTTATTTGGACCAGGCATTAAAATGAGCAAGAAATTGAAGACTGTATTAATTGACTGTATATACAACTACTTTTTACAAATGACCTATCTGTATGTGCACTTTAAAGCACTCCATTCCTTTTAGAGCTGCAGCAGTTATTCAATCTGTCATTTTCTCATCAACTATTAAATTAAGCTGCAGTTATTTTGATCCTAAATTAACTGGTTTGAGTAATTGTTATGAAATTAGGTCAAAATTCTCTGATTCAAGCCTTTTAAATGTGACTCATCTTGTTTTTCTTTATTGCTCTGTGATATAAAACTGAATATCTTTGGGTTAACACAGGGGTCGACAAACTTTCAACAATCTGAAGAGACATTTGTGACTAGAAAAAGAAAAGAGCCACAAAACAATGTTCAACCCCTATGTTTCTAACACAATGTAGTTTATTTATGACAGTTTGGTACTTTAACTATCCATTGCCAGTACAATACTGCAATGTTTGGTGCATTATAGTGTAAATCTGATTCTGAATGTTGAGTCTGAAACTGGTTTATTGTGTAATGGAGAAAAATTCCCCTGGTGTGACACAAATTTTGTTTTCACAAACTTTATTGTTTGGTTTGGTTTTGTTTTGGTTTTTTTTCCCCATGTGGTTGTGATTTACAGTATATTGAAAAGTATAATTATAAGCATTGCAGAAGTTCCAAAAGTTTTCATAGGCAGATAAATAACATTTATGCAGAGTCAAATCATTTTGCCACAACTGTATGTAGAAACAATTGTAAATGCTAGAAACTGAGTTTGTCATATTGAGTTTGGTATATATCAATAAGTAGATGAGTAAATACATAGATAAACAGGCAACTTAATAAACACATAAATAAAAGGCACCGGACCTTAATACAGTGGACATAACACACATTTTGGTTGATGAGTATAGGCTGCACATTTTTACAGAAGGACACTCGCCGAATGGTTTTAGTCCTATGACAATTAAAAAAATAATAATTTTGCTCCCTATTTTTTTATTTATTTTTTAAAACAAAGCCACTGTGGAGAAGTCAAGGAGATCTGGGTTAACTAAACCAATCTAAGAATGTCATCTTGGGCTATGGGATACTCTGATAAACCCTTCTCACCTTTTATGCACCAAACAACTATTAATCCACTATGAAAATAATCCTTGGTTGCATCCCTAATTACTTGTCATTATACCTTTTTATATAGATGTTTTTGTCCTATGCTCTGTATTCCGGTTTCTGAGAAAGATACAGCGCCACTGTGTCTTTGAGATCTGTTGTCTAAAGTGGCAAAGACACGACACTAGAGACAGAAAACAGACTCTCCCCGTGGGCCTTGGCTGAGGCGCTGACCGGCGAGGAGACACGTGAATGGATACTGCATGTCCGCTGGTAACGCCGAGCAGGTTGTTTATTTCAGTATCTTTGTTTGTGGTGTGAGAAAGCAGTGTGGTATCAGTTTAGAGGATTGACTATTGTGGAGCAAAGCACGGAGGTCTGAAACTGTTGTTTTGGCCACTATAGCACCTGTTTATTAAAAAACACTGATCATGGAGGTACCTGCAGCTCATAGCATGTACAGACCTGAGTGCTGGCATATTAACTATACTTTGATGGAATCCCATTATTCACAAATAATTGTTTCATTAAAAGTTGCAGTAAAATCATTTAATGTTACATGCGTTGCCAATATGAATTGTGAAATCTGCTGAGTATTAAGCAAATACACAGATTGCAGGTTGATTTTTTGATCTTATCAAACTGATTGACGTAGGTTCATAACTTGGAACCACAGATGAACAGTTTAATTCCTGTGGTCAATATTAATTCTAAAGTCCTCTTAAATCATTAAACCGACAATTGAACAACATTGTGAAATTAATCTACATTTCATAATGGAGACAGAAATGCAATGCATTTGTATCATAAAGGAAAAGATCAAAAATGGCAATATCCCAGCTTTTTCCTTCTGTTCTTTAAAGGTACATGTTCTTTAATGAAAGATGCCATTGAAATGGAAACAAAGTGTTCTCTGAGCTGCTTGGACAAGCCTAGAAGAGCTGCACGCTGGAGGCACAAATCTATGGCATTGTAAATGCAAAGAGCATATAAACGATCACATTATGTACATTAGAGGAGTGTTTGCACATGCCAACAAGGTGGAGACCTGTTCACCTTTAAACAAAACAGAAACAGTTTCAAGCTGTGCTGAAATGGCAGCACAACCTGTTTACTTAGAAAACCACCCTTATATTCTACATTGCACACATTTTGTGGATTTAATTACTTGTATTTATCTTGGAACTTAAGGGTTGTTGCATCAGAACTGATTGGAGAACCAAGAGGCACTGAATGATTTGTTGTGATCTTATGTTTGAACATGATCACAGGTACAGGCCGTTTGGTCTGTAATAACATTTAATAACACCTAATAAGCACCTTTAGCAGCACGTCACCCTTTATAAAAAGATGTGCTGCTGACCTGAGCACATACAATACAATACAGAAGTGTGTTTTTTCCTTAAATTCATGACACTTGTGAAGATAAACATAAACTAGTTTGATGTTCACCGTTCCATGTCTGTGCCATTATGATAAAATCTTATCTTTCAAACTCACACTGGCGTTTCCCATCTTTCCTTTGTTCGTCCTAACACGCTGCTGTTGTTGTCTGCATTGTGTTTCCGTGTACATCAGGTGCGTTCTAAGGTGTGCCCGCTCCATGATTCGTTCTGGATCTTTAGGACAGAAAAGCCCTGGGGCGGTCGCTCCTTCAGATCACAGTCTGATATGTTTGACGGGCCTGTCAGATGGTTTTCAGACCCTGCAATTACACACAAAGAACTGCCAGTCAAACTAAAGCATTAAGCCCGAGCTCAAAATGCAAAGCAGAGAACTGGTTGCTTACGTAAGTAACCAAATGAGTTTTCACATGTGGCGTGCTGGGTCATCCCCTTCTGTGCATGTATTGTGTGTCTGAATGACTTATGGGTGGCAGGTTTGTTATGCTTTTAAAACATGAACTGCGGTCGACTGGTTAGTTTAGTTTGCTTCACAAAGCAGCTTATGCAAATACAGTTCCAGTTTAGATGTTTTCTTTTTATTTCAACAGAATCCAACACTAAACACTGATACATATGGAAATGTCTTAATGGATTGTTGATTTTTATTCATTATCATAAAAAAAGTGAGCGCACATTTGCTGGAGGGTGATGCTGTTCTCATAGACTTTAAGTGGGACAGTTCCTGCTCAGTTTGACATGAACTGACGGAATGAAATGACGAGGTTTAACTGTGGACGCTTGTGTCTTACTTGGAAGCCAGATAAAGATAAAGGCTGTTCTCTGGAAACAGGAAGTGGCAGATAGAAGCGTATTTGTCATCTGGTATTTCATGTATTAGTTATAAAACAGAATGGTATTAACAACTGCAAAATGTATCATTCTGGTGAAGTTCTACAATCTAATGTTTTTTTTAGTTTGGAAATTTGGCATGTGTTTTTATTGTAATATTAGTATTGATACTCCAAACTCTTAACAGTCATGTACTAGAAAACACAACTAAAACTTACCAGTGAATTAATGCTATGAATCTACAGACTGTATCACTCACTGACTAAAGTGTGAAGGTATTTTTTTTAATGCTATATGCATCTGTACTCAGGCATCATCAAGTGTTTTCCTTCAAATAAAAAAAAAAAACAAAAAACATCAGGTTATTTTGACAATATGTCTTATAATAGGTTATTGTGTCAGCTGATAGTTTACAGTATACCTCTGTTAGCTTAGTTTTGTTTTTAGACAGAAAAGTCCCAGTAAAACCATAACTCACCTCTGTTTTCTGTTGTGTTGACAATATCTGTACTAAAGATCGGTTTGGAATTGTCCAAACCAGGTCAGAATTGTCACAGTTTAGTCTGAACCATGGATCAACAAACAGCAACTTAGGAAAGATAATAACATCCCATAGTAACTCATACCTTCATGAGCCTCATAATCAAACTCACCCATTTAGAAGAAACGCTGCCATTTTAGCATCAGACTTTAGTCTTTTCACCTAGAGCTGTGTCCAGTGGAGAAAACAACAACTGTGATTCTAGCGTTTGTCACTTTCTTTGACTCTAAAAGTTGTTTCTTCGTGGTTCTCATCCCATTTGGTTGCTTTCTGATGCTTTGGTCAAAGGTCCTGTGGTGTTAGCTTTCGTCACAGTGGGAGACTTGCAGAGTCATTCACCACTCCCTCTAGTGGTCAAATAAATCCCACAGCCCTTCAGTGTAAATACATTCAGTTCATATCCCTACAATCCAGTACATCCAGGACACTTTATTCTAAACACTTGAATGATACTTTAAGGTCATATTTTAATGTTTTAAGTAGAAATACTGCATATAGCCCCTCATAACCTAAAGGCATCATAAAGGTGTGCACGTCCTGCTGTGGTTCTAATTACACCACTGGATATACAGTCACGGAAAAAATTATTACACCATCAAAAGTCATCAGAAACAATGGTTATGCAATTAAGTCCTAACTCCTGTGTGTATCATGTGACTAAAACAGACAGAAAAGAAAACATGGAATGAATAAAAGCACTGTTTTTGTCAGTACAATGACATAGATATTGATGTAAGAACTAAAGTGATTTCATTATTATCAAGAAAACATGGAAAATGGATAGATATCAGCTCTGAAATTAAACTACTAAGAGCTATTTTTGTTGGTATCATTCTGTTTGTCCAAACAGATGTACCTTTAGTTGGATCAGGCATTAAAATGAACAAGAAATTGAAGAAAACAAAGGGTGATCTAATATATTTTCTGCAACAGTACATTCAGTTCATATCCCTACAATCCAGTACATTCAGGACACTTTATTCTAAACATTTGAATGATCGCCTACTTTAAGTTCCTATTTTAATATTTTATGTAGAAATACTGCATATAGCCCCTTATAACTTACAGACATCATAAAGTTGTACACGTTCTGCTGTGGTTCTAATTACACCACTGGATATAAATTAAATCTGACAACAGGCTGTGGTATGTTGAGATCATTCCTGCGCTGTTACCACAGGTGTCATTATCACAGTTATCAGTTGGAGCTGAATCAAATACAGTTCAACTGCAGTTTGAGAAAAGCCGCTTTGCTGTGTAACAAAATATTCTGGCGTTTTACCATCTGGCACGAGTCAAAGAGGATTCTAATGAATACTTAAAAAGCAATTTAACAACAAACAACTTTAACAAGCACAAGGATTGTACTGTGTGAATATCGGGTAAAATGTAGATTCAGGATACACCTGAGCTTTTTTACATCTGTGACAGCTGGTCTAGGGGGGATTTATGCGCTATGGAAGAGTCGCACCTACCTGTAAATCTTGTAAAAATACCTCGCTGACTGAAAATAAAGGGCCAGTCCTGGAAAACATTTTTTATGAGGAATGTTTCAGTCACCAACAGTATAAGATCAGTGAGCATTAGATGTCAGCACCTGGTATTTTTACTACACACAAACGATGAAACCCATGCTTATTTAGGAAATAACAGATGAAAATGCAAGATTAAGTTGTTTGTCACATACCATTCTAATAAATGTCATAGCAATGTCATAACACAGTATTATTTATGAAGGATTCACATCTATTTTATGAACAAACCCACTGAAGTTTATATAATTACATTCAAAGCATTTGAAGCATTTTACACCAGTACCTGTGCTGGTATGTGCTCTGTCTACATACGTGCATAACACCACTTAGATGCAGGGATTTTACATACTGTAAGTTTATGATAAGATAGCAGTCAACGACAGTTGTGTTACATAAGTCATGTTATCCTCCACCTGAAGTGGATTTCAAGTCTCAAAGAGCCAAATGTTTTTTTGGGTTTTTTTTACACATTCAAAGAACAACACAACGTCTGAAACTGTTCCTCCAGTTACTTGGACGTACATGGGTGTCTCCGAGGAGGATTATATGCGTTGAAGACGAGTATTTGTTTGTTTTTGGGTGAGGTCAAATACCACGATTTAAATAGAATAGAATAGAATAGAATAGAATAGAATAGAATAGAATAGAATAGAATAGAATAGAAATTTTTTTTCCCAGGAACCCTCTTTTAAAAATGAAAAATAATTGTCATTATGATTCAAAATGGGCCCAAGAAACATGAGAAAAGAACGTTTGTGTATATATTATCGTTACATAAGGTTAAACTTGTAGGATATCTTGAATCTTTACTGCGTTTGAGTCACTAAGAAATAAAAATTAAGTTAAAAATGCTGGTTGGCTGTAGTTTCCAAGATACACTCTTGGGTCTAAATGTGAAATTCTGCGAATTAATGAGAGCATGAGTTTTACTCCAAAGGACTGTTACCAGATCTACTTCAAAACACTGTCTGCACATTACAATACATTCACTTTACAGGTTCTATCTAGTGGAAGATTTATAAATCTACTGTATGAATGTATAATTAATGTATATGTGTAATAGCACTGTATCACATACACTGAAAACACCAGCTGAAGGGCACTTTTTTTCATTTGTTTTCATATTCAACTTATTAAAGTATGATTTAGCGCATTTAAACCCTGAGGCAGATAATTTTTTAAAAATGTAGACCAGTGTAAGTGAACAGGTCGACTTCTTTTCTCTGATTTCTCTGAATTTTCCACAGCTGTCTGTCGTCTTCTTATACCTTTGTCACCTGTGTTTGTCATCTTCCTGCTCAGGTGTTTACTCCGTCTACTTTGGGAATATTATTTACTCCAGTTACACCATGAAAAGGGCTTTCTGTTCCATTGCACGTGAGCTGTAACTCAGCTGTGTTTTAATAAACATGACCTATATTCACAGTTAAATGTTTTGGGAGTGCTTCAGTTTTTGAGTTTTTTTGTCCATGTTTTTCAGATAGACTGAAGAACAATTAAGTGTTTTATAAATGTCACAGACTTTTATTGACAGATAAGTCACATTTACGCAGAGTCTATTTGTATAAATGCCAAACTTTTGGTACTGATACATTTTTATAACATCATTATGAAGTGACCATCTAAACAAAGGTTTCTTAGATTTTTGCAAGAAAAGTGTTAAAGTCAAAGTAGTTTTTTTGAAGATACATCCTGTAAATTGGATGAATCACAACTTTGTCTACATGTCTATATCTATGCACGTGTTACTGAAAACATTTGAGATAAAGTGACAGCATTGACATGGAATTAACAGGTTTTACCTTTGTTTCTTCTCATCAGTAAAACAGAATCATACTAGACCCAGTGTGTCTTTCCTAGTTCTTTTTGATATTTCAACTGAACTCCTTTTGGGTTTCTACTCTAAACCTGACCAACTCTAAAGATCAATATCTTCTTTTACAAAACACTGTAGTTGCTGTTGTATAATGTTTGACTTATTTTCAAAAACAAAATCACACCTTTTCCCATTGAATTATCTGTTACACGTCTATTTTTCGATTAACTTTGAAGAATGTTTCCAGCCTCTCTTTAACACACAGGTGTTAACATTAACATCATTTGAACTATATTAATAAATAAAACAACAATTTCCCAAAAACAATTTCATAAGTTCTTAAAATGTCATGATTGTTCATAGAAGTCAATTTTATCTTATAGTCATATAGGCTCAAAATATGACTCCATTAATATCTTATAAATCATATTATCAGACTAATATGAACAAATGAATCCATGCTGTCAAAACATGCTCCTTGTTGTTAAGTGTTTCTAATTTATTTGGTGACTCGTGTATCATCTCTTATGACCCACATCTTTAGGGGATGGAGAAAATAGACTGATCTTATTCAGACAGTTACATTTTTCTATTTTGGCTCCATTGTGGACACAAAATTTCCCATAAATGCTTGTTTTTGTTGCTATGGTGATCAACTTCAGCGTGAGAGTGACTCAGCAGTCACAGATAATTTCTGTGTTGGTATTTTTGGTGCAACTACAGAGAGGGTTTCGTTCCTCCAGTGAGTGTGTGGTCATGACCACCAGACCGGCCCTGAGGATGCAGTGGAAATGTCTGCTCATTGTGGGTTGCTAAGAGTTACTGTAAAACTATGCGGCATCTATGGAGGAACTTGACTATGGGGAGTTTTATGGGTAAAACTACCCCTCTCATTCTTTCTGCTCCACCCTCTTTCCCTCTGACTTTCGTTTCGTGCCCCTCCTTTCCTCTGATTGGCTCAGTCTGTTCTTCTTTTTTCAGAATCCCCACTGCTCTTTTGAGTCATTTAGTTCCTCTTATCCTCTCATGTTTCATTTCAGGACACATACAAGCAGCTTCGACTTACTCCACCAGATCAGGATCAGTCAGGGAACACCTCCGAGAGACACGGCGCCAAGGTACAAAAAAAAAAAAAGGAAAGAAAAGAAAAAACCCCAGCAGAAACAATCAGTCATTCATGGAAATGATTTCCTTTACTGAAACTCCACGTTTTTCTTCAGGAAAGCAGCATCGCAGTAGTGCTGCCACAAAAACCAGCGGGGCAGGAACAAACAGTTGAGCTCATCACTCCGACAGAAGAAAAAGTCGAAGTTATTAAGGTACGTGAGTGTTTCTGTGTAGTTGTTTGTTGTTTCCCGACCTCTCCTCACCTGTATTATCTGCCTGCGTTCGTTCCCCAGGTTTACCTTGAGGCCCGTCCAGACACAACAGAAACCCACCAGAACAACCTCAGGATGCTCACTGACGAGGTGTCGCAGATCCAGGAGGTCAGTGCACGACAGTCACAGCTGCGAACATATTTAGACAATGAGTCAACTCTGAGCAGTTAGTATTAAGTGGGTTTTTGTGGCACACACACACACACACACACAACTCTGAAATATGTTTGTGTTTGTAGGTGAGGTACTGTCTGAAGACTCTGAGGGAGCAGATGGCAGCCAGACAGAACAGTCAGAACAACAAGGTACACACCCACACTGGTGAAGGTGTCTCAGTTAATGAAGTTCTGAAATATTCAAGGACATTTTGTTCTTTTGGTTTGTGGATACAAATTTAATCAACAGTCACTTTGGCACTGACTTTTTTTATGGGAAAAATATCAGATGAACCATGTTCTGTTTAAAGCTCATCATCTTTGGGGACTTTCTACTTTTATTTTATTTTACATCACTTAAATTCATTATATTTTGACCAAAAAAAAGAATTAAAATGCCACCTTTGAACAGTTCTATTAGGAATTAACTGATGTTTTTTCAGGGCCAACAATGACATTGATTAATAGTAATCAAAGAGTCCAGTTACACATAATTGTACCTGATATGCAGTAAAAATGAAAAATCTTGGTGTGAATGTTAATAGTAATTCCAATATAAAACCTTGGTTGAAACTGTCAAAGTAATTTATTTTATTGTTTATCTTTTTTGAGCAATGTAACTACAGACAAAGAAGTGGAATTACAGTGCATACATTATACATTGCCCTTTATATCATTTTTCCCCTGAGCCCAAACCAATCCCAAGTCCCTCCAAGAAGGGGCAACAGCAGGAAAAAGAACATTATAACAAAGTCTGTGCAGTAGAAAATCAATTAAGTACAAACAGTCGAAGTAATTTAAGTAATTTGACAATTTAAGTAACCAAATCAAGTGAAAGTACATTTCAGCAATATTTCAACACTATTTATTGTCACTTTTCACACTGAACTGGATGAAATGTGAATGTTAAGTAATAGTAACAACTGTTTTGTTTTGGGTTTTTTTTCTGATTTCAGTAGTGAATTAAAAACATTGCTGCCCAGTCAAAATAACAGATTTTCAGTATTCAGTAAAAAAAACAAAAAACAACTGAATATTTTGTAGCAATGGTGAATATTGAATCCAATTATGACTCAGCCTCTAAGTTGTATGGGCATTTTTCATGATTTTCTGGCCTTTTATTCACCAAATAATGAATCTCATTATTGTGTTTGAGTGTATTTTATGGTGGCAAAAAGAGGTGAACACATGCTAAGAGCAAGTATTTTTAGATTTAATGATGAAAACGATGAGTCACACACTGCTTCACTTGCTATTGGTAATGTTTTTTATCATGCCCAGCTTTCATTAGGAATGTATATTTTAAGGTTAGAAGCTAAACTTGAGGCTTAACTGCACTAACAAGCCGCTGCTATCTCTGCTCTTCAGTATCCGGCCAATGGCTACAGAGTCAACATGCCCAGCATCCAACCAGCTGTCACCAACGGCAACACTGTTCTCATTGAGTCAGACGCTAATGTAAGCTAATCCCAATTCAGCCTCCTTTAACATCTTCAGACGAATGTGGAAGGGCTTTTATGATCTGATTATTCATCTACGTGATATAAATGAACCAGGGGAAAAGGCTGGATTGTGTCTGTAAGAGCCAATTTCAGGCCAAACCACTTTGAGCCGATTCTGATTTGTATTTAAACGACAGGCATAACATTCATAACGGAAAATTTGTCAGGCCTTCCAGCTGTTTCTCGGTCACACCAGCCAACAACCTGCTGTTCCAAAAAACAGCGCCAGGCTCTCAGAAGCTGATAACATGGTTTACCACATGCAGCGCCAGGGCTCACTTACATTCCAACTAATGGCACAAACAAAAACACACCACCCACACACGGCACAATATCACCTTCCCCGTGCATTATTTTAGACTCAGCACATCATAACATCATCTGCTACTGAACACCATTATGTTCCATGGAAGTAATCAGAGTAGAGAGGGAGTGTGTGTGTGTGTGTGAGTGTGTGTGTGTGTGTGTGTGTGTGCGTGTGTGTGTGTGTGTGTGTGTGTGCGTGCGTGTGTGTGTGTGAGACCTGTATGTGCGGTATGTAGGTAAGTGAGCCTGGGTCAGTTTACACCATCCTCCATTCTAAACTAAGGGGTGTCGGATTAAACAGAAAAGTGCACTGTTTTCTGCTACAACACCAGCCCTGAGGTGAAGATTATCTCTGCACAATTTAACATGCCGCTTCTTGACTGCTTACTTAGACTCCTAAAACAATCCCACTAACTAGAAAAAAAGCCAAATACTCTGAAGTTGTCAAAACATCGCTTAGTTACATTTATTAAAACTAGAATAAAAGTCTAGCAACTGAAAAACTGAAGGTTAAGTGTGTAAGATTTAGAGGCATTTAGGAGGATCTAATTGCAGAAATGGAATATAATATTCATAGGCAAGTTTATTTATATAGTGTATTTCATACACAAAGGCAATTCATCATGCTTTACATGAATAAAAGGAACATCCAGAGGGAATAAAAGGTGACTAAACAGTGAATAAACAAAAGATCAATTTTTTTTTAAAGTACATGTAATTAGAAAAGATTACAATAGAAAAAATAAAATACTTCTTAAACTGAAAAAAAAAAGATTAAAAGAATAGACAGTTCTCCAGAACTGCATAACAATAAGAATAAATTGTCTCATACTGCGATAAGAATAAAGTCTAAGTTATAGAGTTTATTCATAGGCACATGAAAAGAGCAATATTTTCAACCTGGATTAAAACATATCTACATTTTGAGCATCAATGGGCTGCAATTTCCAACTTCACCACTTGATGTCACTAAATAATACACAATAAGCCTTTAAAAAAAAAAAAAAAAAAAGGTAAAAATGCTGAATAACTCTAGAACCAATGACCCTGTTGTTATGTAGTGAACATGGAAACACTGTCGTCTTCTCCAGCATTGATTCTCCAATACAACCCTTGTAGTCTGATAAATGACAATTGTTGTAGACTGTTTTTATGTTCAGTTAATTTCTCCTTTTTGATATAATAACATTCAAAAGTACTCTGAGCTTCTATAAACATCAGTTTCTATCAGTAAATTGAACACAGGAAAATCCCAGATTTTAACTGAAAGATGCAAAATGCAGAGGATGATCCGATAATAAATGATGAAAAATCAGTTGGGGAAAGGTTAAATGGAGACGAATATTCATTTGAGAATCACCGTGAAAACAGTTCCTGGTGTTTAAGGGTTAAACACATGTAAAATGTCCTACCACCAGTCTGTCTTCTGTTTGTTAGTGGCTGCCTTGCCCTCAGGTTCAAGTCAGGTTAAGTCTAATTGAACTGGTCGCTCTGCGTCTGCCCTTGATCGCCCTCTGCTCAGGTGGGGGATAATCAGGAGGAAACTGTGAGGCTCCGGGAGGCGACCAAGCGTCTGTACGCCCAGCTGAAGGAGATGGAGAAGAGGCATCAGGAGGAGAGGGAGCGGCTGCAGGTTGGTCTAATGAGATGAGTAACATGACACCATTTCCTGTCTGCAGCTATGACTCAGTGCTCTGCTGCTCGCCTTCCTTAAGTTATCATCATTACCCATCAGTGTTATCCTTGGGTTTCATCCCTCCTCCCGGGATCCTTTACTGTTTGGGTCTTTACGCCACATTACATTAATCACCCAGTTCATGTACAGACACTGTGGAGTCTGTATAAAGTTCATAGATTACTGATTCTTCCAGCATTATTTAAGATTCAAAAGGCTTATTAAAAACAACCATCCAGTGAAATTCTTACTGTGCACCTTTCCCTTTACACTGATAGAAGCACACATACGTGACAAACAAGATAAGGATTGAATTCAAGGAGTGATATTTAGCTTTTTTAAATGGAATTATGCATTTTCCGACATTTTCCTGTGGTCTACATGAACTGTAAATGCTCTGCTTGGGTCTGAATTCTTCATTAATTCAACTCCACAGGTCCATTTTCAACCCTATTTCTGAGTAATGACACTAGAAAGGTGGTTTGGAGCGCTGAACAACTGAACATTTTCGGTAATCGGCTCAAAGTTTGGACATATTTTCAGTATGAACTACAACCGCTGCTGCTGACTTCATATCAGTTCAAGAACTTGCAAATAATTTCACTTACATCTAAAACAACACGAACCTATGCAGCGCACACTTTGATAATAAATGTTTCAGTTAAGCGTGTGTGGAAAAGTTTCCCGGGGTTACTTACAGAATCTAAAATGAGCTGCTTTAAAAAGGTCAAAGTAAAGGAGAAGAGCGGATGAAGTCTTTTGGATGAGAATAAAACCAGTCCAGTTCAACTTTGAAAAACTACTAAGGGTAAATACAAAGACTGAATGCAAACTGTCAGAAATGCAGATCGTCTGTGAGGAAGAAAAAGGAAGAAAAAGCACATTCTACAAACGCATGTAGTGTAAGACTTCATTACAGAGAAGGAAAAAATGACACACTGGCTCCTTATGCATCTGTTCAAGATAATTACAAAGAATGTGTCTAATGTCTCTAATCTACTTCTACTCTGGGCTGCTCCCTTTAGAGGTCACCACAGCAAATCATCTGCTTCCATCTGTCTCCATCTTCTACCTGCATGTCCTCTTCCTCCACTCCCATAAATCTCCTCTTTTGTCTTCCTCTTTCCCTCCATCTTCATCGTCCTTCTACTAATATATTCACTCTCCCTCCTCTGCACATGTCCTGATCATTTTAATCAGGACTCTCTCACTTTGTCTCAAAAACATCCAATCCTGTCCATTCTTGTCACAACAAAAGAAAATCTCAATATCTTTAGCTCTGTCTCCTGCCTTTTCATTAGCGCAGGAGTCTCTAAACCCTCACTAGCAACTAATCTATGAAAAGAGAAATGCATATGGGTGCTTCTATGAAACTGGAACCTAAAAACAGGACATGGGGCTAAAAATTTAAACCAGACGTAGACTAATGTTATGAAGCAAATTTGTAAACACTTTGGGTCTGTTTTAAAAGTAAATACTTACTGAGATAAAAGAAAAACTATTTTTTAGATAAAACACATTTTTATATTAGTTTTTATACAAAAATCTGCGTGTAACATGGTAAAAAAGGACACGAAAATTACACGTTACTATTTTTTTTAATATTTTTTTATTCTCTCACAGGTCCATTTTGGAAATCAAACTAATTATACAAGGCAGAGTGTTTCACAAAAATGACCGCTTTTGCAAAATCACTCACTATTTATTTGTGTTTAAATGGGCAGGTTCTGCAGTGAACATGATGAGTTACACATGAAACCTGGAATGAGACTGAGATTCATGAAAAGCCCACATGTCTGGATTAAAAAAACACTTTGATCGACAAATTTAACAGTGTTTTAATGTATGGCGGTATATAAAACCCTTTCAAGCCATGTTTTCCAGATCTAATGCACTGACACCTGGGTAGCTTTTCCTGTTCCAGTTTTGGTCCTATTTTTTCCCCAACATTTGACTAAAAATTCATTAATTTTGAAATTGCTGAGAGCAAGAGTATGCATTTTTTTGGCATTTATCTGAGGTCATCGTTAGGTTCATCCTGGGGGAAAATATGTCCAAATTTCTCTGTTATTATTGGTCTAAAAAAGCTGGCAAAGTGTCGGGTACCAAAATAAACCCAGTTTCATAGAAGCACCCATATGGAACCAGAATATGCAGCACTTTTTTTCCAACTCTTAATTCTACTTCCACTGATCCCCTCACTACAGTTCTGTGTGTGTGGTACTTTTCCATTAAACATCCATTACATTCCAACTGTGGCCAAACCTGTAAAATGTTAATGCTAATGGTTCACTAAGTTAAAGCCATTAACAGTGTCATTATGTTGTAAGAAACGCGCCCAAAGTGAGTCCTGACTCTGCGGCTTCTTTCGCAGGCGGAGAACAACAAGTACCGCGCTCGTCTGACCGAACAGTCTGAGCGTCTTCAGAAGGCAGAGGAGCAGTCCGAGAAGAGAGGTCAGCAGCTGGAGGAGCTGCAAAGGCTGCTGGGAAGCATGGAGATCGAGAGCAGCATCCTCAAAGACAAGATGGCCGCAGGGGAGGAAGAACTGCTGCAGCTCAAAGCGGAGAGGGAGGAAGGCCAGGAGAGTGAGCAGAGGTGAGGAGAGGAGAGAAAAAAGCAAAGAGGGACTAAATAAAACATGGTTGTAGGGCTCACCATGAATTACTGTACATTATACTCCTTTTATGTGACTGAATATACTGTATACTTCTTAGGGTGAAGTATATAAATCATCAAAACTAGCATGTCTACTTTATATCACAATTACAAAGCAATGTATTCATTAAAGTCACTTTTTTTTTTTTTTAATTGAGATGTACTTGACTAAAACTGATGACAGACTCAACTGGACTTCAACTTCGTATTCACTTGTAAAGTATAAATCCCTCAAAGTACCACTGAAGTATAGTACTGCAGTAAAAATACACTATTGCCCATAAAGTATGAATAATTTTGTTTTCAGGCATATTGCTCTTTTTAATCCTATTTATATTCAACAGTCATCGCCGTTGACCGGGTGTAATGATTACATACTCAGTTACACTTTATCTGTCAAAAATAAATCACTTTGTTACAATCACTTTATGAAAAGAGGTAAAAGTACAGTATTACCTTAACTCGCAAACTGTGAGTACAAGAAGCACAAATGCATTAAAAAATGGAATAAATGGACTGATTACAGAACCTGGAATGGTGGAAGGACTGAATAATGGGAATGTAGTGTCGTGCAGTGTATCCAAGCAAGGTTTGTTTGTTCGTTTTTGGTGATTATGTGTTTAGAAAATTTCAATAAAAACTTAAGTGAAAAAAAAAAAAAACGTATTACCTAAATTTAAATTATTCCAACTTTATGGGCAACAGTGTAATTAATCCCATTCAACCACTGTCAATAATCTACATTATAGGTTACTCTATAGCTTGTGTTTTGGATGTAATGTTTGTTTTAGTGAAAAAACAACCAAAAATAATGACTTACGGGGCTGTATTTTAATTTGAGCTCTAGTTCCGTTGTTGCTCAAGTAAGTCTTGTCACCGATGGCTCATCTTTTACGTCAGACAGGTCATCAGTCGTTCATATGACTTGACTCACCACTTTCTTGACCCGAGCAGTGACTCAGTTTGTCTTGCTGGGGTTTGAACTCGACCTGACTTGCATGGTTTTCACCACACAGACTTAGATGTAAAAGTTAAGACTTAATACTCGCTTACACATGTGTGCAAGTAAAGTTCTGCATTCAAAACCCCAGGAGAAAACGTATACAAGTCATGTGTAGTGCAGGAGTAAAACATATGTTGATATTTAATGAGTTTGGATTTTAGGTGCAGTATGTCTGTTCACACTAGATAAATGTGTTGATATTCCCACATTTTGGTGCTAGTCATCCTGACACATTAACTGTGTTACAATTATTAACTTTTAAAAACATAAAAAGCCACCAGTGACCAAAAACTTCTACTGATCTAAAATATTTAACCCAAATCATCAGGGGGGGTCTGTTTTCAGCTCTATTACTGGTCCTGCAACATATACTGCTTGTCATTCAGGGACAGCAGACATGGGCCTGATCAACTCTTTTCTCCCAATTCGCTGAAGTCCTTAAGTACAGGGGTGTCCAATCCTGGTCCCCGAGAGCAACTGTCCTGCATATTTTAGATGTGTCCCTCTTCCAGCACACCTGATCCAAATGATAAGCCTATCATCAAGCTCTGCAGAAGCCTGATAACAACCGTCAGGTGTGCTGGAAGAGGTAGAAGTAGATCTTGAGGACCAGGATTGGACACCCCTGCCTTAGTATATACAACCTTAGAACTGGCCTTAAATGTAAGAACCCAGTGGTATCTCACTCTCTCAGAACTTGGTCCCAGATCAGGAGGTATTTCAAGTGGAGTCAGAGCTCGATGCAGACGCCACTGATAAACAACCAGGCACATAAACTGCTCTCCGATCGGACATTTCACAGACGGACCCTCAAGGGAATACACACAATTAAGGATTTATTTATTGACCAGATCTTTCCCACGTTTCAGCAACTTCAACACAAATTTAATATAGATCATGAAGGTCTAGAATATTTAATAACTTTTGAACCATTAATCCTAGCAATACATGTAAATAATTCAAATAAAATGCAGTTTCTCAGCTTTTCATGGTCATCAGACATGAAAACACTGTCATCTTCGGCAGCGCTGATGCAACAACACGACCAATGTGGTTTGACAAATGACAGGTTGTTGCTTATTTTTAACCACTTTTTCATCAGTTTTCTCTGATTTGGTATAATAATTGAATTTACACTGAAATTTTATGAACATCTACATGATCAGTAAATTAAATACAGGAAAATGTTTGATTTTCACCAAAAAATACAAAATGCAGAGGGTAACATTATAATACTTAAATCCCTTAGGAAAGATTAAATACAAGGAAAAACTTATTTTGAAGTCGCCACAAAAGCAGTTCTAGGTTTTTACAGATTAACACAGTGAATGTGTTGAAATCACCAAAAGTCCAAAGTCATACCCACTGATGCGTAAAAATGTAATATTGTTTTTGTCAGCGTTTAACACATCCTCAGAGTCTAAGTATGTTATTAATGTGTATGTTACTTTTTATTGCTGTAGATGTTTAATGTTGGGTTTAATTATTTAATATACTGTTGGAAGTTAAATCTACAACAGTGCATGATATTCTATAAGATCATCATGTGTTCGTTACATCGCTGTCTTGTGAGAGCCACATATCTCTATTTTACAGGAGTTCAAAAATAACTTGAAATTGCATTTTCCAGTAAATCCAAGAAGGGTTTTTTTTAGGAGTTCATTCATTTTTCTCAGCCCATAGAGAAACACTTAATCCTTTAGTCTATTGGACAGGAAGAGGGTGAGAGAGTGCAATTTAAAACTGTCAAACAAATGTAAAAATGATAATAGTTGCGCTTTTTCTTAGTTGTGTTTTTAAGGTTAGGATGTGAGTTAAGGAGTGTCCTCAGAAATATTAAGAGACATTGTTGTGCATTTGTAGGTGTGCGGAACTGGAGCAGGAAGTGGCCACCCTGAAGGAAAAGATTCATCACCTTGACGACATGTTAAAGAGTCAGCAGAGGAAGGTCCGCCACATGATCGAACAGGTATTAACACACAAGTAGATGCACGCACACAAGGCTGTGCTCACAGACAAATGCACACACAATGCAAATGATATCATCGTGTTCCCATAAATTCCCCGAAAGCCATTAATGGGGAAATTAGATTCTGAGGAGGCGGACACATAAAGCTTGGCTGATTTGAGAGAATGGAGCCGAGCGGAAATGAGCGGTGAAATAAAACTCACTTGTCATGAATAAGTGATGGTGCATCTGCTCTTGTTGGAGAAGTGAGTTGTGTGTTTTGAGCATCTGACAACATTTGCTCGTCTGTGTCTGTGTCTGTGTCGAACGCAGCTGCAGAACTCCAGGACGGTCCTACAGGAGAGGGATCGAGTCATCGGGGATCTGGAGGAGAGGGTGGCTTTTCTGGAAGCTGAGGTTAGAGGCTTCTCAACACGATAGTTTATTTTTTTCAATAACTTTATTTATAGAACATTTTGAACAGACAGAGTGATGCACAGCATAAGGTATAAAAATACAGATACAGAATAGACATCAATTGTCACACCTGAATGTCAACTCCCTTCTCACCCACCACCCAAGGCCAAT
>JAPQRP010000003.1:36666976-36691811 GCA_037367295.1 Apogon hyalosoma
GTTTGGACATATTTTCAGTATGGACTACAACCGCTGCTGCTGACAAACAATTATGTCGTACTCAGAGAAATGTTCATTGGAAATCTTGACCTTATATGTGCAAATGTCGTTATATAATGTAACAAATTAAGCAGGACTTAAAACAGGTTGTAGAAATTCACTCGATTTTTGCCAAAATGAACGTAAAGATAGCTTTGCAGCACTTGGAGGGTTCAAATTCAAACTTTTTGAACTATTAGGGTCCAAATACACAAATAAATCTATCAAAGACTAATAAAAGTGGGTTTAGCAAAATATGACCCCTTTAAGTAAGTTGTGAATTTATGTTGTGATTATTCCTACTTCAGTAAATTTATGCCCATTTATTTGATTTGAGTAGATGATTATTTTTGTTTTGTAGCCTAAATTTAAGTCAAACATCATCTAGACATTCATTTAACCAGATATGTATGGATTTGTGCCATCAGTGCTGCTGACACATTAAATTAAAGAAATCGACCAAATCATCCTCCCTGACATTATGCCAATGCAGAAGCTATACATCATCAAACCCAGTATTCATTTCATACTGTTTTTACAACCACGGGATCATTTACTCCACCGATTACAATACATTTACACATACAGTATGCCAATAATAAAATGGGCGCAAATCAGACTCTGAAAATCATGTCTTAATTTTGTTGTAAAGTGAGTTTTGTCTATAATAAGCGATTAAAACATGCACTTTTCTATTCACAATGTCAGAGTGAACCACAGACATCAGAAGAATTGCACTGGCAATGTTAAAGTACGAGCATTTTCAAGTCTGAACCGGTGTAAAACTGTATCACTTACACATCAGCCAGTTCACTCAGAGCTTGTTGGTATTCAAGAAATTCAGCCTCCCCAAACACCTGAAAGAGAGAGTTAAAGTGAAATCAGTAGCAGGTCATAACAAGACAGAAAAACGAATGCGTATCATATTCAACTCTTCATTGTCCATCACTTCCTCACTTATACAGTCTGCAGATACACACCCCTGTCCCATGGCGTGCGCTGTCGTAGCCTTCAAGCAAACGGTCAATGAGTGCACTACGGCTGCTCTTAATCAGGGAGTGAGAGTTACGAAGCTCCAGCAGCCAATTCCTAAAGTTTCGTCCAGTAAATGCACTGGGACTGCAACTTATCTCCTGTAGAGGAATTCCTGGGGGCCAAATAAGAAGAAACACGAAGCAAGACATGTTTGTATTGCTACTTCTTTATAAAAAGTTTAAGATCACTGCAACTGTAGATTCAGGAGCTTTAAGCATCATCTCACCTGAGTCACGAATGGCATCCAAAGCTTTCATTCTGTACAGGTAGTTGTAGCAACCTTTAAAATACAAGACAGTGTTCAGTCCAATTACACTGTATTATGACAATATGCACTTAAAGATAACATCAACTTGAAAGTCGTCAGCTGACAACAGACAAGACCGTGACTGACTAATCTGTGATTCGTGCTTCAGCCTGTCATCTTCTTCCGACAGGAGACGGGGTTCAAAACGAATCTCCTGAACCTTGGACAGTCGTGAGTCAATCTCCTCCTTCAGACCCTGGAATTTAATCAGGGAACACAAACTAATCAATCATCTATGACACAAAAGACAGTTCCAATTCCACATATTCCCTGATACGATGTTGCCTCTAAAAGAACTTCAAGAGTGTGTTGTGGTGTTAAATACATCCAATCAACAACAGTGTCATTTTGAGGTATTTTCCTTGAGTTTCAGAGGACAATATTGTACTTTCTACATCACTGCATTACATTGGCAGTCTTAGTTAACAGTTATTACTATGATGTGGCTTTTACACAACAGATGCTGTTAAACTTCAACACATTATTAAAAATTAAACCAGTGCATTCCAATCATCTAAAATCTTACATAAGTACACACATTTCAGATGTCCTATTAACAGTTTTAACAAACAGTGGCATTTCCCTCAAAACTGCTCATGTGGTTTCATTTAGATAAACAATCCCATCATCCAATATTTCACAAAAACTTACTGAAAAAGTCCCAAAACAGGAACCAATTTGTATATTCTGATTTTTGTCTCTCCTCTTTTCTCTTCCATTGAACATGTAATCAGCCCTTAGAGTTACCTAGTGTCTATGTAAATAAAATGGACATAAGAGTAGACATTTAAAAAATCTCCACCCTCAGAAGTTACAACAGAAACATATCACTCTTACCCTGATGGATCAGCATTCATAATCCAACAGTGTCTTGTACATACGGGTCAAACTAGTAACCATTAACTTCAAAACTTAATTTGCTACTCTAACTTTGAAGTAGGATACTTCATACAGGGCTTTTTCCTATTGTGGAGTGTTCTTATATGACTGCATTGATACTTTCACTTGTGCTAATGACATGAAAACATCTTCCATTCTTCCATCACTGTGCATAAAACCCTGCAGCTAACCTTAGGTGCATTGTGTCCAATAGGTGCATGGGGTCCACGGCGGGATCTCATTGCAAAACGCATGATTTGCCTTTTGACAAAGATGAACAGCAACACAAACACCTGCACACAAAAAACAAATGTGACAGGACATGGTTTCAATGTAACCATCATCAATGAGCGGGTAGCTTAGCAGTTAGCCACAGATGAATACACTTAACTTACCAAGCTTCCATAAGCCATGACCAATACAACATTAACCCCTGATAAAGGAGATGATTCTGCCATGTTATATTCCAGGTGTAGTTTTTTCTCAGGGATGTTAGCTAGCTAGCTAAGGAACTAAATGCTATACTGCTACAATAGCATGGTAGCTAGCTAAACCTGTATTTACACTATGATTCCGCACAACAACAAACACCTAAAACTACCAATTACTCTACAGGATTCTCTAGCGGGTATCTTGGTTGGAAACTATAAAGTCGGTGATGTTACTCCTCTTCCTCTTCGGCTACATAATGCATGTACGCAGTTAAGCTAGCCCGATACAAAACAGCGACAGCTCCGTTTGCGGCGTCAGACATTACCGTAATCACTGTCAAAGGACGAACCACGTCCGAAGAACCACATGTTGTTGTTGTTTATGTTTTATCATGGAATTGTATGACTCCTACCACTGTTTTTAAAATTAATAACTTAAAGTACATCGTCCAAAATGAGCAACATATTGATTCTGCAGCGAAAACAATTTCCGTTTATTTATCCCTTTAATTTATTACATAGATTACTTTTATTCGCATAAATGTCACCTTTTTCTGGTCTGTCTCTGTTGTCAGTCCTTTGGTTTATTACAAACGAACTACAGTTAGTGTATCATAGATATTGTATCTTCTAATAAATAATTTACATCGTTCTATATACAAAATACAAATCATTTGCTTGAAACTATCATAAATATCACTAAAATGTTAAAAGAAAAAAAATCCCTTTTCTGGAATTCTAAAACATAAAATACCAAGATGCATTGTTTACCTGTTGGACAACCGATTAACCCAGTTATCATTAAAATAGGCCCATTTCTAAACTTCAGTGCTAAGTATATACATTGAATAGGCTATATCTTGTTGATTTCAAATTGAAATATTTATAGACATATTTTCAGACAATCCCACACACAGCATTGACTTTTACCGGTGTATGTGACTTGTTTAATCTGTGACTGGTACATGTCATCAGTGTGTTCTTTATACATATATATTCATGTGTGATCACATGTTGTGGGTTCAGTTTCCTCGAAGCGCTCTGCGGACCACGTGACGCAGCTCTCCGTGGTGTCAGAGGGGAAAAGAAACAGGTAAATTCACAGTCTCTCTCGCTTATTGTGTGAGCGAGTCGGTTCGTTATATTTTCCAACTTAGTTTTATCAACTTAGGGTTCAGGGTATTTTTCCTGTCCTAAATCCGACTAGAAGGCCGACGACGAGAGCACTAGTCGGTCGGTTGTGTAGCAGAGTATCTAATATTGAGCCGGGTTTCTGGTCAGTATCGCCTGTTATTTATTTTCATTTTAGGGGCCTGCAGGCCTACCTTTAGCCTCGGTCTTTTCTGTGTCTGCAGCTCAACTGTCATATATTACCGGGGTCAAATGACTGATGATGTTGCAGAGTGGTTGTGGAGTTTAGGAAGCTGCTATAACTAACGTAGCAAACTAGCTAACGCTGCCTAGCTGACGACGTTAGTTTGTTACGTTAGCATAGCTAATACTCGTTAGCTGACAACTAGTGGCAATGGAGTGAAATGGGCGTTTTGGTGTGTCTGGTTTAACATGAAAGCCGTACTGCTCGGTAGTAGCTGATTAGCTGGTTAACTTGCTGGCTATCGGGCTAAGTCGGCTAACGCTAACAACTCAGCCCTGTGTAGCCAGTTTTCGGTTAGCTAGTTAGCTTGCGGCTGTTAAAGTTAGCCTCGTCGCCATGAGGTGAAGCCGTGAGAAGCGGAAGCTCGCCGAGACTTCAAAGCTGGATGATTTCCCCTCAACTATTAGCTAGTTGGCTAGCCTTTTGGCCATGTGGTTGGCTAGTGGAATTAGCGTTAGATATGTTCGACAGGCCCTGGCTTTAGGCTTGATTGTGGGCTAGTACAAACAGGGCTTTACGTAACGTATGCTAGATTAAGGAGTCGCTGTCGACAACAAGGTTAACAGTTTGTTATTGAGCAGAGATGTTGTCGGCTGGGTTAACTGTGTGTTTGTATGTTGACTCTCTCATTAATGCACAAAAAATACACCTGCCATTATTCTGCGATTATGTACAGTCGTCTTAAAATACATCAACATCATCAACGCTAATTGGGATAGCAAAGGATTGCTTCACTGTGTGATGATGTAAATAAGTTTGGTTATGGCTGCACACTGTTAGTCCTCTGTACAGCAGCAGCCATTGAACCGTACCACTCACTTCCCGGGTCAAACCCGCGGTTAGCGCTGGTTTTAGACATTGCGTGCAAAATGGCCAGTAAGATTGTCTTGGGTAACGGTTTATCACAATCGTCGGTGGAAACGAAGCGGACGCTACTGTTGACTTTCTCCCCACTGAATAATGAGTAATCAGGCAGTTTGGAGAAGTAGAATTCAAGTATAGCAGATGTGTACATGTGATAAGTAGGTCACAGTCATATGTGTGTAATGCCTGTCCATTTCTTTCCTCCTCCTCAGGTGATATTCCCTTGTAAATACTGTTATTTGTATATACTGTAAATGATGACGTCCATGGGCGGGAACCGAGCCCGGGGCAGCTGGGAGCAGACACAGGGCCAGACACAGAGCCAGACACAGCACAAGCAGAGGCCTCAGGTACCCCCACGCCCACTCCCATTACCTGTCACACCATCCAGGTGCACACTGATATGTATTGTAACTGAAGATGGGCATAACAACTATTTGTAAATGTCACTTGAAGTATTTGATTTGGTGAGGAGACCACACAAGTTCAGTACATGGATTTATGAACACGTGCAAGCATAATGCAGTGAAATATCAAAATAGATGACTATTTTGAATGGTGTTGAATTTCACAAGATGTATATCCCTAGTTAGTACAAGTTTGTGCACAAATGTTGATTATATAACTCCTGTTGAAACAGGCTACCGCAGAGCAGATCCGACTCGCACAGATGATTTCAGACCACAATGATGCGGACTTTGAAGAGAAGGTCAAACAGGTGAGAAGATGCACAGTGTCCTGTAGTAACACTTAATTCCTACTCATCTTCCAGGATCTGGGTGAAAATGGTGAAGTCATACAACTTTGTAGTGTCATAGTATATAGATTTTCAAAGGATGTGAAATATGTATCAATCTTATATTTGTATGATTTGTTGATTAAAAGCAAACAAACCCATAAAGCTGATGGCAAAGCATTCTTTGCATTAGATTAGAGCTTTGAAGTTGATGGCTTATCTGAACCATCCAGACTCAAAGCTTCGTAGACACTTTTCACATGTAGATGTAAAATTATGTGAATTACCTAATTTTGAATATTATTTGATGTAGAATCAGGTATTCAGTTACATTTGGCTTTTAAGTCTTGTTGCATAGAAGTAAAAACAATAAAGCTTATACAAAAGTCAAGAGGTTTAAAAGTGGGCTCAAAGCTCTGCACACAGGTCAAGACTCTTCTGATAACACTTTGTTTTTTGTATACTAAACTGTACTTTGCAACAATTTAAAAATAACTTGGATAGGGCATGGATTCGTTCCACACAGAAAATACACTTCAAATGTTACATGCACACAAGCTTCCTGTGGCTTTTCTTTGATCCTGTGCACTTCAATGCTCATAAAATAAAAATAAGCCTTTAAAAAATTTAAATAAATTCTTTATAGTGAAGTGAACATCCTTCACCTTTACATAATATTTTCTCTTTTGCCATGTTCAATTATGCAGCACAGACTGTTACAGATTCATGCCTCTCCTCTATTTCCCAGCTGATTGACATCACAGGCAAGGACCAGGATGAGTCTATGATCGCACTGCACGACTGCAACGGGGATGTCAACAGAGCCATTAACGTGTTGCTGGAGGGTAGCCCAGACACTGTGAGTATTGGCTTTGTGTGATGGTTTAATGCGGCTAGGGCCTGATTCTGGAGAAATCAGTGTCTCACTGGGTTAGACACCAGTGTGATACAGGATTTATGGAGACTTGTTTGTAACATTAACCTTATTCAAGAGAGCATGGATGTCCTGTTTATGCACTGATGTTACTTGCATGGAAAAGTGAGCACATGGATCATTGTTTGACAGGTTTTCATCCATTCTCTGTTGTTTTTCAGGAGTTTAACGCCTATCAGTATAATGTTAGGCAAGGGGTAAATTCAGTGATTTGTAGAAGATGAATTCAAAATGTGTGAAGAAATAAATGCTGGATTTGATATACATTAAAATAGTTGATGATGGGAAGGCAGAATGCATTTCGTCAACATTTATTAGATCAGATAAAAGGTTGTTGTCTGTTTGAATAGTTGACATTGTAATTTGACTTGTAATTATTTAAAAATGAGCTGGTTCAGTATAATGTAGTAGAAAATGACTGCGAACTGGAACATAATTGTTTTTCCTTATATTCTGTTTAGTCCTGATCACAGTATAAGATTTTAAGACAGTGTTTTTTAAAGTTACTTTGCCCTTTTCGTCACACTTATTCATAAACCTTCCTTTTTTGATGTATCAGTGCAAAGGTAATGTCCCTTGCAGGACAGTAAGTGAAGTTACTTTAATTTACGTTGGACAGTATCACTAATTTGTCTCACTGGAATTCACAACCTGTATAATTTAAAACGCACTCTTTCCCGACTCTGTGGACAAGTGAAGACAAAAACTTTTTTTAATGGGGGTAAAATGAGACGATGACTCAGGAACAGCAAGTAATGTTCATGTAGAATTTTGCCCACATACAGAAAATGTATAGCACTTATTGCAAAGAATATAATTGAATTAAAAGAAACAACAATGTAATGCTGTCTGTACATCTTCCCAAGGACTCCTGGGAAATGGTGGGGAAGAAGAAAGGGGTGTCAGGCCAGAAGGAGGCTAGCCAGGCGGAGACCGGAGAGGAAGGAAAAGAGAACAGGGAGAAGGGTGGAGAAAAAGATGTAGCACGCCGTCGAGGTGGAGCTCCACGCAAGGGCCGTGGAGCCAGCAGGGGCCGAGAGTGTAAGTGTCAACCCCACTATGACTTTACTCTGTTATTTAATGATGTTAGTATGGACAGTGAGTAAACTCATCAAGAAAGGATTGTGCTAAAGCTGCTTTTCTTTTTTTTCTTCTTTCTATTTTTGGCCTGTTTTCTCTTTAATGGCATTTGATTTAGTTTTTCTTTATGGATGAGATAACTGCCCAGTGAGTGAACAGAGAGTTTGTAATGCTGCAGTGGCACACTTTTCTAAGTAGGGATGGCACATTAAAAGGCTGTGCTTATCTTTTACAAGGAGGTGAACTCAGACTGCTGTTGTCTGGAGTTCTTCACCAGTATGGCTGCAGTATTTCAAACTAGTCACCGGTCGAGTTGTTTTACTGAAAATGACAAAATAAAAGCACTTCTGTTGTTCAAGTTTTTTGCCTTTGCAGAACCATTTAGAGTATTATATGAATCATGGCTAACATGTTGCTAATCTGCACCGATATCACCTGCAGTCAACAGGTAGAGAGCTGCACCAGACATATTTAAGTTTCTGTTTTTAGTTAGTGTCAGACGTCCAATCTCTGGTATCAGACCATTAGCGTTTTGTGTTACAGGAATTGTTTAATTGCATGTTTATGCTGCTTGGTAGTGTCACTTGAACCACATCAGCACACCCTCCTTCACCCTAGCTCTGGTCCTAAAGGGAGAGTGAGTGCTACAGCAAAGCAATGGTCATTAGTCATGTCAATTTTAGTTGAAGGGCCACGTTGGGCACTCATACTTATTAAATATTTATTGATACAAATTTTCTCCAAACTGCTGCATAGTTCGAGGTCAGGAGAATGGTCTGGATGGAGGCAAGGCTGGAGTAGCTGGAAGAGGAGCAGAACGAGGCCGAAGGGGAAGAGGCAGAGGAAGAGGGGCTGTGGGTAAGTGGCTGTAATCATTTTTAGTTGAACTCCTGGTGAAAGAAAGGTGTCATTCAAAGAAAATGGGCCCTTTTCTTTGTTTCTTTCTTTTGCTGCTGCCATTCTTTTTTTGTGACAATAGCTGAAAAAAAAAAAAACAAGAATCTTAAGTAAGCACTACTTGTCTTTCAGGAGTATCCGGACGGCGAGGAGGCAGATTTTCGGCGCAGGGCATGGGGTAAGAGAACACCTGCATTGCCTAAAACCAGAAGGCCTTTTGTTTCACTTTTACCTGTTGCCATGGTCACCAGAGAGCAGGACCCCGTCCTATTGTTGAGCTTTAATCCAAAGAAGGGAGGGCATATGTGAACCAGTAGAATTGAATGGTGTGGGCTGAGTATCTCTTAAGAGTGCATGGTGTCTAAACATTTTGTTTAGAATAACGTTTAGATAGATCCACTCGGACCCAGTTGTTTAGTTGTGAAACCATCTCTGCTCCCTGGATTCTGGTGTATTTAGTCAGTATTTTGGTGCTTTTCGGATCATTATTTGTATGCACGCAACATGGCACTAAACTAATTTGCATCTTGTACTAGCAGCTTCACTCTAAAGTTTTACAACAGAGGAAGTAAGTTTTCTCTCAACTACAAAATGCTGCTTGCTAATTTAATTCTTGAACAACTATGGCTGTCTTGAGAATCTGACAAATTTAGGTGTAATCTTATCTCACACTGGTTGTGGATGTTTATGTTCTTGTTGGCTGTTTAAGTAGTGCATATTCCCTGGGGGTAGCAGGGATGGATGTATACACAGTGTGTAAATTTACTACAAGTCAAAAATCGGCAACAAAAACCCAAGCAACTGCTTAAGGTTAGGTGTCATTTAGATTGATCAGACTGAAGTACAAGTCACGCTTTGCTCCTCAGAGGCAGTCAGCACAGCCTATAAGCAATAAAATATAAACTGTGACCAGCATGTCTGTGTTTCCCTTCCCATACCCTACAGCTGTTGAGTAAAGCAGATGCACTGTCCCTATCCAGTCCAAGGCTTGCCCTCCATCACTGACACAGTTCACTTGGAACCCTAAATTTTCCCACACAGCTGATTTGAAAGAAACAGGCATGTCTTCTCACTTCTGTGCATAATTTGTACTTTCCATGGTGTGACTGACTCAGTCAGATGTCAGTCAGATTGAGTTAAGCTTAGCACGGTGTAAGGGTGTCCCGATGCGATATTGATATCTGTCCGATATCAGCCAAAAAGCAAGTATTGGATTTTATCGGACTGCATCTAAAATCTCCGATATAAGCGCTCCAATAAGCAGTCAATTTACTGCTCCTGCACGAGTACAAGAGGCTTCGTCATCTTCCACAGCATCAGTCCCTCTTTTTTTCATTGCATTTCTCAATGCCATCATATTTACTGGGCTTTTGAAAATAACTGAGACTCGGCTGTCTGACATTTTGCGCTAGCAAAGTAGCATCTAATTTAGGCTAAAGTCAGTTAAACAACGGGACAGGACTTGACAATGAGTGATTAATATGCAGACTCACTATCAACCGGACAGGGGCTCTACTACAGGTGAACTAACGGAGTCATGTGACAGAAGTACCAGGGTTACAGAGTCCTGCACGGTCCACTTTACAAACCCACTCGGATCCGCATACGAGGGTTAGGGTTAGAGATTGTCTACTTAGTAAATCACTTTTAAGGGCTTTATTTTTGGCTAAAACACACGCCATCAATGCTGTTCAATGACATCTGTGGCTGGATGTAAAGCTCACTTCAAAATAAAACAAACCAGCTGTGGATCAACCGCAGTTTAAGCCATGAGTCTGCTTTTATTTTGTCACTTCCTTGCCCACTACCCGCCCGCACTTCATTTAACTTTACCTGTGCCTGTACTCCCGATTTATTTATTTTTTTTTTTTTTTAAACTCGTCCCCTTATGTTTTTGTGGGTTTTGTGGGCAGTCGGTGAAACTGGAGCTGTGAACGCTTAACTTCGAGCAGTTGGACAGTGGACAATATTGTGTTATTGTTTTTGTCCCCGCCCTCAGTTGTTCCCACCATATATTGACAGTAAAAAAATAACTGAAGTGAACTTGAATTGTTTGCACTTTAGAAGTATAATTTGTTTTTATTGGATTTATTTAGGTTATTTTTCAGGGTCTTCTAATTTATTTTTTGTTTATTCAGTTGTAGAATACCGTAGATATTATGTTGAAGGTTAAAATTTATGTAACCAATTGGTTAATATTAAATGGATCAGTTTTTCTCATACCTACTGTTGCTGACTATTGTTCTCTGTATGAATAACATCACTTGATCAAGCGTTTTCTAACATTCCACGCAACAAAATAAGTCAAAAGTATGTATGATTCGTGCTGATATCGGATCAGATTGATAGCGGTATCGGCCAGTACTCAAGGCTGCAATATCTGTATTGTATCGGAAGTGAAAAAGTTGTATTGGGACATTCTAGCACAGTGTGTTGTTAACTTGCAAACAGGTTACAGCTTAAAGTTTCAGTGGAACTCTCACTTGTGAACTTAATCAATCCTATATTCTGTTGTATGTTCACTATATGGCTACATCAAGCTGTAATGTCTGATCCATATTCTGGGCAAAAGATACCACTACACTTTTAATGTGTAATGAGGTCAACACCTGAGCCTCTGATAAATCGGTGTACTAATGTGTGATTCAAAGTCACTAACAGTCACAAAAATTAAGTGTATAGAGACCCAAGTTGAGGCCAGAATTATACTATTTTGTTGTAATTTCGGAGTTCAGTATATGCACAGATACTTTCATAAGTAATGTAAAAAGATTACTTACTAAAGGCATCGTTATGGTTTGTGGTTGTCAGATTGTGTGAAATTGACCAACAGTAGTAAGCATATCCGTAGCATGTGGATGCAGATATTAAGTTTCCTATGTCACCATAAAATACTTACTTTTTTCCCCCTCACTGGGCTCAAACCAAGCTTTTGATTGTGAGCTGGGACTTCCCAACTGTAAAGGTATGCAGGGCTAGTTGAGATGTTATTAAATATCCTAGCCCTCCTTAACACCAGGCAACAGTTTTGTGATTGCTTTAGCTTCTTGTTGCTACCAGATACAATTTAACAGCTTGACATCAGTATGAGTGAATTAAAAGAAACACAAGGCTTTAGTGGAGGAACACTCAAAGCAGATTATGTGTTTGATCATTTTATTACTGTGATTACCTTTTTGTGTGTTTTTTAATTGATATTGTGTGCTAGTGCTTCTTGGATCATGTTAAGTCTCATCTCAGATGCACATAATCCATACATGTTTTGTTTCACCAAATTAAGACTAATGCATTAGAGCTGACATGATTAATCAACTGGTAATGGATTATTTGTCATGTAAGACTTTCTCTGGTTGTAGCTGCTGACATGTTAAGTTTATCATATCTGATTGCAAACAATATATCTGTTTTTTTTGGATTGTGTATTGCAGTCTTATTTCCTGTGAATTTCTTAGACTGTAATGGCCTGCCTTGACTAAAAGCATATTGGCTGTCCTGCATTGTGTTGTGACTGACTGTAGAGTAATTGTCATGATGCCAACACAGGCAAACTGAAGACATTATGCTTATGCTGCTGCTCTGGATTGTGGTCTGAAAACACAAGCTTTGTTTCACTTGTACTTTGTCGGGCGTCTTGTAATTGTTACCATCATTTTTCCTCTAAAGCCAGATTGATAAGGGGCGGAGATATGATATTGCAGAGTGTGAAAGGTGAGTGCATCTGACGTGTCTGTTGTTTTTTGCTTTGTGTAGGGGGATGGCCATCAAATAGCATCACAATCGGAAACGATTACCCCTTCTATTTATAGGATGTGGAGTTGTTAACCTTTTAAGAAAATTTCTATTATAATTGTTCACACAAGTCATTAATGTGTCCAGATTTCCAATACAAGTATCTTCATCAAATAATAAAACTTGTTTGCCTTGGCTTAAGAAGCGTTGTACTTCATGTTGCTAGGTTGCACAAGCTGTAGGTTTTCCATGTCTACACAGATGTGTGGGTCTTATGGACCATAATGGTTTGCTTCAGTCTGCCGTTTTCTCTTCCTGTCTTCAAGCCACAACCTCATTGTTTCTGACGTTTATCATTTGAGTACAAACCTTGTAATATATATGGCAGTGCTGGTGATTAATGCAAACTACAAGCATTGTGTAATGTGCAGACGAAGAAAACTAAAGAAAATTAAGGAGTAGTGGGTTGAAGTTGACTTGTGCTTAAAACTTAAAAGGTGTGTGTGAATGCAGCTAATATTTTTGTTTGTCCTGATGGCTCTTCAACTGTTTGCATCAATCTCAAGCTGCCTTTTTCCCATCATCTCTTCCAGAACATTCAACCCTGCTGACTATGCTGAGCCAACCCAGACAGAAGAAAACTATGGAGGGGGCAGCACCTGGAACAACACAGGAAATATGGAGCTGGAGGAAGGAGCCAGTAAGTGAATTTATTAAGAAATGTTCGCATGCTATAAGAGAAGTTAATCTTATCAATGAAGTATCTGTTTTCTATCATAAGAATTTTAAAATCATGTTTAGCATTTCATAGAAGTTCCTGTAGTAAACATGGAAGAGAAGTTTAGACATCATTCACTTTTTGATGTCGGACCTTCATCACCATTTGCACTGACATATTATGTATCCAGAAATCTGTGTCACTAGATGATTAAAGGAGAGTGTATCTTTCCATTATATTCAGCTGATGTTCTGTCTTTCCTCAAAGGGTTGGAATACTCTGCAGGAGAGGGAACAAATTACCCGCCCAAGTTTGACTCTGCTCCGGGTAAGTCTGTCTTCAGTTCACTAATGTTTTGTTTTTAAACATTCTGTATACTGTTTGAATCCCTCTTTGCCCATGTTGATAGTATTGAACTGTTTTACTGACTCAGGTGCCTGGAGGACTTCCACAGAGGAGTGGGGCACTGAGGACTGGAATGAAGATGTGGGTATTTCTCATTTTAACCTTGTGCAAGTGCTTAAGCTTTGTTAAGCACTTCTTAAAACACTGCCAAACTAATATAGCCATTAGTCTCACTGATTAGACACTGTATCAGTTTCTAAGTCTGTCTCCCCATGTGCAGCTTTCAGAGACCAAGATATTCACAGCTTCCAGTGTGGCGACCGTGCCACTTCCTCAAGAGAATGTGACCATCACCAAAGGACAGAGGTGAGTCATTAATCCACTTCTTAGTCTAACTTAACACTGCACACTGCTGTTTTTCTTTTGTTTTTGTTTTTTTTGAAGGTTTTTTGATAATAGTGTTATCTGCCCATTATATAGCACAGGGGGCATGTGGAGAACATGCTTCTTCTTTTTTTTTTCCCAAAATTTGCTACGGTATAGGTTATGTGATGCCTTTTGTCATTTTCCATCTGCGTTGTTCATCTATTTGCCATTATTTTATTTCCAAAGCAGAACTAGAAAATCTTTTTTTTTTTTTTCCAGCAAACAACTGTAATTGTAATGGGCAAACTCAAACATGCCAAACTAACATCATTAACCACTAGCACTTGTCAATTTGTGGGAGTTGAAATACAGAATGAAAAAGCACTGTTTATATTGAGGAGTGACAGCGTTTGCGTCTCTCTTCATCACAGCATGTCAATGTCTATTTTAATTCTGATACCATTTCATACAAAGTGGTGCCATGCAGAACAAACCCCGCCCCTCGCATGCATTGTAGCTTATTTTGGCATTGATCCAGCTGATATCCTCATGCCTATGTGTGTGCTGATGTCAGCATAGACACAGACAGCATAGACAAATTTCAGCCATTATAAGTAAATGAGGGGAAGAAAGATTTAAAAAATGTGAACTTTGACCTACTTTTCCCAAAATGTCATCACATCTATTCTGGGTCACTGGCAATCTATTAACCCAGTTTGGTATAAATTCAACCAATAGATTTGCTGCTAAAGTGTTAACAAAGAAACAAATCAAACCAAAAACGATACCTCTTGCCTCCTCTTCAGGGGGTGGGGTAATAATCTAAAAATATTTCAATACTTCTTCTTAGTGTCAAAATGGAGTTGATGGAGAAAGGTTAACTATGCATTTGCTGGTCACATTTTGATCAGTAAAAGGAGATGTCAGGCTTAAATAATTACACATTTTCTAATAGTGTCAAACTACATTAGAAACATCCTATTTTATTGAGATCATTGGTTTTGACTCAGGTGACTTCTCGCATACAGTCACACGTTTGAAATGATGGACAAAATGAAATGGTCACCGATCGACAGTTATTGCAGAACTTTTCCTTCCAGATAGACAAACACATTTGCTGCCCCTCCTTTAATATATTTTATACACCTCTGCCATGATATAGGATTGACCTGGCAGTGCTCCTGGGGAAGACCCCACCATCCTCCTCTTCAGAGACAGAGAACCCCCCGATGGAGGCCACCCAGCCCCCCTCCTTGTCTCAGTCACTGGTTTTCAGCAATTCCAAGCAAGGGGTGCCACTGTCTCAAACATCCTCCACAACCCCTTACACTCAGCACAGCATGGTGAGACAAAGAAGACACAGCAGCTTCTTATTTTGACATTTGCACCAAGGCTTTTTTTTTTTTTTTTATTCCCACTAGAATACAGTTTTTATACCTACAGAGGAATACAGGTCCTAGACATAATGTCACAATTATGCTGGTGGAGCCCCTATAATAATATTGATATGTATCATTTTCTGTCATTGTAGGTCAGCATGCTGAGCAAAGGTTTTGGGGATGTGGGGGACCCTAAAGGAGGAAGCACGGGGACCACTGGCTCCCAGTTCCTGGAGCAGTATAAAACAGCCCAGGCACTGGCCCAGCTCGCAGCACAGCACTCTCAGACTGGACCTCCCAACACAGCCCCCTCATCATGGGACACCAGTGCCTCACTGGGACAATATGGTGAGAGAACACATCAGAATAATTATTTTACTAATTACTTTAGAGGCTGCAAATCTTACCAAATCCCATTTTAAAAGACTTTATGACCTGATTTAGCTTTTTAAATATCTGAGAGATTTGAGTCTTACTACTGTATCTGTTGGTGTATTCCAATAATGGGAGGCATTTTAGTGGATAATTTGAGCTACTGCCATTAACCTCTTTTCCTTAACTTTCTGTTGCTCTTTTCCAGATATGAAGGCTCAGCCTGAGTCTGCAGTCCATACACCCTTTACGAAGCGGCAGCCCTACCAGGCTACCACCTCAACCTCGTCCATGTTGGATGTTTTCCTGCAGGACAAAGGCCTGCCCCCTTCCTCTGTGTCCTCATCTTCTTCCTTGCCCCAACAAACAACATCCTCACCCCATGTGGCACCTCCACCTGCTTCCTCCCTTCCCAAAATGGCAGCAGTTCCATCTCTTGGTCAGCAGGTTTCTCCTAGTTCCTCAGATGCCCAGGGTTCAAGTCCACTGCCTTTGCAACAGCATAAACTCAAACAGCAGAAGAAGAGAACTTCCATTACAACAAAGGTAACTTTCAAATTAGAAGAACACTTATTTGAGTTAAATATGCAGGATGTCTTTTGAATGTGGTGTTACTTGGTTCATAATCCGGACATATCAATTAATCCCATTTTCAAACTAGCAATTAACTGATACAGGTTCTTCAGTCACAGATTGTAATTATTAGGGAAGGGTTTGAGGTCTCACAAGCATTAAGTGGTTATTTGGACCCTCTAGTAAGCTTCTGGTGGTCTATCTTTTTCCTCTGGTATAACGGAAGCTTGGCTAATAGATTCTCACTGGCTTAATCAGAATTTCATGTTATTCATTGTAATGTATTTTTTTTCCCTCAGCTCAGCTGTCGTTTATAGGTTCCACTAACAATACTGTAAAATGACTTTGTTGCCTTTTTACTACGTCAATAAACTAGCAGTTAGCATTAGCATACATAACCCCCTTAATTTCATACCTTTTGTCCAAAAGTGGTCACTTGTGGCTTCAAAAATCCCACATGGCAACGGCCAAATCACTAACTCCTGGCTTCAAAACAGCAGTTAAGAAACCAATGAGTGACATTACAATTCTTCCATCCATTCACTATATGCAACCTATCTTACAAACGCAAGGGAGAAACTTGACATTTTGCCTTTTGGGGGGAAAAACTGATAGAATTAGAACTACAGGCATTGTTTGACAGCAGATACACAGCCAAAGTCCACGCTGCCTGCTCTGCAGATTTATCTGCATTAATTTGATGTTTTACCAGTTAATGCAGTGGAAAAATCAGACCTTGCAGATTATCTGAAAGTGGAATTTTATTTGTATCTTGAAAGAAAGCAAATGCACAATATCTTGACATGACTGGTTTTAGTGCTTTTCATGCAGCAGAATCAGGAGCTCTTTGTCTACAAGATGGGACTGTTAAATCCTGTGTGCAGAAACGGACCTTTCAGCCCCTGATCCTGGGATTGAAGAATCAATCCTCAAGTGTCAGGCCGGTCTAAAAATGCTCTTAATCCCCCACAGATTCCAGCAATGGCGGTGGAGATGCCCGGTTCAGCAGACATCTCGGGTCTCAATCTTCAGTTTGGAGCGCTGCAGTTTGGATCCGAACCAGTACTACCAGAGTACGAGTCCACCCCCACCACCACAACACCAGCCAACCAGGTTCAGAACAGTCTCTACACTAGCCCGAGCAGGTTGGTACAGCTATACAAAATACACCTGAGCACGGTTGTCCATCGCGTGTATTAATCCACCGTGGAGATCTCATGAAATGGAAGCAACCACATCAATCTGGATCTAATTTCTTAATACTTGAATAAATGTTGCAAAAAAAGTATTCACCATAGCAGTCACATGAATCAGACATGTGGGGTCACAAAGATGCACTTGGTCACAAATTGAAGTTAATGATTATAACTTGTGACGCTTTTCAACTTGGTCTTGTCAATGCCATTATGATCTGCAGTGAGTCAACTCCAGCTCTTTCCAACTCCAGCCAAATGGACCTTTATGATCAGAGGGCGCCACAGACACGACGCTACCCTCCCTCCGTCTCCTCCTCCCCTCAGAAGGACATGCAGCCCAAGGTGAGTCCAAATCTTTCTTTGTTTTGCTTTAAACTGAACATTTTTTTTAGTGCAGTGGTTGGCCATTGTGATCCAATATAGCATTTATTATTTGCTCCTCTGTTTAAGAAAGCAATGATCTTGTTTGATTCAGAAGCACCCTGTGTGTATCTGCTGGCAAAAACAGAAGTGAGACATTTTATTCAGTCAGTAAAAGCCTAGTTTTGCTACTCTAAATTCAGTGCACACAGAACAACACACTGAGAGCCAGTGTAATATCACTCTTTGTAAAGGTATTGAATCAAACAAGCTTTTTTACATTTCTGTTGTTTCTGATTCAACGCCTTAATTCTTCATTCATTCCTAAGCCCATATTTAAAGATGACTCATGCTAAGAGTTGATTTTTAAGATGATACCAGGTGTTCTTAATAAAACTGCACTTGGCAGATGGTTGTATTCTGGTCTGTCATTGTTCCAGCCTTTGTTTTATTATGTTGCAGTCATTGTAATGCGTTACTGGTTTCAAACCGGACTTAAAATGCTCTGAATATCAAATAAGGTTCTTGGTGACGTGTTTCTAAGAGCCCAACACCATTTAACTTCTTATCAATGGGCTGTTTCCATAGAAACCTGTGAGCTCACCTTCATTCTTGGTTTTACAGAATGGCTTCAGTTCAATACAAGCAACGCAATCTGTGGAAGGTTAGTGTCTATTTTTCAAACTTTTTTTTCGCCCCTCTAAAAGCATTGTTGGAATATCTAAGAAATTTGTCACACATCTTTTCCTGACTGCGATGAATTGTTTTGTTTTTTTTTCCTCTCCAGCTGCAGCAGGCTCTGTAGTGAAGTCCACCCCTGATTCGGTCACACCCGCATCGGTCTCCAGTATGGGTACTTTGACGGACAGCGGCTCAGGCCCCGCCTCCTTGTTGACTACATCTAATCAGACATCCCTTAGTGCTTTGGGGCACAGTGAAGACCTGCCGCCAAGCACACACCCCCCTCCTCAACACAACAAGTGAGATTTTACTTGATTTACAAAAAAAAAAAAATGGGAAGGCTTGTGTATTGGCACGTGAAGTGTACTGGGTGTATGTTTCAAATACACTGTGATGCTGTGAGCAAGGTGATTTGTAAATCTGCTTTTAGGGAAATGATCACCACATAAATAAAACGCATGTCCTGTTAACATCCAGCTTCAAAACACTACTTCATGTGCAATCTGTGCAAAATTTGTCAGTAAAAAACAAAATTCTGTGACAGCATTTGAACTCCTATAGATCAAAGCAGTCAGGAAAGTGTATATAGTCACCGAAAAAACTATTAGACTATCAAAAATAATGGTTATCTAATCAAGTACTAACTCCTGTGTGTATGATGTGACTAAAACAGACAGAAAAGAAGATATGGAATGTATAAAGACACTGTTTTTGTCAGTACAATGCCATAGATACTGATGTAAGAACTGAAGTGATTTTGGTTATTATCAAGAAAACATGGAAAATGGATCGATATCAGTTCTGAAATTAAACTACTATCAGCTATATTTGTCCAAACAAATGTACCTTTAGTTGTACCAGGCATTAAAATGAACAAGAAATTGAAGAAAACAAGCAGTGGTCTAATAATGTTTTCCGCGACTGTAAATCTTTCACAGATTAGTTTATATTTGATCTATATACTGTACTGCCCCCTATCTTGGTCAGGATGCACTTGTCTGTCTTGGTTAAAAAACAACATTTTTACACTCCCAATGCATAGTAACACAAAAGATGTTAATATGACCTCTAAGGAATCCCATGTATTATTAAATGTGATGTAATTGTTCAAATGTCCTCTGAATTTCCATGTGTTTTTGCAGCTCTCTCCCGTCACAACAGAACAGCCTTGGACCGTCTTCAGTCCGAACGTCTAACTCAAGCTTATTGGTGAGTTCTTTATATGTCTATATTTTTAGCTCTTCTTATGACATCGATTGAGAATGCTATCTTTTTGCCTATTTTAATATTGAAATACTGACTTTTTTTCTTTACAAAGTAGAAAAAAAATTGCTTTTCAGTAGTGGTGGCATATGTCTAGGGATGGGAATCGAGAACAGGTTCCCAGTAGCTTAATTCCATGGAATTGTTTGCCGGTCTGCGTAACGATTCTGCTTATTGATTCTGCCTTTGTTGCGCATGCGTGATGATTTCACACGAAAGCTGCATTATTTTGGTTTAGAAGTAGCCAACATGGCGTCAAGGCAGAAACGCTCCAGAGTATGACTATATTTCATGGGAAAAGATGACACCAGGGTCACTTGTAACACTTGCAAAGCTTCCATTTCTTCAAAGGGGGGAAATCCCTCCAGTGTGTTAAAATATTTGTCCAGACAGCACGCAGATCATTTGCAGCAATGTCATGTGTTTGATACGCTACTTAGCAACGCTTGTGAATTTAGTGGCAGAGCAAACACCAGGGCGTCATCTGGGCCCGGTTCTAGGGGGGGGAAACAAATATCTTGCCCCCTTAAAAGTTTCCAAAGGTAGGGAAAAGGACAATGAGTTGCACAACAGTAGGAGACATTGAGGAATTAGTAAAGCGTGTTAAGTTTCACTTTGTACGGTCTTCTGGTGCCCCCCCCCTTCCGAACTGGGCCTGGCATCATTGGTCATTATTATTTGTGCATACTATATATGTTATATTTTATGTGCAGAGATAGAAATATAAGACAGTTAATGCAAAGAAACCCATTTGTACTTTTTTATTCTCTCACCCAATGAGGATCGATAAGCAAAATCGATAATGGAAGTGTTAAATTCTTATCAGTTCCCATCCGTACATATGTCCCTCCATCTCTGAACACATGAAGCTGAATTTCCCGTAATCAGACACATTAGACATCCATTCACCCCAATGGAAATGTAATTTCCAGTCTCTCTCCTTTGTTTTGTCATTACAGCATCCCAGTGTAGATGGTGACTCTAGTCTACACTCCTCATCCTTCCCCTCCTCTGTCTCAGCTGTGCCGTCTTCATCAGTACCCTCCTCTTCCTCTGCGGCTGCTGCTGCACAGGTGTCCTTAGGGGCCCCCCAGGCTTCCTCGGTAGTTTCTGCCACAGTTTCAGCCCCTTCCGGCCTCGGCCCTGTAAACAGTCTGGCCATGGGCCTCAACACTGCCTCCATGGGCGCCCCAGCCGCAGCAGCTGCAACCATTTCAGTTTCCACAACGGCCTCGACCATTCCTTCTTCAGCTACTTCCTCATCCTCACGCAGCTCTGCAGCATCCTCAGGTTAGTAATGAGCAGTGGCGCAGAAAAATAAACACACTCAGTTCTTCATTTTTTGCCAAGATGTTCATTTAATTGCATCATTAGTGCAGTGGCGGTGGGTGCCTCATTCTGTATTGTAACTTGTGTTATTTGTAGCTTACTTTGTGAAACAGGCATATGAAGGTGGGGTGTTTCTTGATGTTAGAAGGCAAAGGCACAGCACACCAGCTATTTTTGGCACCAAATCAATCTAAAATCAATATTGAGAACATCAAAACTGACTAAAATTACTTTTAACTGATGTATTTGTTGCACATGTTTCCTGTAGATGTCTTTAGTGAGTTTGGTTTTGAGATTTCTGAGTTGCAATTTTTCTAGTTTTTGTACACAGATATTGTAGATTGTAAAAGGATGCCCCACCCCCCATTCTGAAAGCTGTTGATGATTGTCAAGCTTTCCAGAATCATTTGCTCTGTTTTCACTCTTATTTGGCAGACTGTATAGTTGGTTTTGGTTTTTATTTTTATGTTGACCTATAACATGATATCGTGTGACATCTTTTTCTGTGGCTCTGATAGTTTGATTATTTTTGGGTGTTTTGCTGTTCTGTTTAAATTGTCACATTTTTAACCTTGCAACAAGAAAACATCTACTTTGTTCTTCATTTAGGGGCATTTTAAGTTTTTATTTGATTGAATGGACAGACAGGAGAGTGAAGATAAGAAATAAAAGTAGAGAAGGGGAGATCTCACATGTATAAATATCACCCAGACTGGGAATGCTGTGACTGACTTTTCACAGAATACTTTGGAAATGTTTTGACTCATCATCTTTAGTTTCATAAATGAACAAACTGTTAGCGTATTTGAGGTGAGCACAACATTTTATAATATCTTATGTGGGTATCAATTGGTTTCCATTTCCTAACTGTAATCAGTGAGGTCTTCATGGCTCTGACTCATCCAGCTCGCTTGGTTTTCCTCTGACACGTTTTCCTTTCCTGTCTGACATGTTAATTTGTTTTTGTTCTCTGGCAGTGATCAGTGCGTCATGTGGTGTAATGTCATCTTGTTATTTATTGATGCGGCTTTGGGAGAAATTAGTAGCACTTGGTTTGATACAAATGATGTCTGGTATTTGAAATGAGGCAGAACAACTATTCAAAGTACAAAACAAATTGAAAAAGGTATTGGCTGTGATGAAGCCTTGGTTTTGGTTTGCAATTTAGGAATAATTGGATATATTTTGATTTGCACTGCTGTGAAAAGAGTAATGTATTTTAACTTCTTGTGCAAAGCAATTAATTCTTTTGTAATTTATATGATTTTGTAAATGCAGGGAAAGCACCTCCAAACCTGCCACCTGGAGTGCCCCCTCTACTGCCCAACCCTTACATCATGGCTCCTGGACTACTGCACGCCTACCCTGTAAGTATCCAAACCAATAGTATCTGCAGTCTTGGCTGTATCAAGTCATCACTGAAAAAGAAACATCATTATTTCTAATACATTTGTTTATTTGCAGCCTCAAGTGTATGGCTATGATGACCTACAGATGCTGCAGACAAGAATACCGCTGGTGAGTACTGACGTAATAGTTTGTGTACGAGTGACATTTAAGCAGTGCACGACCTGATATTATTCCTTATTGAATGACAATGAAACATTTTCTGTCTGCACTCGTACCACTCCAGGATTATTACAGCATCCCATTCGCAACCCCCACAACTGCACTGACCGGCAGAGAGGGCAGCCTGACAAGCAACCCTTATTCTGGTGAGCCATTCATTATAATCTGCTTTTGCAAAAGAATAACAGTTTGCTCTGTTCAGCAGCATCAGTCTTAACATGTTTAACAGCTAAATGTCTGTGTACAGAGTTAACTCATACAATCAATAGTTCAATTTTTAAAAATAACATTTAAGCTTTGCCACTGGCCATTGATACAGATCTTTAAGTAATGAATCTTAATTACATGCTTTGGGGTGCCACTGGATGTTTTCTGCTGTAAATGTTTGAGATGAGTTTCTTCAAGGCTTGAATAATGCAACATTGGCACTCTACAATAAACTGACACAGTATTAGCTGTAGGAGTCATTATTAGGAGTAATTCTCTTTCTGTAGGTGTTATGTTTATGTTGGTCTGACTCACAGGAGGTTGTCCTTTTCCAGTGGCTGTTTTTCAGTCAGCATTCTCCTCAATTTCTGCTATTGAAGATGATATGAAATGGCTCCATCTGAGTTTATACATGCTTAAAATTGTGAGTTTTACTGGAGTTTAGATTGTATGATAAGGCAGATCTGTGTGGTTCTTTGTTGCATTTTCTTTAGTGAGTACTTTGCCATCCTAATGCCAGGGCTGGACTCTCCACATGCAGCAATGTGGGGAGTCGATGCTCTCCACAAAGTCCAATGCTCTTTACAAAGGCACTATTGCTGCATCTTTTTGACTCAAAGCTGCCCCATGCAGTTGCAATTGGTTTAAGAAATCGAAACAAGCCGGAGCTTTCCCACTCCCTTTTTGCAGACTGATAATGGGTTCAGCCAGACCTTTCCCAAGCGCTGGCACAGCACTAAAACAAAGTGTGGAGATTGGTCTGGCTATGTGACACTAACTTGGTCATAATCTTTTCTGCTATCTCTATCCTTTAACTTTAATATAATATCCTCCTCTGTCCTCCTCCGTCCTCCCTTTGCAGGAGACTTATCAAAATTTGGGCGAGGTGATGCATCATCCCCGGCTCCAGCCACCACATTAGCTCAGACACAACAGAATCAGACCCAGACTCATCACACCACACAGCAGCCCTTCCTGAACCCGGCGCTGCCGCCTGGCTACAGCTACACAAGCCTCCCATACTACACTGGCATGCCAGGCCTGCCCAATACCTTCCAGTATGGACCTGCTGTATTTCCGGTGAGAAATCCTTAAATTGATGGATTCCATTACAGTCATGCTGCCTGTTATTCTCAAGGAGCAAAGACTTGATCTAAACAGTTGATTCTTTTCTGCTTTTCTACTCCCTCTTCTTGACAACTTGATAAAATGACATGTTATGGTATGGTTCGGTGGCAGGTGGCTCCTACCTCGTCAAAGCAGCACGGTGTGAATGTTGGCGTCAACGCATCAGCCACACCCTTCCAGCAGGCTAGTGGCTATGGTTCCCATGGATACAGCACTGGTGAGGCACTAAATATTGAATCGGCATGTTTGAAGGCTCATACAGGTTCTCCTAGGTATACCAATAACTCTGCAGATTCTCACAATGAGCCAGTTTCTCATTGATGCGGAGTGCACAAGTTATGTATACGTTGTCATTTTTACAAAGAAATATCTTTGTCAATTCAAATGTTGATGGTTCTTGAACATATTGATTACTTTGTTGCCCCTCATAAGCAAATTCTGCTACCAGCATGGATTTTTCTTTCCTGGTTTAGTCAGAATATGGCATTTTGTATGCAAACTTTCATTTCATTGCTTTTGCACACAAGGAACTCTTCAGCCGTTTTGCAATGGAAAGAAATGTTGACTTTTTCAGAAGGTTTTCCGCAACACAATATATGAGATTACCATTTAAACTGGATGGGAAAGGGACAAGGGGCTGGAAAAGTGGCTATTCTAGTTTAAATACTTAAGAGGTGTTAGAGTGCAGTCTCTTGCTGTCTTCCATGGCTTGCTTTGCTCATTCCAGGAAGTGGAGTTTGTTCCCGGGCTTTACCACGTACTTCATCTCCAGAACAAACACTCAAACACATCAACAAATGGAGCACCCATCAGTCACATGTTTCTTAATATGACTTTGTGTCCATTTACTTTTGGCAGTGGCCTTCTGTTATCCTGCTATGATTTTCTTCATTTTTAGCTATGCTTTATTTTACATTCATGCCTCAGTTCATTACTCGGTATCCACCACACGTGCAACACCTATTTGTTCTTAGCTGCACCATCTGCTGCTTTCTGCCATCACCCGACTCAAGCTCACTCTCCACCCCCACCCCCTCCCCCTC
>JAPQRP010000003.1:36691911-36704245 GCA_037367295.1 Apogon hyalosoma
CATGCCCTGTCTTTTCCCACAGGGACCTCCCTTGGCCCTATCTCATTATTGAGGGACCCTCACCCCGTCTTTTCCTACCAGGGACCCTACCCCATCTCAGTCTCATTACTCAGGGACCCCTCACCCCCTCCTCTCCCCTCAGACTTGGGTCATATAGTATTCGCAAACGATGGTTAGCGTTGTACGACTTCTTGTACCACATGCGCACAATTTACCACAGAGACGATACATTTGTTGTCAAAGTTCAGTACATTAAAGAGGGTTTCTGCAGGTCCTGTAAGAAAATCTAGAACCCAATAATCAGGATTTTAGACCCCATTAAATCAAATGCAATATGCTCACCTATATGCTCGTAATTGGTTCATGAAGTCATTTTTTAGGTATTTGTCATGGTATTTTAGAGTTTGTCATTTCCTGGAAAATGATTTAAAATAATAGTAGTTCATCTGGCACTTGAGGGCAAAAACTCATTTTACATTAGACTCTCTCTTGAATTTTTGTCCCCTGCTGGGTAACTAATGAGCTACTTGGCAGTTATGGATTGTTGGTCCACAAGTGGAGTTGATAAAATGGAGCAGACTTCTGAGAGGGGAGGGGGAACCTTCTTAGAATGGTGTTCTTACAGGCAAAGCTTAAGTATGCAAAAGCACATAGCACTCTGCCATGTGTTTCAGTGGGATTTGTTTTTTTGTGTTATTAGGAAGATAAAACTAGTTTTACAAAGTCTAACATTAATCTCATTTTTGGAGAATTTTTTTTATTTGTGATACCATGACAAACTATAAAATGAAATGAATGTGCAACCAGTAAACAACTGTGCAGTGAGGCCAGTCAGTGCACATGCAGCTTGTGGGTTGCGATGCGGTATGTGGGTTGACATTAAAAATATATCCTAGAGCCAATAAATTCCACTTAATGATACTTTACATATTGCTGGAACAGTGCATTTAGGGCTGGTTGGAAGCCTGCTGAAAATAATTACAAGTCCACTTGACATGACATAGTGAATATGTTTTTAGTGCCCTTAATTTTAACTTGTTGAAGGACTCAGAAACCCAGTGGATCATGTTTGGCTTGACACCATCTATTGTCATCATTCGGTAAATTGTCGATGTGGTACCAGGGTTCAAATACACGCTACAAGTTATTTGCGAATGCTATCTGAGGCAGGTCTGCCTCCCCTGCCTGGTGTGTCTAACGCTGTGGGCTGCGGCTGTGTGTCTGACTGTTGCAGGCTATGAGGATGTGGGCCAGGCTTCAGGGAGTGGGGATTTCTGTAAAGGCGGATACGGCACTGCCGTGGCCGCTGCCGCTTCTGCACAAAACAAGCCAACCAGCTCTGTCACCGGGCCTGGAGTCGGTGAGTGCCGCCACATGCCAAATTAAACAGAAAGAAAAGCACCCTGTCCCTCCCGTCTTCCTCCTTGTGTCAACAACCATCCTTCTCCCCCTCTTTGCTGTCGTTCCTTTGCCTCATTGCTGATGGGCTCCACTGTAGGAAGACCCGGGACAACACATCTGCTTTTAGACTGTCCAATGCAGCCCGCCTCTCTTACAAGCCCCGTCTGCCATTCTGTCTGTTCTGTTCTGGGGCAACTCCTAGTCAATCTAATTTATATTTCAGACAGTGAGGCTGTCACAAAAAGTGTTAGATCACAAAGGCTGCCCCAAATGGATGAGTTGCTGTGGATGATACTGTCCCATTTTTCCTCTGTGGTGCTTGCTCTTCACTCATGTTGTCATTGCTGGTATGTCTTGTTTCCAGAGTAACAGGCTTGCTGTCCTGTGTGAGTGTGTGAAGTAGGTTTTAACCCAGGAGAGAAAGAAACAAACAAAAAAATCTCTGCAGCACTTGATCGAGATACTGCTGTGCTCTGAGAGAACGTGTCCATGTAGCATTGAAAGAACTTTTCATCCAAAGTGGCTACAAGGGTGTGCATTCAGTCATTCACATCTGGCAACTGAGAAGGACACCGCTCTGCCTGGTTTAACAGTGTTTGAGCATTTGATCATCAGTATTTGTGCTCTGAGAATTCAGTGTTGTGTCATTTCCAAGACAAATCACACGAGAGTTAAAGAGGTGTTATACCCAAACAAGCCTGGCCTTGAGTGCTGGAACTATCAGCAGCTTATGCAAGAGAGGCAGTTATTTGGTTTTCATAGTCATGGTGTGTGTAGTGGTTTTTTTTTTGTTTTTTTTTCTCAGCAGACATTTTGGTTTGTTACAGCAGAGTTAGCACAGTTGTTGTTAACGTTCACAGTGGCTGTGTTGCACTTGATCTTTAATTCCACTGAGGGGGCATGCATACTTCAGTCGGACAAAGATGGAGCTAAATGTAATGCAGCCACTGTTAGTGATAATGATTGCACCAAGGGTTTTCAGTCTGCAATGAAAAAGTACTGTTTTTCACACAACTGACATGTCCACACTAATACAGATACTTCTTTAAATGAGTATTTTCAGCTTCTGTTTATAAAAGGAAAAAATCTACACATTAGTAGTTTAATGACTACAAATTGGTAATGCATGGAGAAACCATTGTTTGTAGCAGACTCTAAACTGTAGACACCTCAGATATTAGTGAATGCTGAAGTCATGACATTTTGCAGCAACAGGTTAAGATTTAAGCTTCAGTTACTTTAAGTGTTGGTTGGGGTTGTTTTAAGTGTATTCTTTGTGTTATTAGAGTTTTGACAACATCGATTCATATCCGGTCCGTCTCCCAAAAGTGTACAACTTGTATACCTACAATATATAACCTATGTTTGATGTTTTAGGTGCAGCTTCATTACACAAAGCAATAATGTTGGGGTGAGATACCTCTGTTTATTGATGTTTTTTTTTTTTTTGTTTTTTTTTCTCTCCCCCTCTGTCCACGTGGATACACACTTACCAGAGTTTTTAAGATCTCTTTGGAAAATGTTTTTTTGACCTAAAATGGTGTTTACGTGTGGGAGAACTGTTTTGTAGTGAGGAATATTTTCAGTCCATTGTTCCGGCGGGGGCTGCACAGGGGTTGGTCAGTCTGTGTTCTGCATTTTGAAGGAAAGAAAATAACCACATTTCAACAGCATTTAATAATAAAGATTGTATGAATTATTGAGTCATGATGCACTCAGTGACATAGTCACTTGCAGCGCAGAATGACTGAACGTCTCTGGTAACACATTTCAGGCAGTTTGTCCAAGTAGAGTTACCGTCGCACATGCACAAATGGGCAGTTGATCCAGTAGAGACAGGCAGTAGAACCAACCCATAAAGATGGAAGACGCGACCACTGCAACCACTGTTCTGTGTTGTAAAACCTTAAAATTTTGAAATTCAAGAGATTTGTTTTTTTTTTGTTTTTTTTTTTTTTTGTATCAAATGTACGACGTGGTGGCAAGCATTTTGCCGTGGCAGTGTGCCATGGCAAAACCTTACCAGTGGAAACACTGCAGTCTGTATTGCGTATCATGAAAATGCCAAAAGGAAGGTCTTTTAAAATACTTACATTCAGTGTCCATCTTACTTTGCACATGGGTTGAGCCTGTTTGGTGTTTCCATAGTGATACCAGGGGGTCAGTGTGTGCCAGAACAGTGAGAGCAGTAATTCTGAGATCCAGTCAGACTTGAACCTCTTCAGTCGTCTGGAACTGATAACGCCGTTCCACCATTTGTGTCTCACCTCTCATCCTGTCCATCTCATCCCTACTCACTCTGTTTCTTTCTTGGCTGTTCAGATTCTACTGAAACATCTGTGAATTTAGGCTTTCAGAGATAGATGTTTGTACCTGAGATTTCCCTGGGCTTGATTTGTTTGAACACCTATTTGTAGATATTAGATTCTTCTATCTCTGCCACGGACTTTGCTATAGCAGTCTTACAGCAAACATGGTGGATAAAACAAGATTACAAGGTTGTTCTACTTGCCCTTAATGGCTGTTTTTTTTCCCAAATTTTACACTAAATCTTCTTTTTGTTTTCTCTGTTTCTGCAGGAGTCTCTGTGACGTCAAGTAACACGGGGGTACCAGACATTTCAGGGTCTGTTTACACAAAGACACAGGTAAATATAGTGTGTGAAATACAGCTATTTATTTGGTTTGCTTAAATATATTGAGCTGTGCTGTAGAAGGAAGTGAATGTAAATAGAAGTTGGATTTATTTGGAGTGCAGGAACTGACTGACTAAATATAGTCTGAATCTGAATTCTAATTTCTGTTTTCATTTCCTGTTCAGTCATTTGAGAAGCAGGGTTTCCATGCTGGCACGCCGGCAGCGTCCTTCAGCCTGCCCTCCGCCCTGGGGAGTGGGGGACCCATCAACCCCCCGGCTGCTGCTGGCTACGCCCCGGCCCAGTTCATGCACATCCTGGCACCGCACCAACAACCCCACTCTCAAATTCTCCACCACCACCTGCAGCAAGATGGACAGGTAGACTCGCATCACACACACTCGCAATGTCTCTGCTGTTTTGGCTGAATGTACATGGATGAACTGCAAAATTTAGCAAGGGGTTTTTTTTGTTTGTTTTTAAACAGCAACAACCAGTCCTGGGTGATTGGATGACGAATACCAAGTGGCAGATGATTATTTTTAGCAGAAATATCTTTTTTTTCTTTTTTTTTTTTGTGCATATGTTCTGTCTGCAGAGAAGTGATAGGAATTAGGAGACTTATGATGAAAAGATAATGGTTTACTCCACTCTGCTCTGCTTCATTCTCTGCAGTTAAAACTAGTTTTACTTTTTTTTTTTTGTTACTTTTAAATGAAATGTGATTGATTCATGTTACATCTTAAGATAAGGATTTTGTAATATTTTTGTTTTATCTTGAGTCCATCGTGGTATATGTGGTGCAGCAATGAGCAGGTTCATATGAATTGTTATAAACCTCATAACACAATGAAGATGCATTTTTAAAATACGGGACCTTTAAGTCTCTTGAAATTCTTTTCATGCCAACTCTCTCAACTTGTTAGTCCGGATCCAGAAGTGTGTTGTGGAGTAGTTTTCATATTATTGTGCTTTCTGATCCTAATGAAATTGTGAATGTTTAGGTGTCTGATGGTGGACTTCTATTTTGACAAATGTGCAAGACAGATGGACAGGAGTCTGTTGCTGTGGTAACCATAATTTGATCAAATGGTGGCAGTTCAAGCTATGGTTTGAAGGATGGTGTTGAAATGTAACTATGACCCAAAGTCTACAGAATATGGATTTACATATTAATGATGAACTGATTGAATTTATTGTATTTTACTCATTTTCATCAAAATCAGCAGCACCTGTTTGTAATGTTCATTATTATTTTTATCAGAGTAATGCACTCTAAATACAAACAATATTAATGAAAATGAAAATATATGGCGACACTGTGGTGCAGTGGATAGCACTCGTGCCTCACAGCAAGAAGGTCCAGGGTTCGATTCCAACACCAGTCAATGGGGGTGGGACCTTTCTGTGTGGAGTTTGCATGTTCTGTCCAGGTACTCCGGCTTCCTCCCACCATCCAAAGACATGCACTGATAGGTTAATTGGTTCATCTAAATTGCTCATAGGTGTGAATGTGAGAGTGATTTTGTCTCTATATGTCAGCCCTGCGACAAACTGGCGAAATGTCCAGGGTGTACCCCGTCTTCGCCCATATGTAGCTGGGATAGGCTCCAAGCGACCCCCGTGACCCTAGTGAGGATAAAGCGGGTTCAGAAAATGAATGAATGAAAATATACTGTCTTTAGATTCTATGGGTCACAATGTGGTGACAATGAGAACCACTGTGATAGTTTACAGCAGAGATACGTTTAAGGTCTGACAGTTGAACCATGTCCTGTCTCCTCTCGTCTCTCTAGAGCGGCACTGGACAACGCAGCCAGAACGCCACCATTCAACAGAAGTCTCAGATCAACAAGTCGGCGTACAACAGCTACAACTGGGGCGCCAACTAACATCCACTGTAGGGGCCCCCACTCCGAAGACAAACAGGGGCTCGTCACTCCCTCTGCAAACGGTCTCCACATATAAACTCCCTCTTTCTCCTGCTGAGGTTCCCTCCCCAGTCTCTTGGCCCAGCACTCCTGCAGCTCTGACCGCGGTCAGAGGAGGTGCTGTGCCGAGAGAACGAGCACTGTAATGATGCATGGATGGGTGAGGGGAGGGCCAGAAGGGGCTTAGAAGAGAGGGGAGATGGAAGCTAAAATGGTTAGAGAAATACACCATCAAAAGGTGAAATATTGAGTGTTGGGAATTTGTATCGTGTTAATCCTACCGCCCCACCCCTTTGCTTTCACTTGTATGTAACATAGAACTGTTTTCTAAAAGAATGAGCGTTTCCTGTACGGTCTTTTCAGTTTTTGTTTTGTTTTTTTCCTTTTTTGGTCTGTTTCTCCCCCTTTCTTTCTTGCTGATGGGGAGGAATGAAGTAATATCTGAAGGTGGGGGGACAGGCTGGTTTTGTATTTCTCACCCTCAACTCCCCACTTAATTTTGGTGGAAAGTTCTCTCAACAGGAAAAAAAAGCCCACTCAATTTGCTTAATTGCCATTTCTTTTCTTGTTTAGTTTTTTTTTTTTATGCAATTTTAAGTTTTAAGAAACAATTCTCTAAATTGGTAGAGTTGTAAGTTTATTTTTTACCAAATATAGATATATTATATATAAAGACATATAATAAGCTCACTGGCTTGGACTGTGAGAAAAGTGTGTTTGTCATGTGATTGCGTGCATGTTTGTACACACGGAGGCCGTGGTTGTGTACTGTGCTTTGTTTTTTGCCTAGCACAGGATTTTTCATGGTGTAAAATTTTTTTTCCATTAATCCCACACTTGTACAGTAACTGTTGTCATGATTTATGAAGATGTTGCTTAAGTCCCACCTGTTATGCAAGAGAAGTTGAATGATTTCCAAGGCCAATACACACCCAATCTGCCTTCCAGTGTGTTTTATTTTGTTGGAGGCCCCCCCACCTCCTCCCTGCTCTGCCGCCTGTCCCCTGACATAAGGAAACCTGCAGCATTGAATACTGATGGACAGAATTGTACTATGGTTTGGTTTTTTTTTTTTTCTTTTGTCAGTGATTTATTTTTCTTTTTGTACTGTGCGTTTTAAAAAAAATTTAAATGGATAAACTTGTCTTGTACATATATAAAAAAACACAAGTACTGTAGTCCCTGTTTGTTCGATGGCTTTCTCCTTTTCCTTCTCAAATCCTTGCAAACTTGTTAGCTTTTTGTTTCATATATTTTTTTTATTTTGTAAAAATATATAAATATTAAGTAAATAAACAATAAAAAGACATTTTCATCATTTTGGATGTGAATGTCTTTTAAGAAATTATATTTGCTTCTCATGTGGCTTGTAAATACAGCAGCGTTCCTTCCAGACATTCGATGCTCCAGTGACGCCCAGTGTTTGGTGTGTGTCGCTCTGCACGCTTTACTGACTGGCCTAACAGTTCCAACATTAATTCACTGTCAACTGACAACATCCTCACACCTAAATTCACAGGAGGAGGCTTTACCACAAACTGAAGCTTTAGCATTGTCCTCTGATATTGGCCGTAGTCACCACAGACTCCTGGGATCAGCAACTGAAAGTGAAACCCCACTTATGCAACCTACTTTGATTTTAAATTTGCTTTTGTTCTGATTGTATTTTACCACTTAAGCTTAAATTAGTTCCCTTTTGGAGTGATTCAGAGGTTTTCAGACTTTGAAAAACCTTGGAAATATATCTAAACTATTATTCATAAGTGTAAATAATGTAGACTCAAACAGTAATGACCTCCACCTCAGCTTCAACTGGAAAAGCTATTTAGAATGTTGGTTTAAAAAAAAAAAAAAAAGCCACCCTTTTATCACTGCATGGCTCCAGGGTATTTTTATTTATTAAAGCAGCAGACAGTCTAAAGAAAGCAACCATTTTCTTTCCAAAGAATGACCATTTAGATGTGACCAAATCACAGTTTAGTTACACACACTTTAACTAGTTGTATCATTACTAAATGTCAGTATTAAATAGCCTAACCGTTTCTAATGTGTTCTAAACTAATCCCAATTAACCAGATAAAACTAACCATCCTTACGAGTGGGGATGAAGTATGGTTTCTATAGCAACAACAGGTTCCTCGCAGCAACACAGTACTCACTAAAGTCGTATTCTCCATTTTATGTAAATGTATCTTGTTTATAACATTAGATAATGTAGTTTTGCATGTGAATGTTCAAAGTTTTACATTAAATCGTGGAATATTTCCTAGAAACATGATCATTCTTGACCCGATGGTTGGTTGCTAACATTCCGTTGCGCATTGTTTCTGCGTAATACGGTAACGTATTATTACGTCAGGTGTCGTCATGATGAAACGTCTAGAGAGATTTACGACACTGTTGACAGTTGTAGTCGTGTGTCGATTTCAGCTATGATATAAGTTTCGTAAATAGCTATAATTAAATGAGTGTTTTTGATTTGTTTCGCGGGTTCTTCGGGGTCCCTGGAGGCCACCACCGGGGCAGAGGGTAGGTTTACGGAGCCGAAGTTACTAAACTCCGCTGTGTCGACCTTAGCTAGGTACTAGCTAATAAGCTAACAGAAGTTCTAATGCTAACTTGGCTTCACTGTTGATTTTAGCAAACAAGCTTCGACTACTTTTATCTCTGTCAAGGACAAGATTAGTGTTTCAGTGCCAGGAGAACCACAGGGGTCCGTGTTAGCTATAGTTAGTTACACAAGCTGAGCAGGAGCGTATTTATGCTGATGGTTGAGTACTTGATATCAGTTAATACTCTATAACCCTGGTCCTCCAGAGCCACTGTCCTGCATGTTTTAGATGTTTCCCTCTTCCATCACACCTGATGGTCGTTATCAGACTTCTGCAGAGCTTCATGGTAGGCTTATCATTTGGATCAGGTGTGTTGGAAAAGGGATACATCTAAAACATGCAGGATAGTGGCTCTCGAGGACCAGGGCTCTATAACAACATGGATAACTGTCACTACTCAATCTTACAGCGACCCTTTCTTTGATACCATGACCCATGATGAAGATGAGGATGAGGATGAAGATGGGTTCTATTATGATGGGTTCCGGGGAGAGCAGCAGGACCCCTTTGACAGTGCCTGGAGGTTTGGCTTCAGCTTTGGTCCAGACGGGATGAGGATCCAGGAACCTCCAATGTTTGGACAGGTTCTCAAGGAGATGGAGGAGATATTTTCTCAGCTTGGCCACTGGGATGGACAGGAGTCTGGACACTTTGGTACAACACTAAGCCCATTATCCACTAAATATGTGCAGCTCATTTAACACTTAGTCTGCGGCAAGCTGCACTGACACAATAATTACTGCTTTTTAGGCTATTACTGTAGCTTAAACAGGATTGAATCATCTTATTGTGAATAATGGAGCTGAAAGATCGTGCAAATAGACACTGATGTCATTCCTGCCACTTCTCTCAAAATTTGAAACTGAAAGCATATTCATGTCGAAAATTTATCAGAACTAAAGCCAGAAATAGCTCAGTAAATAAATCAAACATGCATAATCAGTCTCAAGTAATTAATCAGTACATGTGTAACTGAGCATCATGGTCACTGCAAAAATGACAGCAGAAGCGATTTATTTATTTGTATCGACTGAACTAGCATTTTCCCTCAAACACAGTAATTCCAGTTTAAAAGACTCATATTACCCATCAGTCACTACTGGAACCACCTTCTACAGATAGCAGGAGTTTCAGTGACGATTAATCATCTTATCTCTAATTTCTATAATTTTTCCAAAGCCATTCACAATATCACAATAACTCCTTTTTATTTGATTTGGTTGATGATTATGATAAATCATCAAAAAGCATATTGTGCGTAACTTTGATACATAAAATATAAGAAAGTGCTTTGATTAATAAGGTAAACAGATCATGACTCATGTTGTAAGTAAACAAACGTTTGGTACATTTACTAAAGGCTGACAGTTTTTTCAAAGATGGCACTAAAGAATCTCTGTAAATTGACTTACACTTGTTAGCTTAGCACTCCTATCATTCTATAGAAAGTACATGACAACACCCTATATTCTGAAAAATAGTGTGTTTTGCCCTGAGTCTTGGCCCATTTAAAGGAATATTTGTATGAGAGGAAAAGAACTGGAGAGGTTAAAGGCCAAAAGTGAGTCCTGTTGCTTAAAAATGTTGTGGTAATTTGTGCTTATATGTAATCATCGTCACATCTCATGTAGAACAAGCCCGCCGCCAATAATGAGTTCCTCATCCTCATGTCCTAGACGTTCCCAGTATTATGCCACCTCCTCCACCTCACGGCAGAGCAGAACAGGAGGGCAGAGGGTCCAGTGGGAACCCCTTAAGAGACTTTATGCTCAAATCTCCTGACAGTGGTCCTCAAGGGTCCCGTGCAGGGCAGCCTAGAGAGCCCAGTAATGATGGCGGCCCCTCCCGTGAGTCACCAGAGTATCCCAGTTCACCATTTCACAGCCGGACTCCATTTTCAAAGGTAAATGAGTGACTACTTCCATTTCAGAGCTCTTATCTTGCTTTTTCTGTATTAGCTGCTCTAATAATTTCTATCTTCTGTTTTTAAGTTCGGTGATATTTGGAAACGAGGACCACAGAAAGATCCAGCAGAAGATCGCAAAGAAGACAGAGGTAGAGTATTTTTAAGATGAGCAAGGACAGAAATCTAGTGGGCACCATGTTCTAACTGTGGTCCCATCTCATTTTCCTCAGACCTGGACTCTGCAGTGTCCTCTGGAGGTCTGGATCAGATTCTGATGCCACCTGCTGGTCAGGCACCAAATCAGCCCAGGACCAGATCCTTCTTCCAGTCAGTCACTGTCACCAAGGTGGTGAAACCTGATGGGGTGAGAGGAATCAGCTGATTTTTATTATAAATTGCGGTATATATTGCAGGTTCCCAAGATGATTTAAAGTTTAAATATCAAATAAAATAATTCAGTGGAGATCAGTGGGAGTAGAAAAATGGTCCACACCTGGATTTAACTATGAAAACAGATGGAGTCTCTTTAAACAAAATTGCAGAAGAAAATAAAAACATTTAGAAGAAGACAAGAACAAAAAATAGACTTCTTTGACTTACTTTTTTTATTGATCCGACCATCAGACGTCATCCAAAGCAGACCCCATGAAACTGTTGCATAAAGTATGTTAGAAATTTAGAAAAAAAAATAAATTACTGTAAAGCAGATAACATGGCTCGCTGTAAATGTTTATGATTTGTTTTTGGAGATGTCACTATTTCTGTTAAAGTGTTGATGAAGAAAAGCTGATGTTTTTCCTCCTTGTTTGGTGCTTTTTGACAGACTGTGGAAGAGCGCCGAACAGTTAGAGATGGTCAGGGGAACGAGGAGACCACGGTGACCCGGTCTGGAGGCCCTGGGACTCTGGAGGGTCCAGACCGTGAAGGTGGACCAGTTTTACCTGGTGGGTGGTTTTTAACTGTCAGCTGTTTGTATAGAATTTGACCAGCGTAAGAGCTTAATCTAAACCGTTCCTCTTGTCTTTTATCCCAGGTCATCCACGTCCATTTTCAGACATGAGGGACGACGACTCATTATTCTCCAAGTTTTTTGGTGGATTTAAATAAAATACGAAGTGAAGAATCCTCTCAGGACCGGCTGAACATCACAATCAAAGTGTCTCTAGAGTTGCAAGTTGACATATTTATTTATATATATATATATATATATATGAGAGAGAGAGAGGATGTAGCCTCTAATGTTTCCCCTTCTCTGTTTATGGACTAAATGCTTTTATTTGCCAAAACTTTGCTGCAGCAAAAATCAGGATCACTGTGCCTCTTGATGGCATTAAGGTTGAGAGTAACTACCAGAAAATGGAGACACTTCAGTCAGTAAACAGTCCGCTATTTCATATTTTATTTTTGTACTGTCCCGCAGACAGGCCTGTATGAATGTGTGATGAAGCAAATAAAGGATGTTAATATATTGACTTAACTGATGTTTGCTTTTTTATTTTTGGTCTAATTAAAGGGGGGAAGTACTTGTACCAGAGCACACTCGGGACCAAAACCACCAACGAATCTCTGTGTCCTCAGACTGTAGCACTCACTGACTAGTAGTATTAGTAGTAGAAGTATAGAGCTCATAGTTTACACACATCTGTATTAAGGAATCAAGTTTTATCACAGCCACTTGTTTTTACAGTCGGTCATAACACTGTCTTAACCTTCTGTATATCTTAGCTCTTAGCAAAGGTAATATCTCATCCTATATTATAAAAGGGAAGTGGACTCTGAGTGTGTGTGTGTGTGTGTGTGTGTGTGTGTGTGTGTGTGTGTGTGTGTGTGTGTGTGTGTGTGTGTGGGT
>JAPQRP010000003.1:36704345-36720201 GCA_037367295.1 Apogon hyalosoma
AAAAATTATGCTCAGTGTCAAAAAAAACTCTACACACATCTTCCTGGTTGTCTCCTCTGCAGGTGAAACTCACCCAATCAGCTGCTTAGAGACCAAACCATGAGACCAGAGACAGTAAAGACAGAAACAATACTGGTCCATTTACAGGAACTTGTATTTCTGAGTATATTTTTCTGTTATTTGTGTTAGGGTGGTGGATTTATGCATATATTTGTGGCTTCATATGGGTGTGGTCTCACATAGAATCTGTTCATCATCACTAATATGATTGTTTTATAATTGTATGTAATTACTCACAGGTATTGTTTTATCGGATTATTTATGTAGTTATATGTTTTAAGAGTTGAACAAGAGTCAGAAAAAGCCTCATTTCATTGCATTTTATCATACGTGCTGTTTTTAGTAGGTGTCTGGTGTTGGTATTCCCTTCAGTGCCTCTGCATGATGTCAATGAATCCTACTCTTCGTACTTGAAATTTAACTCCAGTTTTTATGCCTCTCTGTTAAAACTTAAAGCCACCAACTTCAAAAGTCAGATTTAGAGATTCTCATCAAAGGCTGTAGTGTAACCGTGCTTTTTGTTACTATTTGAAGGCTTTTTTTTTTTTTCTGCAATATTGAGCTCTGATCCTAGATGAAGGACTGTCAGTGGATCTGAAACCTCATTATCTGTAGAACATACTGTGCCGTTGATTTATCTGGATGGTACTTTAATGTGGGTTTGGTTTTTTTTTTCCTAGCAGCTTGATTTAATTTCTACTATGTGGGCTGTCGTGTACCTGCAGGAGCACTTCTAGTGTTTTGTGCCCTTTCAAATCCTTACAAAATGAACATAGAGAATTAACCCTCAAAGACCTAAATATCTGTCGGCAAACACAAGCATCTACTGGTATAAAATGTGTAATAATTTATGAACCACTAATCCTATCATCAACCAATATTATAAAAGCCAAGTGGCCTCTGTGTGTGTGTGTGTGTGTGTGTGTGTGTGTGTGTGTGTGTGTGTGTGTGCGTGTGTGTGTGCGTGTGTGTGTGTCTGGGGATTCACACAAAATCCAGAAAGAGCTGACTGCTGCAGTTTGTCATATTTATGTATTTTTGGTCAAGGAAGAGACAGTAGCGAAAACAGCAAGTTGATAGGATCAATATTTTGGGAGATATTAGTAATTCTAGAATACAATAGCCTTATAATCACGTTGCTATGGCCAGAACGCTTTGAAGGTGACTGCTGAAAAAATGCGGCATAGCATGCATGAACATACAGCAGCATAAAAACCACCACATCTAGAAACCCCTGGATCCCCACAGGTCAACGCGCTACTATATTAAAAGAATTCAGGTAAAATACAGTTATTCTTCTTTTCATGGTCCTCAGATATGACCCATTTGGACGTTCAGAGGGTCCGTAGTTACCGTGGAAACACTGTCATTATCTGCAACATTGATTCACCAGCAAAACCCACAGAGTTTGACAAATAATAGCAGTTGTTGACACTTTATATTGTATGTTTTCTATTCAGTTAACCCCGTAAAACCTGAACCATTTAATCACTGACAGAAAATTCCAGTTCTTTGAAACTGGAGCCTTTACTGGTCCTTCTGAACAACCAAAAACTTCTTTTTTTTTTCTTTTTAAATATCAGTTTCCATGTATGAGTTTCAATTGTGTATCATGTTTGATCCATCGGGTCTCAGTGCTCAAATATTATTATTTTTGAAGAAACAAAAACATAATATAACACAAACATGTCTAACAAATTGCTAATTCCTTTTCTAAATTGTCAAAGTTCTTCCTCCTTCCTCATTAATGTCAGTCTTGTAGTGTCACCTGAAAGGCCTCTGGTGAATGAATTCCTCCCCCTGGTGGATTATCTGTCTATTGCATGGATCTAATTGTATACTGATCATGTTCAAAACTCATGTATCAAATATGATACATTCGACGTTATAGGGTTAATGATATATTTTGCTGAAAAGGCCACTCTTTCTCCAGTTTGAATTTACTCTCTATGAACATCTACATGATCAGTGAATTAAATATAGGAAAATACTTGAATTTCAAGGGGAAAAAATGTAATAATGAATGGCGATAAATCACAGGGTAAAGGTTAAATGTAGAAGAAAACTGAAGTCGCCACAAAGATACAGTAATTCAAGGTGTTTAAGGGTTAAACAATTAAATGCATCTTCATCTTCATATCTCAGTTGTAATGCCTTATCAGTGCAGTGCATTTTCTTATCTGCTTTATCTTCCTGTGGTCATTCACACAGACAGTGATAGAATAAGAGGCAAATCACTGCCAACGTGCTGAAAAGTTTACATCTGTGACGTAAGCAGATTAAATATTTTTCCTTGTGACCCAATACTTTGATAAAGTCTGAGCTGCAGTGTTACACAGAGGTCAGATCCTGCTTGAGAACCCCCTTTGGATGTTCGATGAGCAGTCCAATGGGAGGGGCTAGTTCCAGGTAATCTTATTCTGGTGTGATCATCAGCCAGACCAGCTCCCATCAGGCCTCTGTGCAGGACCAGGAGGCCTGTGGTTCCAGTCAGAGGATGTCCTACTTGAACTCAAGTCCTTTTCCCTCCTGCGTGCAGATGTACAACTGCCTCATTCATGCCATAAAAAGTGTGTGTGACGTAGCAGTTCAGTTTGAAAGGGCAAACTCTGCTCAGCCAGTCAACCAGACACCGGCTGACGGCGTCCCAGCGCTCAACGCTCACCCATGGCCAGATGACAGAAGAAAAAAGAAAAAGAATCAAGCATGGAGAGGCTTTTGAAGAGGTGTCAGATCAGAAACAAGCTGGTCAGGGAGTGTTTGGCCGAATGCCTGGGGGTCTACATCCTCATTGTAAGTGTCTTGTTTAGTTCAGCAGAAGAAGCTCTTTGGTTTAACAGGAGTTTCATGTCCATTTTTGTGCAGTGTGTGAACATGTGTCTGCAGAACTATCGCTGCAGCAAGATATTCACCATATAATGCCATTTTAAATATCCAGGTAAGAAAATCAGCAGGAAAAGACTCCTGCAGCTTCTCTGTGTTGTAGTAATAGAAGTATTTAGGTCTGTTTTATTCACTTGATATTAAAGACAGGAATTCTCTGTGAGTCCAACCAAATGTACGCTTTATCAGAACTTGTAGTTTCTCAAAGGATTTGTATGTTTTTGCTTGTTTTTTTTGTTTTTTGAAGCCGTCAGTTCTCAATGTGTAACCGAGGACTTTGGCCTGAAAAAAGAAAGAAAATAAAGGCAGGGAATGAGTGAAGGGGAGGACAGGGCAAAAGGACCGGGAAGTTCATCTACGATTTGGGATAAACAGTATTTTATTGTTTTTGTTGACGCTGATGATTTAGTTTTATCAACTTGTTGCTGTTTTATCTGATGTCTTAACGGCTGCCTCACCTGTCAAAGCAATTCACCTTTACAACACGAATCATAAAGCAGTTCTGTAAAAGTGCAGTTCATAAAAGAGATGACCCCATAGATGTTTATTTGTGCCAGAGCAGCATTATTTACATACTGCGGTTACACTGTGAGCACAATTTATTAGGCGAGTTGTGTTTTTGAGGATTAATGTCGTTATTAACTACAGTGCTTTTGGTCAATCCAAAATGTTAATAAATCTCAAACCTGAATATTCAACGGAATTAAAGGGACGTTTTGGTTTCTTAGGATTTCTAAAGTCATGGGAAAAATTATAAGACCACCCCTTGTTTTCTTCAATTTCTTGTTCATTTTAATGCCTGGTACAACTAAAAGTACATTTGTTTGGACAAATATAATGATAACAACAAAAATAGCTCATAGTAGTTGAATTTCAGAGCTGATATCTATCCATTTTCCATGTTTTCTAGATAATAACCAAAATCACTTCAGTTCTTCCATCAATACTATGTCATTGTACTGACAAAAACAGTGCTTTGATTAATTCCATGTTTTCTTTTCTGTCCGTTTTAGTCACATGATCCACACAGGAGTTAGGACTTGATTGCAGAACCATTGTTTTTGATGACTTATGATGGTCTAATCATTTTTTCCATGACTGTATTTGTGCATAATTATCGGGCAACTATTAGCATGGAAAAATATGATGCAGTCAAAATACTCATTTGCCTACTTGTTGCACAGTGTAAATTTCAAGGTCTTTTTTGCAGACTTATTCTTCTGGTTTTTTTTTGTTTTGGTTTGGTTTTTTTTGTTTTTTTTCATGCATTTTCAGTTATTCGGATGTGGCTCCGTTGCCCAAGTAACAACATCCCAGGATAAGAAAGGCCAGTACCTGTCCATCAATCTCGGTTTTGCTCTTGGAGTAACATTCGGGGTGTTTGCATCCCGTGGAGTTTCAGGTAAGGTGTGTTTTCTGAGTCGATGCTTGTATTGATAAGTTATTGTTTTCCTGACAGGACTCCTGATGTTAGTTTCCTCTCAGGTGCTCATCTGAACCCTGCCGTGTCTCTGAGTTTGTGTTTCCTGGGCAGACATCCCTGGGTAAAGCTGCCTTTCTACGTCTTCTTTCAAGTGCTCGGAGCTTTTCTGGCTGCAGCTACAGTTGCTCTACAGTACTACGGTCTGATCTGATATCTACCATTTTTATTTTATTTTTTGATCTTACCTTGTCTTATCTAGTCCCTGATTGTCAAACAGGGGTCTGTTCACTACAGTATGTATTTGGGATGCTGGTATTTTCTGCAGCAGGGTGACATGTATGGGATCGACTCAAAACAATGTCTATAATGATGGCAACAAGCCATTTTACACATTAAAGTATTAGGTAGAGACTAAAGTCTACAACACACAATAGTAACATTTTTGGTTTTGTGTTTTGCATGAAAAATCCAGACCCTCATTGGACTAGATGTGGATGTTTAATCTGAATATTTCTCAGAATGCCCTAAATGTGTTCTGTCTGTGTGGATGCAGATGCCATCCTGGCGTACAGTGGAGGTGAACTGACAGTGACAGGCCCCACTGCCACAGCAGGGATTTTCTCCACTTATCCAGCTGACTACCTCAGTGTGTGGGGAGGCGTCGTGGATCAGGTCAGGATCCGTCACTCACATCTGCTCGTCTTGCATTTAAATGAGGCTCCGTCTGGAGTCTGCGCAGCACATCATGAAAATTTTAGACTCTGCAATGACCATAAACACGCTTTATGTAGTATTTCCACTTTCAAATATTGAAAAATGACTCACGAATGTCATTGGAATGTTTAGAATAAAGAGCTGTGAAGATGCCGGTGTATTGAATCGTCGAGATATGAACTGAATTTATTTAGTGATGTGACCACTAGAGGGAGTAATGAGTCACTCTGCGAGACTGACATGTTGAGGAAAATGCAACAGGGCCTTCAAAGTGGCCAGATGGGATGAGAACCACTAAGAAACAACTTTTAGAGTAAAAGAAAGTGAAAAAGTGATAAAAGTTCATGAAAAGACTGGAGTTTGATGCTGAAATGTCAGCGTTTCTTCTACATGGGTGAGTTTATGAGGCTTACGAAAATATAAAGTTATTATGTGATGTTATTATCTTTACTAAGTTGATCTTTAGTTCAGCTACTGACAGAATGTACAGAAAACAGGTGATTTGTGGTTTTATTGTGGCTATCTTCTGTCTAAAAACAGAGCTAAGCTAACAGTGCTATTATGTAAACTATCAGCTGACGGAACACGCGAAGATTATTAGACGGTGTTATTTTGAGCGACTGTCAAAATAATTACTTGTAGTTTTAATTTGAAGAATAAAACTCGATGATACCATAATACAGATGTGTGGCAACAGTGAGCTTTATACTTTATTTAGTGAGTGATTCAGTCTGTGGATACACTGCATTGATTCGTTGGTGTTTTTGGTGGAACTAAGTCTACTCTGGTGATGAATTCCCCCTGCCAGTGGGAGTTTGGAATATCAACCCTTTAAATGCCAAAGTCGCAATATTGTGACAAGCAATATAACTGAATTAAATGGACAGCTTTTTCAAATCTTAATATCAGAATTTAATATTTTAAAAAAAAAGGCGCCTAAAGGTTAATACTACATAGAACTCCTTTAAATACATGTTGAATATTTTTGGATGAAGACCTTTAGTTGCAGTCAAAGTGAACCTTCTTCTTACCCCATGTCTCCAGGTGATCGGCACCGCTGCCCTGCTGCTCTGTGTCCTGGCTCTCGGGGACCAGAGACATGGGCCCCTCCCTGATGGTCTCCAGCCTGTTCTGGTGGGAGCCGTGGTTCTGGTCATCGGCATCTCCATGGGCTCCAACAGCGGCTACGCCCTCAACCCGGCCAGGGATCTGGGGCCCCGGCTCTTCACCTTCGTCGCTGGCTGGGGAGCAGAAGTGTTCAGGTAAGTAGATCATTCATTTTAGACTCAAGTGTGGAACATGCGGAACCCTGTAAGGCTGCTGTCTGTGCAGGGCTGGTGGTGGGTGGTGGTGGGTGCCCATAGTGGCCCCCTGTGTGGGGGCGCTGCTGGGAACCCTGATCTACCAGCTGATGGTTGAAGCTCACCATCCGACCAGTTCATCTGAGCAGCAGAGTCCAAGTCAGGAGGTCAAAGAGGGAAAACCAGTGCTGGAGCTGGAGGGGGTGGAGCCGGACTCTGGAAAAACCACGTAAGGAATCCATTACATAACAGACTAAAGACACTTAATACTATTTAGTCTGAAAGCACTGGAGTTATGTGACCATCACCAACTGAAGATGTAGACTGATTATAATTAAAGTATGTAGGTCGCATGTTTTGATGAATATTAATTAGGGATGCACTGATTGTGAAATTTAGATCCAATAACATGTATATAAATGACAATATGATCAATGCCAGTACTTTAGATTAGCTTTATTGTCATTTGACATGTCACAGCAAACGAAATTTCGATGCACAGTTCTCCCAAACTCGTGCAGCCGCTGCCAGGATGAATACCTACATTATTTTGTTTATGTAGCCTTTTCTTCAGCCCTTTATCAAGTCTCTGGATGAAAATCAATCATACAAATGACTGAAACAACCTTTAATTACACACCAAATAAACACCTGTTAGTCTCATCAATGAAATGATGCTGACGTTCAGCCAGTATTTCCCTGCATCACTAATATCTCGTAGATCGTTAAGTAAAAATATCTATTCGATGTTACCCATGGGACAGTTCTCCAGCTTCTAGTGAGTCAAAAAAGAGGTTTGATAAGAATACGAATCCACCTGTATGTATTCAGAAGGAAACCCAGCAACCCAAATGCAGCTAAAATGTTAGTACCTCATGTAGAAATGTTTACAAGGTGGTAGATATAAAACCAACCTGTGATTATATATAAAATGTGGACTTTTGCTTTTGTGTCTATATGGTTTTGTACAGATACCTAATACTGAAAGAGTGGCTTACTTTAATATTTAAATTTAATACTAAATGTATACATTTAAAGTAATTTGATATAATATATGTATAAATGGTAGATGTACAGTAAACTTTTCAGCCAATTGTATTCCTCTTCCTTATGTTATGTCAAGTAAAGTATTTCCTTGTACATTTATTCTGAAATATTAAGGACTGAAAAAAATGCATTACTGTTCAGAGTAGTTGATGAATTGGCTTAGTCTCTGAAAAAACAGCTGAAATAAATAACTGATAAAAGTTTATTTGTATGAAAATAATAATCATTAGTGCTTTTAAATATCCTCGTTGTTGGGCAGAAACCTCGGAAGTCCATATTTGGTCTTTTTTTTGTCATAAAACAACTCTATTGGTCAGTTTTCACGTCGCCTTGACGGTTTTAGAATAGAGGCCGACTGATACGGGTTTTTCAAAGGCCGATGCAGATTTTTAAAAAATGTGGTCAGCCTTTGGCCAATATCTACAACTGATTTTGGAGGCCGATATTTAAGGCCACACTGACCGTAAAATACAATTGAAACGCTCAGATAATTAAGACTTTTTTTATGCAGCAGTATAAATGAAATGATTAATACAAATAATACTCTTAACATTTATTGAACTTTAAGTAGTGCCTGATCAAATATGTTATAACATTATTACTACTGATCAAATATTGGCTTTCAACAAAAAATTTAGGTCAATATTGAAAAAAATCAATATCAGCTGGATATATCAGTCTACCTTTATTTGAGAAATATTTAACCAATGAAAAGTGTTAAACAGCTTGTGACTACATCTCTTAACCTTATTAATTTATTTAGAATATGCATCGTTTGGACATCAGAGGCGACGGTATGTGAAGTCCTTATGATCAGAATAGAGTGGATCAGTTCAGAGGAGATTTATCTGACTGCAGACTTCACTCACACCTGAAAACCACTAATAGAATAAATCTTTCTAACCAAAGCTACATTTGACGTAAGACATTTTTCGAGGGCTTTTTGGTCAAATTTCAGACCTTTGTCACATACAGAGCAGCGCAACAGCCCTTAGTTATGGTGTTGAACGAGTCCTAACCACGTTTTAATCCAGTTAACGTTACATTTCCATTTGTCCAGGACTGTTTCTGCTACTGATGCTCAAGCTGCTAAAGTTCATACCTGAACCCGTCCGCCCAAGAATGATGGCTTATTCCCATCTGTTAGGGTAAAATGATCAGTACCAATTACAAATTTGATGAATTAGTTACACAAATAGCAATATTTACTGTGTCTGTGGAATTTCTAAGACCTCTGAGAGTTGAATTTAAGGATTCATTAAAAATTTCTAAGGATAATTGAGGCCTTAACACATTTCAGGCGACACCTTGTTATTAATCTGTACACAAACCACTGTTCCTCCGATGAGCCTTAACTCTGCAGATGAAGCCGCTGCAGGAGTCAGTCGTCTCTTTTACACATTTATTTCGAAACAGCACAAAAGTGTATGGCATTTCAGCAAGCAGACCACAACCATGGAAAAGAAAATGACATGAAATTTCCACTATTGAGCTATATAAATATGATATCATGACATATAAAAGATACAAACAAAAAAAAAAATCCACCCATAGGCCTCCATCACATGACTTATGAAGGCTGTTTTGTAACATACAAAAGAAATGTGAGGACAGCAAGCACTGATTCTGTAGATAAAAAAGAACTGTCTCAAAGAGATAAACATTTGTATTCATACACATTAAGACAACACGACCCCCACACACACCCTCTGTTTCATAATTACAATGTATAGCTACCTCTGGGGGGGATTTTTTTTTCTTTTTATATTTCAATGTGTTTGGAAAAAAGGGAACAGTACAAGTACAAATACTATACGTATTCACATTATCATAGCAAGTTACTAAAACCAGAGCACTTTCCTTTAGTGTAATTATATGTATTTACATGGCAAAACTCGTACACATATACTACTGGCAATAAGCCTGACCTCTCCTCTCTTCTTCTTCTTCTAGCTTAACGATTAACGACATCACACAGTATTCACACCGAACAGGTTACAGACCTTCAATAAACTCATCTCCTAATAAAATGCCTTCAGATATTCTCTTTTCTGTTGCAGGTAAATCGCACTACGTCCACAGTTGCGTCCGGATTTGACGCAACAGACTCTCACAGATACCAACAGCAGCAATGTGCATCGTATAAATAAACATTTCAGCAACATAAAAATCAGTGTCAATTTCTTAAAGCAAACCCCTTTAGGATTTTCTATGTACTAGGAACAGGTGAGTTGAGATCAGTTTTAGCAGCTTCTGATACAGAGACAGAGCTGAGAAAACTGATCCGACAAAATGAGCACAGACCGGAGGCGAATGATAAGTATGAATACGAGGAGGGAAGTACAAAAGTATGGGCACAGGAGTACAGTGGGAGGGGCTACGTGTTACGTAAACAAACAGGCAGGTGGCTACAGTCAGTGCAGTGATGGAAATGGGAGGACATTAGACGCGGTATGGCTGATACGATATAAATGCTTTACTCTGAGGGCTGCTGGCGCGCCGTTCCAATCTACGAGTCTATCACAGACTGTGTTCAGTTAAGTGACCAGTAACATGACCAAACATGCAGTTACAATCGCACAGAAGAAGTGCCATAGATAGAGTAAAAGTGTTAATGGTGACTAAAAAACTGCACAGGAGCAGCTCTCTTTCATCGACATTCATTTTCTACATCTTCTGGTCTCGATCGAACGAGACACCCTCTTTAACCACGAGTCTCTGTTCTGGAGGGTCCGCCCCCGTCTCTACTGGGGCTTGTCTGTCTTGTGGGCGGTGAGGAAGGCCATGCCATGGGTCCTGAAGTGGGTGTTGAGGTCCGAGGCTTTGTCAAAACGCCGGCCGCACACCTTACAGCTCAGGTTCCCGTCTGCGTCCTCTCCCTGCGGCGAGGCGGCGGGCGAGCCTTCGGGGGAGCCGTGGGCACGCGGGGTGCTGCGGTCCGCATCGCTCTGGGTGTCCCGTACGCGGTGGGTGATGAAGCGGTGCCTGCCCAGGGAACCCGCCGAGGCAAAGCAGACGCCGCACTGCAGGCACTGGAAGGAGGCGGTGTCCGCTCGGTGCTGGGGGATGTGCCGCTGAAACTCCGCCCCATCCTCTGTGGAGAAGCCGCAGGGAACGCAACGGAAAATGTCTTCTTCCTCCAGCTCGCCGGGCGTCAACGACGATGACGAGGCCACGGATGCTCTGGTTCGCTTCGCGGGACCGCCCCCATCCTCACCGCCGTCCTCTGTGGTGTTTTCTTCTTCGTCTCCTGTTCGGCCTCCAGGAGGTCCGCCCTCGCCGTCGTGCTCTGACGAACTGCCCGGACCCTCTCCCCCTGTGGCTGCACGCTTCCTGGTCAAGGGGGGACCCTGAAATGACAGTGAGAAATGCACATGACGAAAAGTGTTTTTAACTAGATTTAATTGTCATCACCTATACTTTCTCATTTTATGGACAGTTTTTCCTTCAACATCCATGTTCTTAAATTGCTGTTTCATAAATCCCCTCCCCACAGTTGAAGTTTATAAGATGACAAAAGCATTCACTTACTTACCATAAATCCTTTTTATTCAATGTACGCATCACTATTGTACGGCACTGAACGCACCCCCTACCCCTGGACAGACATGTCCACACATGTGCTACAGCAGAGGTAATACGGCCCGTGGACCAAAATCGGCCAGCAGAGGTTCTCATTTGGCCCACAGTATGAATATGGAAAGTGGAAAAATTATACTAAAGTTATTAAGAGTCAAAGGTATCATACTTGTTTTAGTTCAGGTTCCACATTCAACTTAATTGTGATCTCAAGTAAAATAATAGCATAATAACCTATAAACAATGACTCAAATTTAAATCAAAATTTCATTGTTAAAAAAAAAAAAAAAATCGGTATCGGCAAAACTAATCATAAAAAAAACCCCAAAAAAATCAGATCGGAAACAAAAAAATCCAGATCGGGACATCACTAGTATGTAAAGCAGGGGTGCCAAACATACGGCCCACAGGCCAAAACTGGCCCTCCAGAGGTTCCAATCTGACCCATGGGATGAATTTACAAAGTGCAAAAATTACACTGAAGATGTTAAAGATCAAGGGTGTCAAACTCATATCATCAAACATTTGTAGATCCACTGATCTGGAACGCAGATGTATAAATGATAAAGATGAAGCAGAATACTTTATAATGTAAACACTTTCAGTCAAAAACTGAGTCATTATTTATAGGTTTTTATGAAAGTATTTTACTGGTCTGATCCACCTGAGGTCCCACTGGGCTGTATGTGGCCCCTGAACTGAAAGGAGTTTGACAGCCCCGATGTAAAACAACTGGTCTAAAGGGAATATGTCATTTTAGTTCTCACTTATCTCTTGATTTAGTCACTCAATTTGTATATTTTTGTTTATGTTCGTGATATTCAAGCTACTGGATGATTCAGTAAAACCCAGAATTTTTATCAACAAAAGACAAGAGCTTGACCTGTGGCTTAAATACTGAGTTCCGAGCCCATCTATAGCCTTATTCACATGGGACTAGTGCTACCTGTGGGTATCTGGTGATTTGCATTCATAGGTCGTCTGTGATCTTAAGCCTATGCAAAATGTACCATGTCTGAAATTTGTTAAGTAAAAAAATTCCTAAACTGCAAATTTCCTTCCCTATTTCAGCAAACCACAGATGTTCTGTGATATTATCAGACCTGTGTAAATCGACATCTCTCTAATTGGTGGGACATGCAACATGTTGCGTTTCCTCTGAACATTCATTCAGCTTATTTCCTGGCTGAGGATTGTGGGGGTTGCCATGGTATTAAATCAAATTTTCAAGTGTTTTAGGTGAAAATCTGAAGCTCATTCGCAACATAACATCTCTCAGAAGAGCCACATCTGAAAAGGTGGACATATGACGTGACAGTGACATTTTTCTTAAACAGTTTCCCGTATGTGGTGAAACATTGGAATGACATTGGAATCACGTCGGTAAATACAAGTTAAAACACACTTCTCTGATTCTGTGTGAACGCGTCACATGAAACACAGACACGGGGGTTAATTTCCAAATCACCAGAGGTCCACAGGCTAAACGGGTCCTGTATGAATAAGGCTTATGAAGCCATTATTCCAGTGTATGTGTTAAGAGGACTATTTCAGATTAGATATCCTAGAACCTACTAAAGCCTTGGAACACAGCGCTGTCATGACTCACCTGTCCATCTGTGGTTCTGTGGTGGAGCCGAATGTGCTTGTCCAGTAAGAACCGACTACCAAAGGTGCGTTTACCTTCTGTGCAATATCTGCAAAGCAATCACAAGTTACATTACTTACTACACCCTACTCACATTTCAGAAAGACAGTTAAAACATCCAACATCAGCACCAATGTTACGTTCACGCAGCAGGTCTTTATGCTCCTTTCAGTTTGTTTTTTTTGCTGAAATCATTTTTTTGCTGAAATCATTTTTTTGCGTGGTTGTTGACAATTTAAATGTGACACCATCAGCCTCATGTGTGAACCAAAATGACGTCCCATGCTGCACACTGTGTTTACTGAAGTAATTATGGGTCTATCTGGGTCACACCTCCTCCAGTGCAGAATCGTGATATTTGTTGCATTTCAATAGTCGCTTTTCCATTGACCCTCAAATTGTGTGAATATAATGTGTATAAAAATGTACCTAATGGAAAAGCAATTTTGCCTAAACTCCCATTTTTCAATTAAAAGTTTTTTGCGCTGGCAAGAGGTGGTTTTTCAGGTGTAGCGCAAATAGTATATCACACAAAACTGCAATGGAAAGACCTTTCTCTGCAAATAGATAAATATAATATAAATATATCTGTAAATTAACAATATTTACGTTCATCATATGTTTATGGAATGACTTCTCGTGTCATCTCGCGATAATAAACAAATCATCACATTTGCGATTTAATGAAAAAACCGACATTACTCACTTCTGTTTTTTTGACATTTAGTAAATATCAGTAAAGTTTTGCACGTATGTCCAATGGAAAAGCAACTAATGAATTAAAAGTTGGAATGCAACATTACCGTTTAGACTGAAGCCACACTGCGAAACAACATATTTTAGGGTTCGTACGTATATTTCAAGGTCAAATTCAAGCACTTTTAAGGGTAATTTTCAAATTTTTCACTTTTCCCCCACAATGATATACATTGTATTATCCTGTAAACATCTGAAATTATGATTCATAACAGCAAAAAGTTTAGAAATTAAAGGAGCGCACACAAAGTTTTATCCAAAAAATGGGAAGCCACTCTGGCTCTGTGTGTGTGTGTGTACCTGAAGAAAACAAAGATAAAAATGTACCTGGAGTCGACCTGAGAGCATACAATAATTTTCTATTTTAACATAAAGTTATATTTTTCAAAATGTATCACCTCTGTAAGTAGCTTTGGCTTGACATCTAACCTGCCAGAGTTAATATGAAAATAAATAAATAAATACCATCAGAGTTAGAATTGCAAGCACTTAAACAAAAATTCAAGCACTTTTCCGACCCTGAAAACACAACACATTGGAATTCAAGGATTTCAAGCACCTGTACGAACCCTGATAATTGTGCTGTTCAGACAGTCACAAAAAATCAGATATGAGTCACATATGGACATAAAAAGTGGGATTTGGGCCACTTTTTACATGCAGTGTGAACATAACAGTGTAATAACAGGTGGTTTTAGTTCTATACAAGAATGGAATCACATGTTACATCATAGTTATAAGATTAGTTTGAGTCTTAAAGTAACAGTGGAGTTGTACAGGCTGAACTTACTGGCAATGGAAGACTCGTTTGTTGCCCTCGTGAATGACACGTTCATGGCGTCTCAGGCTAGAAGACGTGCTGAACGTACCTCCACAGATGCGGCAGGGGAACTTCAAACACGTTAAAGACGGAGGGAAAACAGAAAAACCATAATGAATCTCATATTAACCACTATATAAATATACAATAAGTTGTGGTTAAATGTGTTAAATGTTGCCACACCTTGCCGTGCTCCATCTTCACGTGACTCAGGTAGTCTTCGTTGTCGGTGAAGGTGGTCTGACACTGGGGGCAGGTCCACTCGGACTGGGCCGTGGGGTTAGCGCCGCCTCCTGCAGCAGCGGCGTGACCCCCGGGTGCTTCGTAGTCATCGTCGTCATCGTCCTCCTCGTCCTCTTCATCCTCTTCCTCCTGTTCCCTGCCCCAGTCCTCTCCGTCAGAGTTGTCAGTTTTTCCTGAGGTTTTGGACTTGAGGCCGGAGGGTCCGGATGTGTTGGCCGGAGCCGAGGCAGGGTTGGAGGCGTCGGTCTGAGCTTCCTGTTTGGCTGATGGACCTCTGTGAGCAGTCTGAGGAAAAGAACAGGAATGAAACGATTAATCGCTCAAAAAGACAAATGGATCAAACTCACCTGGGTCGATCCGTTCAGTTCATGACATGAATTTGAAAACTTTAACTAAGTTCAGTAGAAAATCCTAAAGTTTCTAAGGGTTTTTATTCCAGGTTGAAATTTTTGATGATTTTTCACATATTTTACACAGAATGAGGTTGAAATAGGTTCTGAAAATGTATTTACATAACAGTTACTGATTGACGAACTTCTAATTTGGAAAAATCTATCAATTTAATGTTTCTCATTTTCTCTCATTCACAATAGAATCATTTGGTCTTTATTTTAATATTATCATAAAGTATTACAATATTCATAACAAATGCAAACCACAAAGAAAATGTGATTAAAGGATGTTATATCACTGCATCTTAATCCTTTTTGCATTCAGTTCTCATCTTTCCTCATGTGTCTCCATGCATGTCGTCTGTTTTTACTTTTTTGTACTGGACAGATTTTTGTACATTGGGCATGTTTTCTTCTGCTTTGTGTCTTCACTGGTGTCAAAAAATGCAGTGGAATGTGCTTTAGTCAAGTCAAGAAAACTTTATTTATCCCATACGGGCAATTCAGTTTACAGTTCACTTGACTTGACTTGTAACATCAGTCCAAGGACAGCAGATGACCAACAGCTTTTTGGTGCATTTACAGCAGTTTCGCTTTAATGCTCACAGTCTCTCTCAAACTAATCAAATAAAAAAAGAAAATGAAGTGTGTTATTATTTATGTAGGTACAATATTGACTTAAAGTTTCTCTATCTGTGTGTGTTATCTACTGAACCTAGCTGCAAAAATGAAAGATATTAATTAATGAAAATATAAAAAACTACAAATTTAAAGATGAAAGATTCAAGTGATAAATTATTTGTTACAAATTGCAAATTTTCCTTAGGCGTTCTTGGATGATCAGTACTATTTCAGTCTAATTGATGAGGTTTAAATTTCAATACTGATGAGGAAATTCAGCTCAGAGGCCAACACTACACTGCGTTCCAAATTATTATGCAAATGATGTTTTTGTTTGATTTTCCAAAATACTTGATGCAAATGATGATC
>JAPQRP010000003.1:36727375-36756724 GCA_037367295.1 Apogon hyalosoma
TGATTCTAAACTTTTGAGCGGCCCCTTGTGGGCAGTCTGGAAATGGTAAATCGTCCAAAATCAAATCAGTTCTTCCTCTCCATAATATTCATTGATATGAAAAATATGGAATTTCTAAACCCAATATTTTTCAAGTTATCGCGTTAACACGAAGGATATCCGGCTCCACCGGCAGCAGTCGGGCCAGAAACATAATATCCCTGAAACTCCGTTCGGGGATATAATTATTGTCTTTATTGGAAACAGCATGATGCAACAGAGTTCTCAGATACATTTTATATTTTTTTTATGGAATATCCTTTGCAGTGAACAGTGTTTTGTTTTCTTTTTTTTTTTTTTTTAAGTAAAGCTGTGAAACTCTTGTTCCCTACAGAGGACAAAAATGCATGACATGACAACATGAGTTTTCTGGTGGTTTTCAGTGTCTTTATGATTCTTCTTCTCATTCAACTCTAAAACACCCATATTCTACAGCCTGAAATTCAGATTATGGGATTTTAGACTTTTAGATCAGCAGAAGTCTTGTGAAAGACACTAAAACACAATTTACTCTTAATTTTCTTACCACCAATGGGTGTAATGTCCTGCTGTCCAATCATCTGCTCCACAGTGACAGGCCTCATAACCAGGTGTGAGCACTGCATGACCAGCCCACGTTCCTTATGCTCTCTGGCATGCAGCAACAGGCTGCACTTATTGAAGAAGGCCAGCCTCTTAGCACAGTGGTTGCAAGTCACTTCAATTCGCAGTGATCGTCTGTCGTAGTGTCGTGCCAGGCTGCGTTCCAGGGCGAAAGCATCTCCACACTCCAAACAGCGGTATCCAGTGGCCGGGAGTGGGAGTCCCCATTCTGGAGGTGGAGGCGCCGAGAGGTCAGGTTTGTAGCTCGGTAAAAGGTTCTTACTGTTCAGGATTTTGTTAAAAGCTTCTACCAAACTTGATTGACTGCGAGAGATGACGGCACCCGTACTGTTGACAATGGATGCAGGCTTGTTTGGTTGCAGGCTGCCAGTTATGATGGCGCCGCCACCTCCATTGGCAGTCTTATTAGTGGCTGTTCTCACACTGATCCCACCTGCAGCAACTGAAAACTTTGGAGATGAGGCCACAGCGGGAGTCACAGGCAGCGCAGCAGACTTAGTGATGCTAACAGCAGTGGCGGACACCTTGGCTTTGTCAGATGCAGCCATTTTGTTTTGAACCTTTGTGGCAGCAGCAAGCATGACGCTGCTGGCTGCAAGTGTGGACACCGGCAGAGCATTGAGGGCACTTACTTTCTGGGATGATGTTGTCATATGTCCAGGATCAACTTTCTGAGCTTTGTTTGCTAATATTTTACGTTCCCCAGGTTGAGCTTTAGGGTCCAAATTTTTTCCTGCCCCAGCACCACCTTTAGCTGCTACTCTTGTGACAGTTCTGGTGATTCCACCTGTGGACGTTTTAATGGTTTTTATTCTAACTTTAAGGGGTCGTGATGGGGTCCCAGAAGCTGTTGGTGCAGCAATACCAGCATCTCCTCCTACAGTTGAGGTGGTTTTAGGCTTGCTATAATCTACCTCCATTTTGTCCTCACCTGTTCTCGCATTTTCTCCCTTTCCTGCATCAGCTTTGCCATCAACAACCCTATCTATGCCATTACCCACTTCCATCTCTTCTTCCTCCTCCTTAGGCTCCCGAAGTTCAGAAGGTGGTGGACTGGAGGCCACAGCAGGACTGGAACACCTCTTGGCTGCACCTTGGGCTGTAGATTTTGGCATCTCTGGTTCAGGGCTCTCAGGTGAGTCTCTCTCCTCTATGACATGCTCTGGATGCCGGTCCTCCAGCTGTGGACTCTCTGTTGAACCAGACTGAGGGGTAGATGAAGTCAAAGATGTCCCAGAAGGAGTGTCACCAGGTTTAGGATGAGATGCTGTAGAGGATGTGGGCTGTGCTGACTCAGACTTGTAGCGCCGGCTTAACTGAGTGCAAGTTGGTGAGTCTGGATTCTCCTGGATTACCAGTGGACTCCCCAGGTCTGGATCTGAATCATCTTCCTCCATCTGCTGGTGTTGAAATCCAGCAGGGCCCCCTTTGGGAGCTCCATTAAAAGGCTGAGATGAATGCAGTGGATGTGATGAAAGGGCAGAAGGCGGAGTAGGAAGCAGAGGTTTGGAAGGTGGATAAAAGGGAGAAGCTAGTCCAACAGGTCCTCCTGCTGCCAGAGGAGAAGACGACCCCGCCGATAAAGAGGAGGATGAAGGTAACGATGCTTTAACTCCGTCTGCTCTCTCTTGACCTGTGTCCTGCTGCTGTTGGTGTTGCTGCTGTAGAAGTTGCATCTTCCTCGCTCGGCCCATTGGATCCCCAGACCCCTGCGCCACAAGTGGTTTGAGTCTGTTGAAAATGTTCCCGCCCTGCTTGTGTGGCTTAGCTGCACCAGTGCTTGATGCCTCTGAAGACACTTTAGGGGTGTTCATCGACCAAGGCGCACCATTTGATTGAGCCTGGCCAATTGCAAGGGAACTGGAGACACCAGATGCCCCAAAACCATTGTGATTCAGAGCTTCAGATTCACCCATCCCAGGTGCACATGCACCCAAACGAGGACCCACATCTACCCCTGTGATTACATCAATGGGGTCCTGGTCTGTGTCTCCTTCCCCTCCATCTGCAGTCTCAAGGCGTACTTTATTCTTTACAATCACACTGACAATTGAAGTGTCTGCCTGTGGATCCGTGGGGCTTGGGGGCCTTAAGGATGACCCCACACCCACCACACTATCCGGCTTTCCCAGGGGTGCTCCTGTGGCTCCATGGGGACCCTCTGCCTCATCTGGGGCAGACTGGATGGCCTCTTTGGCATCTATGTCAGGAATGTCAAATGCTGCCAATAGGTCATCAAAATCTGGGGTCTTCATGTCCCCCATGCCGGGATTAACTCCTGAAAAAAAAAGTTTATACATATATATTTATATATATATTCGTTGACATAGAAGCAAAACACACTAGCATGAATCTCTGATGCTGTCCAACAGCCTTAGCTCTATTATGCTAGCAATAATATCCTACAGAACTTTAACATGCAAAATACTCCTTGACGAGGTCTGATTGTCGATTAAATGTTCATATTTTTTAGGTAAATCACGCACCGGAAATTTCGTTTTGATTCATATAGAGCCATAGCAGGTTAGCTTGTTTATCATGGAACCTGCTAACCAAGCTGCTGCACTAGCATTTACTATTAGCTACATAGCAAGCTAGCGACGGCGTTTCTGCAACCAATCCCCTTCAAAGGTAACAGGTTCAACACTAATTTGCTCTGAATGGAAATCATTAATGTGTGGTTGCTTTAACCGCATGCACCACAGTACATATAACTGGGGTAACAGCTGCACCAGGACAATATGTTGGAACAGCGACCTCGGCTATTTTGAGCTAACGATATTCCTTCCCAACCGAGGATGGCTAGCTGGCCGCTGAGCTCCAGCCAAGACAGAGAGGGGTCATTTAGCTAACTAGCTAGCGCTCGCCATTTAAAAGGAACCACAGCGATTTGCAGAAGGATGGTTTGACAAGGATATAAACCCAGTTATCGCAGGGTCGACAATGTGCTAGAAATGATGATTTGGATGGGGATATTAGTTTAATATTTTATGGATTTTGATTGTTTACCTGGATATGCGATTCCCGACTATCCTAGCTCGTTTTCAGCTGAAAATGCTGTGCTTCCCGTCACGTGACCGGAGACATCCTATCAGACTGTGAGAGCGTTGGAAAAATGCATGGAGGATGCTGCAAACGACACGTACATTTATTTCTACCGGAGAAAATATAAAACACTTTGATTTATCTCTACTAGATCACAATTTGACGTCATGTAAAGCCATCTGGAGTTACTACGTGCATTTTTATCTCCCAGATCACGTACTGCACTGCAAAACACCAGGTTGTCAATTTATGGAAACAAAAACACCAACAGACATTGTGTTTGTACATAGCTTTTATTGCAAAAAAACACAAAGACTTGACAGGAGGATGGCTAAATGTTTAGTTTCACTAAATTCTTCCTCTTCTTGAAGGCCAATCAGTATTTGAACCGTACAGAGACGTGTAGGGTAAAGTGTGCACAAGAGTAAACCCATATTATAATTTTAAGTGATGAAATCATTTACCGTTAAGGGGCAGTCAGATTTGATACTAAATAGGTTTTCAATAATGTAATTTTTACTTCCTCTATGTTAGTGCTTTTGTATCGGACAGAAAATTATAGTATTAAAATGTTGGGAGTGCTGTCTCGTGCTCGGCTCTCGGTCTGACGACGCATCAGCAATCTGTCTATGAAAGTTTCTTGCATTAGTATGCAATTGTTCATTTGTCTAGTTGATGTATGAAGTTATTGGCCTATTTTGTCCATTTGATCCTCTTCCTCATTTCTTCTTCTCTTCATCTTTTTTGCCATCTGGTTTGTTTCCTGTCTGGGAGGCTAAGGACCCCATGGCGTTGCGGATGGCCTCGTTGTTAGGGTCAACACCAGGCAAGTTCTCCAAAACACTCTGAAGGAACTCCGGGTCTTGCATCACATCATAGTCATCTTCCTCCTGTTATTTAGATGATTGGATTAGGTCTTCAGTAAATAATGTATGCATTTAAAAAAGCCGCATACTGTATCTGTCCCTTTTTGAGAATGTAAACACTAGATTAGTGTCAACATGAAAAACTTCATCATCATTTTATATTTTATCCAACTTCTGTATCTCGGGCTTTTCTATTGAGCGTATTCAAAGTGGAAGTGAAAGAAGAATTTGATTGTCAAGGGAAATTTGTTTTAACTTGTCCATGATGATATAAATGCTGTGGTGTGGCTTCACTGATAGTACTTCCATGACAGCTGAGTTTGTGCCAATTATTCTTACAAAACAAACATAGCTTCGAAATGTCGTTGAATCGATAGCTAATTTCTTACATTTATCTGTCTCACACATACATAGTTTGGGTCTATTAAGCAACTTTAAATGGTACACAATTACATGAGTCCATTGCATTTCTGATGTCTTACATTTAACTTAAGTTAAATTACTAGTTAGAAACAGTTATAAGGCCTGAACTTCTGGTATATTTTGTTTCATCAATAGAATAGAATACAATATAATAAAGTAAGAAAAGTCTATTTTAAACATCAGCTAACCTGGCTGGTATGTTGTGTATTATTTGAACCAAAAAGCTGAATATGTTGTAACTAAGAAGAATAAGGACAAGTACATTTTTATTTAATACTCACCTTGGCTGACTCTGCAGTGTCCATGGCAGCTCCTGTGTCCATTTCTCCATACTCTGTATACAAACACAAGAGAAAAACAGTTCATCAAAAAGCATTACGCTAATAACTGAGAATATGAGCGGCTAATATGAATAACAGTAATAATGCGTAATGTGATGAGATGATCTAACCTCCTCCAGCCAGAGACATCTGCATGGCATATGCTATTTGCTCCTCTTCTGTCATGCTGCTGAAGTCAGGAAGCACAGCTGCACCCGTCTCAGGCTGAGATACTGACATCTTCAATAAGGCTTCATCTGATTCTAGGAGAAAAATCAATCACAACAAAGTAATTGATCATGTCATTCTGAAAAATAAGAACGCTAAAAAAAACCTCATTCAAATTCATCCTCTTACCATCTGCGCTGGGTGTGGGCATGCCTGCCTCAGCTGCAGAAGCAGCAGCAGCTCTACGGGCCTCTTCCTCCTGCCTTTGTCTCTGCTCCTCCATTGATACACGTAAGGCCTAAAGTGATGCAGAGAGACAACACTTTGAGAAATGGCAGTAAAGGATTACATTGCTTAAAAATGGATTTACAACATACCTAGTTAGGGTGCGAACGTATACAGTTATGTTCCATTTGACATACATCCTTGTGATTCTTACCAGGGCAAGCTCCGGGTCAGCACTTGGATCCACACCAAACTCAAAGTCGCTGGCACCAAGACCCATCATAGAGCCTCCCTCACCGGCCAGTATCGGGGATGAAAGCAGCGCATCAGCTAGACTGGGACCTGGAGGGACTGTGACCAGATGGGAGCCTGTCCCCTCCTTCCCATTTAAAGTGTTTATGAAGGCAGTCAGCTTCTCTGTGTTCACTTCCTAAATTTAAATTTAGACAGAGGGTGATAAAAATGAAAAGTATTTTTTTCAAGCTCACACAACAACTGACTCAGGCCTAATGGAGTACTAAGATAAATAAATCTATTCCTCACCTCTTCTCCAAAGTTAATAATATCCACGTTCACTTTCTCTTTTTTCAAGCGTTTTGCCAGCTTTACAAGCTGCAGAGGTAGACAAAGGAAATGTGAATAAATACATAACACCACAGGAGTGTGTTCAACATTATGCAAAATCAGTAAGAATGGACATACTTTTTCTGGGAAGAAGAAATATAATAATATCTTACATCTTTTTCATTATCCTCCACTGGACTCCCAACAAAGGCAATGATCCTCATCTTATGGTTTTTGCCTTGTCTGTGTTTCAGGGCCAACTACACAGAAGTAACACATATATTAAGTAAGTGAGAGCTACACACTTAACTTAGAATGACTGTAAAAGACTCAATCATAGTACACACATGAGCCACTCTGATGCCAGTGCAGAAGGAGATCTTTCCTCTTGGCTGGACAGCATGGAGTTTAGAAAGGATGCGGCCTGAATCTGGGGTCAGTGTAGTCAGGACCTCACAGTTACTATCAAAAACATAAACATAGTATTAGAACATCCATGGTCACCTGTAGGCATCACAAATATTCAGACGCTACATGGAAGTCTACATATTATTTTAGAAAGAGAAAAAACTTACTTTGCCATAGTAATGAGGCCCACGTTGTTTTCTGGATTGCTTCGTGTTTTGGAGTGACAAACAATGTTAACAGCATCTTGTTGAGCCTGTAGTCTTGTAGGTAAAAAATCTCCATTTCTCATGTATTCACTGTTGTCCACACTGAAGGGGAAAAATACCCGTTTAACAACCAAAGATTAGCATATGACATGTCATTCTCAATTCACACAAGGGTTCGTTGTACCTAATAGTTACTTCATTATAAGACAGCCCATTGTCAGTTCTTTGAAGACCAGCAACATTTAAACAACGAACACAACACAAAACACAACGTTAGCTGGACTTGCTAGCGTTAGCAAGATACCAATTAGCAGGGATGTCCAGTTCGAACCAATCAAATCACCGTAACTGTCAGTTCGTGGTTTAAAGAGTAAATGCAAAGTTAAAAAAATCACGACTACTGCCACAGCTTATAACACAATTAATAACAGTTAGTTCAGAAATTAACGTAAGCTAACTTTAGCTACAATGACTCAGCCGCTCGGATATGCGTTAGCTGGGTTGACGGTCAGTTATCAACCCTCCGAACAAAAAACTACACACTAAAAATAAAATTCCTTGAAAGACCTAATCATGTAAATATACAAAGAGGCTTTATGCGGCCCATTAGCGAGTCAAAAACGGTATAAAAAGCTTTTTTTTAAGGGTTCTTACCAGACCATAGTACTTTCAAGCACCATTTTGGAAACTTCTTGTTGCTTTCTGTCGTAATCTTACAACCTCGAAGGCTATTGGACAAAGCGCCGAGTAAGACGAGACGTGATTGGTCAGATTGTGTAAGAACAGACAAACACATTCTTGATGCTTTGCAATAATAGGAAAATTCATTATTGACAGTAGAGCGATTTGTAAAATAAGATAAACACACATTGTTCGTTTAAGGGCTTCTGTAGATCTTTAAAGCTCCACCACTTTGAACCTGGGTGCTTTTTTACAGGTCGAGTGGTCAGGAAATTAAATAGAGACCAAAATCAAAGCCATCCACTAACTTGCTAAGTTAGTTTTAATGTTCATTTGTGTAAAACTCTACAGTGCAATACTTTTACCATAAAAATAAAGCCGCATTATAGTATCGGTGGGACAGACGGGTGAGTTCCATTCAGAGGGCAACACTGACAAGCTGTTAAAGTTCCACTGATCTACAAGTAAAATACCTCCAGAATAAAAGTAGTGAAACTTTAGCAAGTTTGAGTCACGGAGAATTAATGAGAATTTTTTATATTATTCATACTGGTGTATTTAATAGAGACCATAAAAAATCCATGAACGTTGTTGTATAAAAAATACACCCATGTAAATATACCAGAATTAGTAAAAATTAAGTACTTTTCATCTGCAGTCCCTAAGCAGGTGACAGAACAAGACCTAAAACAGCCAGTACTGATACACCACTCATTCAGAATGGATTTTAATCAAAAGGAATATTTCTCCCAGAGCAACAAGATCGACTTCAAAACATTGTCTGCAAATTGCAAATACATTAGCTTTTTAGGTTATTTCTAGTGTACATAAACTAAATGTACATAAACCCAGATATATGTAATAACACTTTATCATTTACATTGAAAATATAAGCGAACCAATACTTTTGTCATGTATTTTCCAATTCATCTTACTAAAGTATGTGGGATTTAGCACATTTAATGAGGCAGATAATTTGTTAGTAAACTTCTATAAATGCTTATTATGTTTATTTTTTTCAAAGGCTGAAAAAAAACATCTTATTCTTAAACTTTGCAGATTAAGATGGTGACGAGAAATGAACGAGAACTTCTCTATGCAACAAATGAGTGGTGAAGGTAAAAATAGGACCATTAAGACAGGTTTGTTTGTCACTCCAAAAACAACCAGAAGAGGGCACAGTTGTGCGTTGATCTTCAGAATTTACAGTAGAATTGAACTTCTGTGTTAGTGCTAAATTGAAAAGGAATTCTGTCAAGACACTCCATGACAAATGGGCAAAACTCACCTGCTGGAGAAACAACACACTTAAAATGATCAAAACAGTTTCCAAATTGACGTTATGAGCGTTCTCCTTCAGCAACAAAGTCGGACAAAATCAAATATATCTAATAAAAAAAAATCAAACACAAGCAATGTCTTTTTAATCTTTATTAACCTTGATGTATGATAACATTACAACACCAAAAGGAGAAAGAAAAACAGGTAATTATATCCTGTGACAAGGCATCAATGTGATTTTTACAGACGGATGCATAAACATTTATTGTAATAAGTAATTTACAAGTGACTGACAATTAACATCACAGTGAGGAATATACAGGATCATAGAACAGTGGTTATGACCAAAAATATACAGGTCTGTTGTGCTCCAGAAGCCCCTTTAAAACCCATCATAACAAGAAACAAACATTTTGGACCACAGAGCCACACATACAATAAATACTAATGCAATAATAAATATGACTATTTACATGTTTGGTTCATAGGCTGTGTGTGTTAACGGCTTTTAGTTTAGTTTTTTTTTTTAATCGATAAGGCACAATTTCACTGAGAAGGCTGTGGATGAACATGATCGACTAACCACATGAATAAAATGATTTAAAATGTTTTAAATATTAAAAAAAAATCCAAATGATACGTGCTCATCTTGTTTGGCGAATTGTTCATTTATGTATTGCACTAAAAGGCATAAACAAACTATTTTATTGCATAGTTAAACTACTAAACCCTTTTATTTCATCTATGTGCAGTGTGTGCTCTTCAGATATTTAAAGCCACCTGTTTGACTGGTACATCCTATTTGAACAGAAACACCAATGAAATCTGTTTTGAGTTTTTGGTTTGTTCACACAGCGGTCAGCCATCACCGTGTTTTCCTACTGAAGAGAAGTTATGACAAACAGAGCGGGGGGCCTGTCTCATAAAGACCTCTTTAACACATCAACCTAAACACGAATTACTCTGTGTTTATTAGTCCAGCTGCGCTTGTGCCTTTGAATGAGGCATAGTTTGTAACAACAGATCATTAGCAGCACAGTTTTTGCTAAATGTAAAAATAAAAAAAGCAGGCAGAGGGTAAGAAAAAACAGAAAATGAAGAATAAAATAGCAGGGTTTTATAAGTCACAGTGCCCAAGTCAAAAGTAACTGGAAAAAAACCTGCTGAGTTTCTCTGCCTATAGTTCAGTCTCTTCACATTCATTGCAGCTCAAGTTTCACTATAGTTTAATCACTGTTGTTTAATGATTATTATTTTAACTGCACTTAAAAATGTGAAGGTCTACTTCAAAACATTGTACTTTTCTTATCCATGAGCATAGTTGTTTCACTTTTTTCCCGCTAATGTCTTAGTGTACTGTGATGATGATATATGTATATATTTTTAATATACATATTGTAATGATTATAGTCAAATATTATAGGTCATGACCCTCTGACTGCAACCAAAAAAAACCCCCCCAGAAACTAAGGGATTTATTGAACTGAATTATATTGAATACTGAAGGCAACGCATCTCAGACAAGTGACAAAAATATTCATTCATTCATTGAATTTAACCCTCAAGAGGGTCCCGAGGGTGCGGGTGCCCCTCCTGTCTACTAACGGGTGAAGGGGGGAGGGGTCACCTTTTTCATCACAAGGCTGACGTACAGTTGTGGGAAAAAGCTTTCGGACACCCTTTAAATTAAACAATGTCAAATATTGTCAAGAAATATTTGCAAAAAAAATCTGTTTTGCATTCCAAAAGGTGTGGCTACGTCACACAGACACAAACAAATGTAAATGATTTTGTTTTGTTTATTGTTAACAAGAAAAAAATAACAAAACAAAATTCTTGACAGTTTCAACATGTTATGCCCTGGATGTGTTTTATTATCTTGCTGAAACATCCAATTTTGACCTCGATGGAACAGAGCACGTGCAGAGGGGAGCATGAGGGTTTGGAGAATAGAAATGCATGGGGCATCCAAACTTTTTCCCCCCACTGTACACAGACCAACAACCATTCACTTTCACACCTACGGGTGATTTAGACTGACCAGTTAACCCATTAAGGTGCATGTGTTTGGACAGTGGGAGGAAGAACCCACCATGTCAAAATACATCAGTGACAAACATAATCTGGAGTGAAAGTTGTAATTCATGCATCAAATATCAATGTTATACTTTCATAGAAAAAAAAAAAGTCAGAATATCTAAGTTCATGGTTTCAGTTTGACTGTTGGATAAATAACACCTGATCAAGAGGAAAGTGTCTCAACTCTACAACTTATTTTGTGCGGTTAACGTGTAAAACACAGAGCTAAGATCCACTCACACAAACAGGAAGCTGGCTACTATGAACTTCCAGGCCTGTGAATCGTGCACATCAACATTTCTATATCTGCAGGTCTAAAAGGCTGCTTTTGTTTCTTCCCTCCTCAGGTGTTGTGAACTGGACTGGATGTGCAGGTTGAGAGAAGCAGATCTGAATGCCCTAAAGGTGCATTTATCTATCGTATCATAAGTTCTGTGATGAGATCTGGAATAAGTTTATTTACAATGTCATATCATGTGACTTGGGGTGACTGCAAACCAGAACCAAACCGAAGACTAAAGAGTTTTGGACAAAAAGCACTAAATAAACTATAGTTGTAGGTAAACAGAAAAATTAAAAGTCACTTAGTGCTCAGACGGTTGCTTAGTAGCTATGCTTTGCTTTTCTACTTGTTGCTGGTTAAACTGCAAAAATTCACAATATTCCAATACTATAAATTATATTGAAAGTTAAAGTGATTGTACTAACGTGAAAATGTCAAGCCTTGTTCTTTGGTATTTCACCGAAGAAGTGTTTTTGGCTGCATGTTGATTCATGAACATTAACAGTAAGTAGTTTTTTTTTAGGTTTGGTGTGTGGTATCTGTTACCGTGGAAACACTAATTAGGCTATTGCCTCAACAACAAAAAGACAGGGTTCTCCTCTGCAGTTAGCGTGTTAAAAGTGGAGTAACGAAAGTTGACCACATTCCAGTACACGTTGGAAAACTGCTAGCAATACGAGTTCTATACAGGTTAGGTTATAACTTGTCCACACACAGATGTTGAAGAGAAACAGAGGTTGAATTTAACAGAACATTATTACAGCTTTCACTACTGCTGATGCACAGAGAAGACGTCTTGAACTTGCAAGTCAGGTCGGTCAAAGAAATCCAACTTCAGGGAACATTCCAGAAGTTAAAATGCTGTTCTTGAGAAGCCAGACAAACACATCTCTTCCTCGAGTCCAGCCTCAAAAGCTCCTTTCCAACAAATTCATGGATGCACATTGTGGTTCCACACAACTGAATGCCCTTTGTTGCTGATAGCAAATAATTTTTTATGGATTGAGATTTATTTCAACTAACATTGAACAAACAGCTAAGAGACACTCACTGAATCTAACAAAAAGTGTGTTGAATCAGTTATTCCACCTTTAACTGCCAACAGTGCTTCATAAGACAGGCCCCATGTCAACAACGAACAGTTTCATTTGCAGTACTTTGCCCTCACACATTTTAAGAATCAGTGTTTTGGTCACATTCAATCCTAAGCTGGTTTACACACCAACACCCACGTCACGTCGCACAGTGTATAAATATAAAACATAACCTCACTTCAGGGCAAAACCCTTGAACTGAGCATGACAAGTCACACTAATGATTCACAGGTACATTACAAGAGCTGGTTAAATAGCACAAAAGGATCCGGATCATCTCTATTTCCAGCATGAGTTGCATTCATGGGTAAGTTTGGAACAGGTGACTTTCCATGAATGACTACAGTAAGTCATTAAGAAAAACATTATTTAAAATCGTGTTCCCTATTGGAATGATCAGTGACAGCGCTCCAGGCACAGTTCACTTAAGACTCGTGCCAGTAAGGATGATCTACAGCACTAAGGAGGAGTGGGTTCAAAAAAAGACACCGTGAATTTGGCATTATCAAGCTCATGGAGATAAAAAAAAGTCTTGTTCTGACATAAGGCAAAGTCATCACACTACAGAGGTCATCAGTCAGTCCTAACATATACTTCTGAGATGAATAGTGTACAGCATTAACTACTAGTGTCAGAACACAGCCGAACACTTTAACTCTCATTATGTTGAGATTTGGAAACCAAAGTGCAAAAACAACAACCCCAGGGAAGAAAACACTAATACTCATATTGGTACCTTGAATCACACCAAAGGGGGTTGTAACATTTCATCCAAGCTCATATCATCCTCTGAATTTGCTTTGACTTTTGTCATTTCCTCCTTCCAGCACCTACACCTGTAAAGCAAAGCGCCAAACCTGTTAGAAAACAACTCGGTTCAAGTACAAAGACTCAAGTAAAAGTTTCAAGAAAAACTCACTTACAGAACATTTGCCTGCCTGAGGAACGATGTCGCTCAGTGAGATTACATCCTCTGAACCAAAGCTTTCTTCAAAGCTCCCATGCTGAGCTCTGCAAGCAGCAAAGAAGAAATGTTAGAACATAATTTTAAAAAATACTGGGCTTATGTCAGGTAGGAACACAAACCATCCAAGACAAACAGAATGTCTACAGGTATCAGACACTAATATAAAGCCTTTTTAGTATAAATGATTTAATGAATAAATATAAAAGTACTTGGTATATGTGCGGTCCATTGCAGAGTTTTATTAAAGAATATGTTCATAGAGTAACTCATGTTCATATAAATAGTGCAAATATGAAGTAAAAACTCATAAATTCAAAGGTTTGTAACATCAGTGTGGACTTTCTTGTGGTAGAACCAAACTTTGATAGACATACAGCAAAATCAATGAAATCAAAAAATCAAGTCAAGTTAATATTAATGAATATTAGGTCTTAAATGTTATTAAACTGAATTCATGGCATTTTAAAAGTTTGTAAGTACATCAGGATAAGTGTTTTTCAACCAAATCTTTTCTTTAAAAAGTATCTGTAGTTTTAATTAGCATGGCATGCTTTCTTCTTCCATTAGGGGCTGCACAGACACAGCATCACCTGATGCTGAGTTTGGTGCATTTAGTTCAGTTTGTGACATTCGTCCTCTCAAACAGCCTTCACTGGCAATATATATGAATTATGAAGGCATATAGACAGTATATATAAATAGTCTATGCACTAACCAAGGACCCAACAGATTCAGGCAGAAAGTACTTAGAAATGCTAGATGTCAATTTAAGCTTTAAGCCCCCAGATGTAAGAAAAACTGAAAAAACATCATTTACACTTAATTTCAAAAACATGTTTTTGACAACTAAAGGCTAACAACTCATTGATTTAGGCCAACATGCATTTCCATTAATAGAACAAACACTTTTTGGATCATAGCTTCTCCTCTGTATAAATTACTATAGTACATCTAAGTCAAATCACACCTCTGGTCTGAAATGTAAATAGCTGAAAAATTAACAAAAAATACTAAAGGAAAAATCCAAAATACCTAAATTTATAGTTTAACAAGTGGTGCCAGGCACAATAAACCTCACTCCTTGTATGTATTTCACCCATTATAAGTAAATGGGAAGATTTAAAAAAAAAAAAAAAAAAAAAAAAAAAATCATAAAAAATTTGAACTTTGACCTACTTTTCCCAAAATGTAATGAGATATATTCTGGGTCACTGGCAATCTATTAACCCAATTTGGTATGCCTCGAACCAGTAGTTTTGCTATGAAAGTGTTAACAAACAAAAAACAAACAAGTGGTGCCAGGTACAACAAACCCCACCCCCTTGAACATACTGTAGATTATTTTGGCATCGATCTAGCTGATGTCATCATGTCTATGCAGGTGTTGATGTCAGCATATCAATTGCCTCTATACACATGCCAAGTTTGAAGTAAACTGAAACAAAATTGATGTTTTATAGACATTTGAAATTTTGCCCATTATAAGGGAGGAAAAAAAAGATTTTAAAAATTCATTAAAAATTTGAACTTTGACCTATTTTTCCCAAAATGTAATCAGATCTATTCTGGGTCACTGGCAATCTATCAACCCAGTTTGGTATGAATTCAACCGCTAGTTTTGCTGCTAAAGTGTTAACAAACAAACAAACCAAACCAAAAACAATACCCCTTGCCTCCCCTTCGGGGGGCAGGGTAAATATTCAGCAGCAGTGTCAGAACGCCACACGACTGGACAAATAACACAATACTGAAGAGCGAAGTAACAAGTCTCTGCTCTTCTACAAGAAACACTTGCTTCAATAAAACTGGTTAAAATATAAAACAGAAAAGTCACATCCTCACATCATCCATCTCCTTAAATTATATTTTTTGCCTTACATTTAAAAGGAACATTGCACAGTCTGGGATCAACCAGCAGTAGAATTAGGCCCCAGGTCTGTACTCTTATTATTGTGTTGTTATGATCCACTCCCACAGACCTGTTTGAATCCACAGACTGAGGTGGAGGCTGACTTGTGGAAGCAGAGTTTTCCGTGGAGGTGGAGGCAGTGGTTTCTGCAGCCTTGTCAACAGTTTTGCTGGGTGGTAAAGTGTTAGGGAGGAGGTCAGGACGACCCAACGGCATGACTGGAACAAGAGGAGAAAACACTGAGTGCTGGGTTGTAAAGGCAGCCTGGTGCATGCTGGTACATGTTGACTGACTGAGTCTCCAGGAGTATCAGTAAACATAGATTGCTTCCGGCATGTTAGCAGACACTCCCTGTTTTTTTTGTCTTACCGCTGTCTCCCTCAGATTCTGTTTTGGATTCAGAGCTGAACTGGGGCTGGAGTGCAGTGGTCTTCCTCAGAGGACCATGACCCACTGCACGACGCTTCTTAGTTGGAGAAGTCCTTTCTGAAGAAAAGAATAAAACATAGCTCATTAAAACCAAAGTGAGGTTGATGTTTTGTATTAATGTTCATGCACATTACAGGGCTCATACACATTTTTCAGGGTAAAATTCAAGTACTTTTTTTTTTGTCCCATTTGGAGAAGCAAATCATACAAAACTTCCCTTTCAGGTACAATTCAATGTCCACACCTCAAATGTGAACGAAAGAGTGAGTTGCTAATCCAAGTTTTTTTTTTTCACTTTTAAGGATCATTTTAAATTTTTTCCAGCACAGCACCTCATCGCTAGGGTCAAATACATCTACAGGAATACATATACTCATGATTATTTTTTTCACTTTTTATCACAATTATGTACATTGTATTATGCTGTAAATATCTAAAATTATGTTTCATAATTGCAAAAAGTTTAGAAATTAAAGGAGAACACAAAGTTTTATTCCAAAAAAGGGAAGCCTCTTGGTGTTCTTCAGGCACACTCACACCGAGACAAAGATTAAAATAAAAAAATTACCTGGAGTCGACCTGAGAACACCTGGTAATTTTCCTTTTTGATATAAAGTTTTATTTTTCAAAATGTATCACCTCTCTGTGAGTAGGTTTGGTTTTTCAGCGTTAATATTGAAAATAAATAAATAAGTCACATCCCAGAGTTAGAATTGCAAACATTTTGAAGCACTTTTCAGACCTTGAAACACAATATTGAAACTCAAGCATTTTCAAGGATTTCAAGCACCCATATGAACCCTGACACAAAGATGCACTCACGTGAGATCTTCCTAAAGACTGTATTGCATATAAACTTCAGAAACCGCTCTGCGTAGAAACTTGGTCTGTGTACCGATACAGTATCCTGAAGAGAAGAAAACAGCATGGATACATGTAAGATAAGGGTCTTTTATATTTAAAGCATGATTTAATGAGTCCAGCAGAGACACCTCACCCCATCATGAACCAGGGCTTTCCACGAGTGTTCAAGTTTTTTGACTAATCTGAAACACAACAGACAGCCAGGGTTATTTCAAGTACTATCATGATCAGCACCATTCAGTTTGTTTTAATGACCCCACATACACACTTATCAGTCACACTGTCAGAATACAACCAGAAAAATACAGGAAATACACATTTAAAAAAAACACATTTAAGAAAAAAAAGGTTTATGGTATGTGGTTTCTATAAACGACACAAAATATTTAGTGTGACTTCCCTTTGCCCTTAATATGTCTTGAACTCTTTTCTGCAGAAATGAATGTTTACAGTAACTTTCAACTGTTTTGTCCCAGATCTCTTTCTCTTTCAACACACAAACATTTTAGGTCATTTTTTGTCATGTGAACATACGTCAGACTAAATACTGACTTTTACTTGCAGCAGCTATTTATTGTTCATTTATTTACATGTGTTATGTACATATTTGGGCACATATATTCCTGTTGCTTAACAGACCAGTAAATACACATGTAATCCATTTACAGCCCTGCGAAAACAACAACACTAATTGCGGCTTAAGCCTTTTGCAGAGCACTGTACGTAACACACAGTAGGAACATTAAACTGTGGCTCATCTGGCTTCTGTAGAACAAACAGATGCTTACAACTGCTTCAAAAGCCAAAAATATACTGGATTTTTTTTTTTTTTTGCGTAAATACTGTAGGGATGTATCCATCAAATGTAGTTATTAAAAATAAAATAGAGACAGAATATTTTCCAGTTTAATAATAAACTTCAGGAACCAAATGAGTTTGATATCAGCGCAGTGACGTTTAACTTTGCTTGTTATAGGTAAAAACATATATAACAAAAAGAGTAGACATACACATAACCTGAATTTTAAAAATAAATAGATAAAAAAAAAAATACAGGGTTCCTACAGGTTTGTACAAGTTAAAATGAAAACTTTTTAAGACTGCTTACAACACAATTTAATGCCCACACTACAAAAATCTAAATCTTACCAAGTGTATTTTTCTCATTTCTGGTCAAAATATCTCATCACACTTAAAATTAGACATAATCACCTAAAGAGTAACTTTTCAGTAAGATATAAGAACTGATTTTTAGACAATAGATCTGGAAAATCTTATTTCAAGAAATCTTATTGTGATAATTTTCATTTGTTCCACTGGCAGATTTTTTGCTTAATTCAAGATTTTTTTTTGCTTAATTCAAGCAAAAAAATCTGCCAATGGAACAAGTGAAAATTATCTTGGTAAGATTTCTTGAAATAAGATTTTCAAAATCTATTGTCTAAAAATAAGTTCTGAAAAGTTACTCTTCAGGTGATTGTCTTAATTTAAGTGTGATGAGATATTTAGACTAGAAATGAGAAAAATACACTTGGTAAGATTTAGATTTTTTCCAGTGCAACATAACTTAAGACCTACCACATCAAATGTAATACCTTTTAAAGACTTTTTTAAGGTATTACATGCAGATTTGTGAATTCAAGACTTAAGACGTTTTTAAGACCCTGCTGGAACCCTTTACACACCAGAGAACACAGGGAAGTGTAAACCTACATACTGTTACATATCTGTCATCATACCTCTGTTTACACTGAAGTAAGGGCAGGGCACTGAAATGGTGCAAGAGTAAATTTGACCGACTTCCTTTGTCCGACTGAACTAAGAGACCACACACACACACGTATTTTTAACAAACATACCTGTACGACTGCAAAATGTCAATGATACCGATGTACACCAGCAACCTCTGGCCCTTAGAGTTCCGTGCTGGGATTCCTCCAGTTCTGTAAAACAAGACAAGCAATACAAGAGTTCAGTCATTTTTTCAGCTCACATAAAATCCCCTTCCTATGTCGGAACAGTTGTGAGGAACCGAATCCTGTATTCTACGTGATCGTTCTGTGGACGCTGAAACGCTGCCACTCACCTATCCTCAGTGTCCATCGATCCCATACTTCCAGCCTCGGCTTGAATGGCCTCTATCGCTGTACTGTACAAGGACTTCTGACCTTGTGGTCTTCTTTGGTCCACAGCCATTGCCCCGGCCTCCTCTCTGGCCTGATCCAAGTTATGGACTCCTACCAAAAGGCTGTAGTCCATAATCTTAAAACTCTGCAAGAGCTGAACATATATGAAAGAGCAAATCCAGAGGTTAGAAAACTTTTTTTCCTTTTTAACACGTTCACTAGGACTGTTTGATATTTACAACTCTTCTCACCAGACAGTCTCTTTGGATGGTCTTACACAATGCGTTGTACTTGTCCGCCTCCAGCAGCAGACCATCAGGCATGTCCTGGATGAAATCCAGGTCCTTGAACGTGGGTACCTTCTTGTCTCTCTCTTTAGCTGACGCCCTTCGCTTATAAGTGGAGCCTTTTAGGTCGTACTTCAGGTGCATTTGCACAGAGATCGGGAGCAGGTTGTTCATGACCACAATACGGATGTTCTTACCCCCAGCCTGGACGCAGTAGAGGCCGTAAAACTTTGGTAATAACGTCCTTTTGTTCTGGTTCAGGTTCTGGAGAGTGTAGTGGTTGGAAAAGAAAGAAGAAAAAAGTGCGGGGGTGGAGGAATGATTCAATGAGCCAAGTTGTCCAGCAAATGTCAAATAACATAAATCTTTTTTTTAAACATTAGATTGAAATGACACACATTCAATATCATTCTCTCAGAGATAAATAAAGCAGAAAAATTATGCAAGAGACAGTATTGTTACAAAATTATCTGGTCAAAATATGTGATGCATCATTTCCCTACTCTTTCACAAAAGGTGGAATATAAGATAAGTGCATTTGACTGATACTCATGTATGTCAGAAACATTTATTCTGCAGATACTAACTTACAGTACGTTACCAAGACTGTTCAGCTACTGCACAACTCACACATTGTCTTGTTGAAACTTTTTCTTTTTAATAAACTCACCATTTTTGAATTGTCTTTATTCATTTAATTTATTTATTGATTGATTTTAAAATTCTATTGATTTTTCTATTTAAAATATTAATTCTTTTTGTCATACTTGTACCATAATCTTGTATTTACTCTTGCTTACAGCTGTAGTGCTTAGTTTCTTGGCATTAAACAGCAAAAAAATGCCTGAGCATACTGTAATTTATTTTGTCTGACAGAAAACTTCTGTAGGCAGGGCGGTTAAATATTCAACAATACAATCCAGGTTTTTTCAACACACACTGTTTTACCACTCATCTGAAGTGTTATTGTCTGATTTCAGGCACTGCATGTGTGTGTCTTACTTTTTCCATGCAACAGGAAGATCATTTTTACGTTATAAAAGATCTGTTCAGCACTAAATAGATTCTTTCCACTGGAACACAAAAGGGCTTTTATTTTGTTACAGTTAAGGAAGTGTTCCATTTGTAGAAAAACATAATTTTTGAACTACTAAGTATGACTCTTCCTACTTATTAAATAGAAGAAATTAAAAACAAAGGCCTGGTATCATCTAGAGGTCGACTGATATGGGTTTTTCTGAGGCCGATGCTGATTTTTTTAAAATTTGGTCAGCCGATTGCCAAAATCTACAGCTGATTTTTGAGGCCAATATTTAAGGCAGTTTTTCATTTTTTGTTTTTTTTTTTAAAGCACATTGACTGTAAAATACAACTGAAACACTCAGATAATTAAGATTTTTATGCAGCAAGATAAATTAACTTATTAATACACGTACACATGGAACTCTTTTAACATTTACTGAACTTCAAGTGCTGCCCACACATGTGCCGTATCAAATATCTTATAACATTTTTACTACTGATCAAATATCGGCTTTTAAAAAAAAAAATTAAGGCCGATATTGAAAAAAATAAATAAAATCAACATATCAGCCTGATACATCAGTACCATCTGCAGCTGAGAGAAATGAAGGCCTGGGCCACTATTTGAGGAGATATGGGAAGTACAGGTTTTATTCTTACAGTTGTGAATCCATCTCACCATAAAGTATCCTGGCAGAAGTTTTTGCAGAAACTCTGCCTCTTTGTGCTGCACCGTCTTAATAATAAACTCATCATCTCTAGAGACGTAGAAGAGAGATCCACTGGCCCCTGAGTTCGACAGCTCGATCAACGTCTCGTTACACAGAGAATACTGTAACCACACAAGGGTGAACTGGTTAGACATGTCCAAACCAAACCAAACCATTATAACAGAACAGACTTACAGAATTAAAGTTATTTTTGGCTGCATTTAATCTGCAGCTCCACCTCTGGTATGTCAACACTTCATTGTCTCACACTTCCTTAATTTTACTCTCTACACTTCCTTCTTTTCTCTTTCTCGAGCTGTTCTGCATTTTAAAATATATTTCAAGGATAACATGCACTGAGACAAAAAAAAAAAAAGTAGCACCATGTAGTCATCAGGTCGGATGCCAAACATCTCCCTGAAGTAGCGAAAGGCGATCGGAGCGTACGTCTTGAACCTGAAGTCGCCATAATGATGTGCTGGAGTCAGATTACTGCCCTCACTGTCAGTAAAGAAACAGAAAAGGTAGAAGATTAAACATGCAGAAGAGATAAAATAAAGTACAATGAATTATACGAAAGCTCCAGATCCAGGAAATGAAGCGTTTGTCAGCTGTGTTAATCAGTACTCACCAGGGGAAAAAGATGCTCTCCACCACTTCAAAGTCCTGCAGTAACACATCTCTCTCAGGTTTCTGGCTTAAGCTTCCTATAGTGTGTGTGATGCCTAACTGAATCGCACCTTTAAGGGCTGATGATGTTGTCTGGAAAGCAAAATAAGAAATACTTAAACAGAAATGCACCGTGATCCTACATTTGCACAGTTTTAATTGAAAATATACAGTTACAAATTTCAACAAGTGATGGATGATATGATTTGGAGTTTGTCTTTGTTAAGATTCTTTCTGTTTGTATTTTGTAAAACTCAGCCTTTACACAGGTTTGTCTCTTACTCTGATGTGAAGAGTACAGACTATATAAAGAGATTTTGATTTCCACACGTATATAATGAAGGTTTGGATTTGTTTCGTGTCACAACATGAATATATGAAGTAAAACGATGACATGAAATAGTTGGAAACATAAACATTTTACTTAAGCAGAAAGTAAATAAATCCCATCATTATTTGCACCAAAATATTGTGATGAAAGAGTTGTGATGTTCCAGGCTTTACTGACAGAAATGGGAAGTAATAAAATTCAAATACTTTGTTATTGTACTTAGGTAAATGTGAGTACTGATTTTTTGGACAACTTTTTACTTTGAGTTTAAGTTTAAGTTGAAATGTTTTTTTTTTACTCTGGTTCTCTCTCAACCCTTAAAATCTTTAAATACATAAATAATCCAGCAAAAACACCTGTAAATAATTAAAGAAAATTCTGCAAAATAACCATAACAACAATGAAGAAAACTCAAGACAGTGAAGGTGAAGGTACTCCCTACATTTTAATTTATGTACATTCTAAAACACACCTTCTATTTTCTAAGTATGTTTGTTACTTATAACTTTCTTTATTTTAAATCAATGCCCAATGTCCAAAAACCTAGACTCATTTCAGCGTTGTAGGTAAATGACATTAATACATAGAAAAGACAACCTTGGTGTACAGAGCAGTGAGTGAATCAGTACTTCAACTTCAACGTTTTAGTTTTTTTTTTTTTTTTTAAAACACAAGTATGTGTGTTGCTACTTGAGTAAATAACTGGATGTTTGCTACTTCTGTTTACTGAGAATTAAAATACACGTCAGCCAGTGGATTCTCAGAATACCATTTACAACTGTCGTCAAATCCTTGTGTTGTATGAACTGGCAGTGCTGCCTAATAAATCGTATTATAGCTAAGTTCATGATCCTATTAAACACAATTGGTGACCTGTTGGGATAAAGGGAGGCACTTTGTGTTGACGTGTTATGGATATTTTTGTGAACATTTTGAAATAACCAAGAGCATGTGTGTTGAAATATCTTATTTTCATTCAAAGGTAGATGTATGAGTAAACCCTTTTTTGTTTTTTCTACACTGTGAGGTTTGTGGATACAAAGTGAGAAACACATGTTAACCTAATGTTTGCATGTACACACAGTTTGTATCCTACAATATGTGAACAGGACTCATTTACATGCAGAAACGGCCGAGTGGAGCCACTATGTGAACATTATTATAAGGTATTGTCATATATTACATATTTACTTTAACTGGAAGATCATTGAGAGCTGACCCTCATTTGCATGAACACTGAGTGGCAGTGACATAAGTAAAAGATTATAAGTAAAAATAAACACTCTCAAATGAATTTCAAATAAATACACAAAAGGATGGAAAATACATGAATCATTTGAAGACCATTCAGACAGAAGACGAGTGATCTGCTACCATGAGATTTAAGTTACTAAATAAGTTCAAAGTGTTCAGTTTTAGGCTGCTTTATAAAACATAAACATAACATGCTGCACACTTTTTATATCCCTCGGCCAAATATAGTGTAAGATAATGTTGAAAGTTACTGCCCTATCCTTTCCATTAGATTGCCTTTGTGCAAATTCGCTGCAAAAATCTCAATGCATTCTCAGATAATGCGATAATGTTGCTGAAAAGACATGACCCTGAAAAAGTAGGTCAAGGTGACCTGTTTTCAATAGGCTTCTGCTCCATGCCAAAATACATCCACAGTATAAATTTGGTGCAGATATGTCAATGCATTCTTTAGATAATGCGATTACGTTGTGGAATGGACAAACAGACGGACACAGACGACAACACCGTTACAATACCCCTTCGGCCCGAATTTGGCCGAGGGGTAAAAACTAACATTTATAGTTGTCATACTTGGTGTTGGTGGGCCTGTTGCAAATTTGATGGTAGCTCTGATGTTAGTTTCTATATTTATCACATACCGTGTCGTCAGTTTAACACTGAACAGTGGTATGACATAACACATGCTAATTTTTATAGCGTTGAGGCCGAAGTAGCCATGGTCATCTTTTCATGCACATATTGTACCTTGTTTGTGTTGTTCTTTCTTTGCCTATAGAGTTGAACTGAAACTGAAGTGTGATAAGCTTAACTCAACACACAGTGGTTGATAAGATCATGCACACCGAAACAAGTAGAGAATTTTTTTTGTCCTGACAACTGTGTGTAAGGGCAGCATCAAGAAACAGTTCAAAATTAACCAATTAGCAGCTTTCCCGCTGATGATACAAAGATGAAACATGTTCTTTCAGTGTGTACAGGTAATTGACAAGGTTTTAAAGGCTTTTGAGACAATTTGGAAATTTAAGAGAAAGTTTGAGCAAACTTGTTCTTATTTAGATGTTGCAGGTAAATATAAAGGCATGCGTTTCCATACACAAGTAGGTTTTATGTGGAATATGGAATATAACTATTAGGTTAATCTACATTTTAAGAGAAACAAGGTAAAAAGACTGTATTAGGCTAAACAGGTTTAAAGCTTAGTAATGTCAGAAGTATGGCCTTTAAGACATCACAAATTAAAATGTATGGTAATGTAATGATTACTGTGGCCACCCTGTATTTCCATTGTCTTTTAAAGGATTTCTAGTTGTTATTCATGGGAATGATTTGGAGTAAATGTTCAGTTTTCCCACCTTCTTGTATGTGGTTTCACCAGTGTGATCAATTCCACGATGACCAATTGTTTTTTTCATAGCCTGAGAGGAACTGGTGCCAGGTCCCTGTCAGCAGAAACATGAAAATCAAGAGAAAAATGAGTAGTTGCATGACAGCAGCAAGTTTCTGTGATGGTCATACTACAAAGAGGAAGTAAGAGAGGATGCGTCAGTTAAATATTGGTAAATTCCTAACTGTCAGGGTGAACATGGTGTGATTTTCCTAAATGACACAGAGCTACAATACACACTTCCTTCAATCTGATATGTTCCCTCTTACCTCTGCAGAAACATTTTTTCGGGTTCCTGTCGAATCTGGAGGAAAAGGGGAGAAAGAAACAGTTATAAAAGAAATTCCCGGGAAAAAACACTAATACAATTTCACACTGGATGCCTTCAAATCAAACAGACCAGCTACAAACAGGTCATATCATTCCCTAATGTGGAACACAGAAAGTGCAGAGTGCAGCTGGGCGTTGACACACATGCAGACACACCTCATTCATTACCTCTGAAAGAAGACAGCCTCCTCCAGAACTGACTCTGCAGAGCTTTGAGTGGCATGGGGGAATTAACAGTATGCTGTTACAATTTAAGCGAGTTCATACAAGGCCAGTGAAAGTTTTGACCACTGCACTGCAAAAATGGAAATCTTACCAAGTGTATTTTTCTCATTTCTAGTCCAAATATCTCATCACACTTAAAATAAGACATAATCACCTGAAGAGTAACTTTTCAGTGAGATATAAAGAACTTATTTTTAGACAATAGATCTTGAAAATCTTATTTCAAGAAATCTTACTGAGATCATTTTCACTTGTTCCATTGGCAGATTTTTTGTTTGAATTAAGCAAAAAAAAAAATCTTGAATTAAGCAAAAAAAAAAAAAAAAGTGTGAGAGCAACTTCACGCTCTTGGATGCTAAATGTCAACATCAAACTTATAAGAACTAATATTTCAGCTACAAAGAACCATAATAGCAGAATATGATTTCATAGTGGATATTTAACTGGGTATTAGAGTGGTTTAAAAAGTGAAAGTAGGCTCTACTTCTGCTGCGTAACTATCATATCATAACAGAAAACGTGTGATAAAGGGTGGGAACTAGGTTTAGTATTCTGGAGTTTGAACTTGGGTTTGGTGAATGTTCATATCAGACAGTATCTCTAAATGTCATCATAAATGCCAAGTTGCAAATATTGACAACAGAGAGGTCATTTGTTGTTCTCTAAAATAATTCAATCCCCTCACTTTCAGGCACGTATCATATGCTGAAACGGTAAAATGCAATATTTCATGGACATAAAATGACCTATATTGGGATGAGATGTTCATCAGATTGCCAGGGTTCCCAGAATTTTTACAGGCAAACTGTAACAACATCTCACAAGGGCTGACAATATAATTTCCATGACCATTCACAACCTTGAAGTACATGAATGATAAATGTATGAAAACACTTATTTTCATATTCATTTCAAACACTCAGAAGGACTAATAAGCTAATGATCTATATCTTAAGGGCTACAATAATACAAATACTCAAGTGTGTAAAAATTCAGTGTCTTGTGTCATATGAGGACAGCAAAATACTTCATAGCACGTAAGCCTCTACAAAGTGAAAAACCCTTGAGATGGATTTTATTTTTAACATTTCTCCCCAGTGTCTCCCCTGAGAGGAAGTTTGTCATTTTAAATGTGGATTCAGATCAGTAATTTCATGTAAATGTTTGTGAAATGAACACAGAAATGACTGCATGCATGTGGTCATTCTGTACACTAGGCTGTATGTTTACACTTATTTTAAGCCTTGGTCTTTTCTATTTATACCTCATCCTGTGTTGTTTCTTGATGTTTCACTTTTGATTGTCAGTCGTTCATGAGGTTGTTCTCAGGCCTGCACAAATCTCATAGATAACCAACTATGATCTCAAAATAGCAAATTTCACCAAAAGATGAGGACTTTGCATCCCTAAAAGTCAAATTCCATGCCTTTTCTTTTGCATTTTCAGTTAATTGCATGACTTTTCCAGACTTACAAAATGAGAAACCATATATTGCACTGCAGCCACTGATACATGTCATTTTCTGTGGTAAAGAAGGAAAGAAAGGTGAGTCTGCTGATGCTTTATGGTGCAACATTATGATCCACTAATTATGATGAATGAATAAAACCTTATCTGGAACCATCTTATCTGTTCTTTCTGTGGAGGGGGAAAGTGTAAAGTGTACAAATGAAGCCATACTTACTGCCAGTGTGGCCCTGCAGCCCTGGAGGCTCCTCTGCAGCTGTGGCCATTCAGCCCAGAAACCGAACCCCGACCGGTTTAGTCAAAGTCAGACAAGACCTGGACTCGACAACAGATGTTCTGCAACACTGAGCCCCCGCTAGCTTCTGCGGAAAAGTAGGTGATGTGGAATTAGAATGACTTCATGGCACAAATATTGACAATAGCCACGTTGACTTGTTCTAATAACGGAGTCAAACATCAATTTTAACTGGATTGATCAGTTAATTCTAGCCTTTGGTGACACATTCACTAAGTATTCTGTCAATAATAATTTAGAAAATGGCGGTAAAGTTAAGACACTGTTATTTAACAAAAACAATTTAACAAAAGAAATACCAACGGGGTTGCGACATGTAGCCAGAAACTAAAGCTAACAGCTATATACGTGGGAACTTTCCCGATTTTAATCAAACTGACTCAAACGAACACGAATACAAAACAGACAGGTGACTCACTGATAAATGCAGAGGAGGATGTGTTATCGATGTTTCCAAACGAGAGCCACAAACTTTTCTTCTCTTCTGAAGTTACTCCTCCTCAACTAATAAACAAGGAAGCAGTGCGGAAGTACGGTTAGCTACTGTGAGCTCGAGCACTACTTCCGGGTTCTTCTTCTTTTTTTTTTTTTTATTATTAATTTTTTTTTACTTTTATTTTTGTATTTGTCAGCTGTTATTTTTCTCAACTTTATTAATCAGAATCTGGCAATGCATTCAAAAGGTTTCCATAGAGAAACACAATTTTTTTTCTCAGACGGAGCATTAATATCCATCTTGTACAGAACAGTTTTTGTATAGAACATTATATAAAATAACAATAATAAAATGAAATAAAATAAATAACAAAAATAAAAAGTCGGAGGTCTAATCAAGCATCAATACATTAAAATTTTCACACACAGTCAAGGCTTGTTTGGTTCTTAAACATTTCAGTGTATTTAAAAGTTTGTTATTTCAGTTATATAAATTGAGAACAGTGGGTTGCTCTTCATAAATCTACATCTGTGGATAAATTGTTTAGCAATAATAATTAAAGAGTTTTACATAATTTCCCATTTTTTGTTTTTCATTATAATTCCAAATTTAATGTCTTTATATTCCAACTTGGGCAACTGAGTGTCCTTTTCAGATATCTAGTCTTTCCAAAATGCTTTGGTGTACGTGCAGTTAAAAAACAAATGTTCTAGACTCATTTTCAAATTCACAAAAAACAGTTATTTTTCTCAGTATTAGATCTTTGTCTCAGAAATTAATTTCAAGGGTAAATATCAAGGTCAAGGTTTTACGATGCGTTTCTTTTGCTCTCGGTGATATGGGTAGTCAGGTATTTGGTTCTAATCCCGATTATACTTTCTTCAGGATAATCTTGTAATAATTTTTTTCTGTTTTAATGATTAGGGAAAAAGATTAGATGTGAAGGCACCACATGTGAATTAGTTCTTACATTTTTCTCCCATAAAATTAATGTCATCTATAAAAAGTGATGAGATCCTAGGTATTCTGTTATCATAAAGCATCACTCCTTTGAGCATGTTGGCCGTGCCTTGTGGAATCACTTTGATCACCACTGAGTAAGGTTTTTTTTTTTTTTTTTGTAATATACTTTATATTAAATTCATGAACAAAAAGATCATGTTCAAGAAAATTTCCTCTGGAATTGATTGATTTGATGCAAAATCAACCAAATACCTATCTCCGCCCAGTAATTATAAAACAAACATTTTCTTCTGAACAAGATACATCTGTTATTCCAGAGAGGAACAGAGTGTGGAGTAAAGTTATGATTATAAATTAGTTTCCAATACAGGAGGACCTGTTGATGGAGCTTGAACAACTTAACTAGTAGCTTGGTGATACAAAAATCTATTCCACCACATTTCTCAAATATTTTAGAGGGAATATGAAACCAAAAATCGTCCACATTTTTTTTAATTGTTGCAACCATTTGAGTTTGATCATGCCATTCATTGCTTCATAGTCAATCACATTTAGACTTTCTTCATCTAATGATTTTACCACGTCCCCTTTTCTCAAATAATGTTTATTTTTTTCAAATAAAATTCAAAATTGATTGAATTAAATGATCAGGAATGGGTAAAGAGAAAGCTGGAGATGTAAATCTGGAAAGTGCTTTAATTTTAGTGACCAAAATACATCCAAAAATTGACATATCTCTTTGTAACCAGGAGTTGAGTATAGATTTACTTTTCCTTTATGACAGACATATTTAATTCTTCTCTGGTTTTATAATCCTTTGTAATGGTCACTCCTAAATATTTCACTTAATTTTTCACTGGAATTCCATATAAGTCAATTGGTTGATAATAATGCATTGAATTAACTCACATCTTTTTAAGTATAAATATAATCCAGATGCTTTAGAAAAATCATCTATTTTATTGATTACCAAAGGGATCTGCTCTGCCCTTTTGAGGAAGAGTGCAGTATCATCAGTTAGCTGAGTTATGGTCAAATGATGACCTGATACATTTAAAGACTCAATGTCTGGGCTATTTTTAAGAAAAATAGCTAATAATTCTGCAACTAAAATAAAAAATAAAGGAGAGTAGGAGCAGTCCTGCCAGATTCCTCATTTAACCTCAAATCTTCTAGTTGTCCCTTGAGGGAGCAAGACTGAACTGTTAATATCTTTATACATCATATGAATTACTTTAATAAACTTTGTACCAAAGCAAAAATATTCTAAGGAATTCATTATAAAAGAATGCTAAGCAGAACCAAATGCTTTGTAAAAATCTAAAAGTAAAATAAAGCCTTTATCTTCTCTCAAATAATTAGTCTATTAAATCCAGAAACAACCTAATATTA
>JAPQRP010000003.1:36780427-36794587 GCA_037367295.1 Apogon hyalosoma
TCTCGATCTCTCTCTCTCTCTCTCTCTCTCTCTCTCTCTCTCTCTCTCTCTCTCTATATCTATATAGACTACCTGTGAATGTGTTTTCTATGGATGTAACACAGGTGGAAGTCTGAGCCAAAGTGAATCACAAATGGCCCCTCCATTGGTCACATAATATTTTACATTCTTTAATTAAATGAAGAGATTGTATAAAACATTCAGCATGTATTTATTAGCACACAGCATTTGCATCATATAGTGGTCTCTGACAACAAAATTACATACAATATACTGTTGATATTGTAGCTAATTATGGAATTTCAAGTGCAACTCAAATTAAAATGGCATTTTTTTCCATTATATATTGAACTATAACATGAATTGTCTTTTGTTTTATTAGTCCATAGGTGAATGGATAGACTTTGGTTCTGCTCCCAGAGGACTTCATCTCAGCTGGTTCAGGAGTTCTTGTCTTCACACTGACTGAGACACTTCTGCATCTCCTGCTGGATGTCAAGCACCCTCTTGGACCACTTCTCACGGACCTCGTCTTCATCATCCTCCGTGACAGCTGTGTAGGCCATAAGGGCGATGAGGCCCATGTGGAACAGGTGGGTGAAGTGCAAACAGCGGTGCTCCATGATCTTAAGGTCGCCGTTGCAGTTTTCCATGTACACCTTTAGCAGGCTTCTTCCGAACACTGTGCTGATACCCATCACACCATTGTAAAATACATTGAGGCTCAAGTCACTCTTATCCTTCTCATAAATTTTCTCAAATTCTTCCATGTGTTCCTGGGTTCTGTCTGGATCTTTCTTCACCCTTGCCACCATGGTGTTGAAGGCTGCATACTGATGTTTGATATACTCCTCGTACTTGCCATAGTTTTCATTCACCTCATTGATTCGAATCTGCCTCAGGCATTGTTGGTTCTTTTGGGAGATGCTCTCCAGTTTATTGTTGATCTCCTGGAAGTCCTTGTCCAGAGGATTTTCCTCGTCTTTAGTCAGGCCTTTACGTGCCACCCCAACGAGGGAGGAGACGATGCCAAAGATCGGGTCAATGGAGGAAGCAAAGGAGGTCACTTTCTCCACACAAGTCAGGACCTTGGCTACATTTTTCTTGTGATTTAGACCCTCAGCCATGACTGCTGCTGTTCTTCTACCTTGTTAAGGTCAACACGAAGGTTTGGAGCCTAGACAGAGGAAAAAACATATTAGAATCTGTAAAACGGATTTTTTTTACCTAAGAGATTGTTTACGGAGGTTCACAAACATTTCTTCTAACAGTAATAGAAAAATGTACCTCAAAGCCAACTCTCAGACAACAAAAACTAATTTTCATTAGTCAATACCAACAGCTATCGCAATAAATGTAAAATCAATATTTCTTAACAGTTAAAAGATAATATATATTTTTGCTCCTGGGTAAAAGTTGAGGAAATCATACAATTATTTGTGTTTGTAAAATTTTTATGGTCACAACATTTCACAAACTGGTTGAAAATACAAATAAACAATAGTCACATGTTGAAGCGGCAGAGACATCATCAGTGACTTTGAAAATATCGTGAACAGACGTCACTTTTTTTCTGGTGTGCAGTTTTTATATTTATGTATTTTTACAGTCTGATACTTGAACAATTTTACCAGAAACTGTAACTTCCATGACTTGTGAAAATGCATATGGATCAAAAATTACTAGTCTCTCGCCTTTGATTGTAATACACTTTTCCTCCAAATAAAAGTCTCATTCAGCACAACTGAAAGGGTTAGGGTTAGAACATCGGCTCTCTATAGCATCTAAAACTTTACCATAACCTCATTATTATTTCCCCTAAGCCTGTTGTCTGTGGCCCACAGGCGACCAGCTGCTTCACACCTGTTAGTGAGAGGGGTCTCTACCACACAAACTAACAGGTGACAACACAATGTGGGCTCTGTCTTTTATCAGACAAAACACTTCAAAATGAGGGAGGTCAGAAACAAGGGCCAGATCTTCCTCCTGCTCCACAACTATACATTCAGTTTAAAAAAAAAAAAAAAAATGAATTGAAGAATTTTAGAAGCTGTCAGAATATTAAGTCAACATTAAATTATTTAAAAACGACATACAATACAATAAAACGACATACTTCCATTATTTTGTGAAAGCACAGACAGATATACAAATTTAATTTATTCTGTGCATATTTTTGACATTAATCATCCTACTCAATGCGGTCTTGCTGGAAAATTAACTGAGGGACAACAGTGGGTGTGTCTTCATAGTAACAGAGGAAATGAGGAAATAAACATATGGTTATAAGTTGTGGCCTGTTCACTTATTTCACAGAACATATTTGATAGAATTTAGTTTTACTCAGAAGGTGTTACTTTGCTTTTGAGCTTGTTTCTGTCATTTCCTGATTCCCAGCCACACACACACACACACACACACACAGAGGAATCAACCATTGCTCAGTTTCATTTCATTGTTGCAGCTGACTGCGTTTACACACACCTCAAACATAATTCAGGTCATAGATTACAAACTGAGGCAACACGAGAAAGATGTTTACTCACCAGAGATAAAGCTGTTGGTATGTCTATTTTTTACTGAAGCCGCCTTACTTTCCTTTCCACCATTTTACTCCCCAGACATATAAGGACCGCCCATTTGTGCCATATAAGGGCGTAAACATAAGGAAGTGACTCATGCATGCCCCATGTTGATTGGATGAGGGGTGTTTTTCCACATGCACTGCGGCTGCAGACTCCAACCACAGGCTACAAAAACAGGCAAGGAATGACAGGGTATTCTTGTCATTGTTGTGTTTTAACTGTTGGCCTTCACACCTTACAAACCAGCATGGGTGACCAGATGCCAGAGAGATTATCAGTACACACAAGAATGCAAAAGAAAGTGTCTTTCTTTATCATTAATAATCAGTTTTACTGGTTTTATACAAGTGATTACAGTTTCACCGATACTGCTGTGTTGTCACGTCAGTCAGTATTCCCATTTGTCACTGTAATCTCTCGTTTCCTTTCTTACAAATGTAAAGGGGTCTGTTTGCATTGATAGGTACAGGACACTGATATGAACAGAATATAGATATATAAATTACAGAACAACACAGGAATCACCAAGTAAATTCTCTTTTTACACATAAAAACTGATTCATGCATTTTTGTGAAGACATTTTGTAGTATTTTTATGTGGACAAGTATCACACCACCTTAAGGTCAAGTACTTTTCAGTGTTGTACACACAAATCGTGCCCTTTGACACTGCACCATCTACCTCCAGTGTTTGTTGTTGCAACTTGGGGAGGAAAGTTTTAAGAAAGACAAAGCTAAACATGCTGATATGTAAGATCAGGGGTCAGCAACCTTCACAATCTACAGAGCCATTTTGACCCAACAGAGGAAAACAGTACCTGAGTGGAGCTGTGAAAATATATTAAACCCACTCTATGTTTTGCCTCAAGGTGGCTGTAATGCAATAGCATATTTAGGATTATTTGGTAATTTGTATTTCCATTACATTAAAGCAGTGTTTGATGCATTTATCAACGTATACAGCACATCTACTATAACACTGTACTATATGACACACATTTGGGTTATTGAAATGGTAATTTGTGTGTGTGTGTGTGTGTGTGTGTGTGTAGGCTGCACATGTTTATGACTGGACAATGTAAGAACGGCTTTAGGTTTACAACACTGATAGCAAAATGTTCAAAAATAATATTGGAGTGAGGCTAAAAAGCTCCTTGTGACTCGGGAGCCGTGGGCTGCAGAACCCTATTTTCTTTGGAAACAAAGAAACTATTATAAACTCAACAATGTTTCAAGAAACTCATTAACTTTTTTCATTATATTTCTTTAATATTTCACACTAAATGCTGTTTCAGAGTTTCTCCCTACCAAAATAATAAAGCTTGCAGAGCAATAAACACACTTTACATGTAGATAATGCAAAATAGGATACTGATCATTACAGATGGCACAGTGCCCACAAATGCAAATAAAAGACTGTGGCAGAAATAGAAGCATTTAGTCAGCTCCTTTACAGCAGTAGATAAGAAATGGCCTAAATACTGAACTTTATTAACTGAACCTTGTATCATAAATATATAATGTGAAAACTATTAAACCAAATAAAACTGAACATATACAGAGAGACTGGAAATAATGAAAGTCAAGTCAGTTTTCAGAATCAGCAATAGAAATATTTCAGTGGTTTTGGTTTTGCACTGATGCGTACACAAAAGGATCACCACACTTACTCTATGTGTTGCTGTCTGATCTATGTAGGCTGATTTTGTTTTTTATATTCAGAAGGCACTCATTGATGCATAATGAAAATGATAATCCATAATTCTACAACAAATATGGTTTGAGGCGAAGCTACCTGTGTAAGAAGTGAAAGTAAGGTTGTTAGAAAGATGCATGCTCAAGTACAGATTCATGAAAACTGTAATTAAGTAAAGTATCAGTCAAAAAAAATCCTGCTTTAGTATGTATTTTAATCAGGTTCTTAATCCTCAAAGACAAATAAGACAATTACAAACCTAAATTCCACCAAGAAGAACATAACTCCTTTTGCTCAGATGTTTTACCAAAACTGAGGTGGAGGTGCATGTAGTAAAATTTAATACAGCTCTTTTATCTTGAAAAGGCTGTACCACTGTTGACACAAATGAACATGAATGAACATGCCCTTTATTTTCACTCAACATATGACATCCTTTCACAGACTGCATTTTGTCCTTCAACTTTCTCTGGATGTTCTCCATCCTGTTCCACCTGTTCCACATCTCTTGTCCTGAGTATCAACTCTGAAATGCAGTGTAGCAGGAAAATGTAATTTATATAACAAAGGCGCTTCAGCATTCTTTACAACATCTTTTTTAGATGATCTGCATCAGAGATTATTTCACTTTTAACCTGTAAACACAACATGAAAGAAGACACATCAGAAACATGAACTAAAATGTTATTTATTGTTCACCCATAACTTTTATTTTTACAAAGTTAAGTTGTTTTTATTGTGTGTGAAGCCAGGCATTCTTGATAATTTTTTTTACTTAGTTTTCTACAAATATTTAATTATGTTGAACAACCTTTTTTTGTCTCATATTTTATCTTCCCCCTGTGAGGGTACTGAAATCAGGTCTTTCTGTAATTGTACTTTGTGTGATTTTCTCTTTTAAAAGAAAGTTAGCGATTAATCTGAAAAATTCACACTTATGATACATGACAGTATCGATCAACATGATGAACTGACATGATCTTTTCATTTCATTCAAGTCACATGACACCTGTTCATACACAGTACTGACACTGAGATTACATCTGCTCCACAACAAGTAACTTCACAATAATTGATGGTAGAAACATGAATCTTTGTGGTTTTTTTTAATGGTCAAGGAAATTATTTTTAATGTACAGTCTGGTCTATAAGTATTTGGAAAGTGACACAGATTTTGAAGGTGAAGTTTATCTATGTAGCACATTTAAAACAATGCAAAGCGCCCAAAGTACTGTACAAAGATGTAGATAATTATCACACAAATTAGTCCATCCATTTGCAAAGACTCAAAAGTAATGGGACAGCTGACTGGCCCTCAGTGTCATGTCCAGATGCATCTTGTTTTCTGGTTATTCTATGACAGATGAAGCAGGTAAAAGGTCTAGAGTTGATTCCAAATGTTGAGTTTACATTTGCTTTCTGAATTCTCAATATGAGGTCCAAAGAGGTGCCAATGCAAGGGAAGGAGGCATCATTCAGCTAAAAAAAATAATAATAATAATTAAAAATAATAATAATACTAATAAATCTATCAGAGAGGTAATGAGAACTTCAGGAGAGGCTAAATCAACAATGTGGTACATTCTTAAAAAGAAAGAATCCACTGCTGAGCTCTGCAACACTGAAAAGTCTGGAAGTTTGAAGATGACAGCTAAAGAGGATGATCACAGAATTCTTTAATTGATGAAGAAAAACCTTTTCATAACTTCCAGCCAAATGGACTGATGGATAAAGTTAGCATTTGGTGATGTTCATAGGTTCCAGACCTTGGGTTGTCATTGACTGCAAACGATTTCCATCTAAGTATTTAAAACAAACCTCATATCTATAATCATCTCAGTTTCTCTGATTATGTTTGAGCCTCTGAAAATTGAGGGACTAAGTTTAACCCTATAAAACCATTTGTATCATATTTGCTACACCGGGTTCTGAGATCTCTTTCTTATTAACAAGATCAATACGTTCCTTAAAAACTTGTTGTATATGACTGCTTACGTGTTTTCTACCCTCTGGGGGATTATCATCTCACTGCAACGAGTTAAAGTTTTTTTTGTTTTTTTTCTTTTTTTCAATATGGCCACTATCATTAAATCATCCACATGAAATATTATTGAATTCAAATAGTAAAGCATTAGGATAAAGTGTTGTTGGTTTAGTTTGTTTTAGTTCAACAAGGTTAGTGATAAGTTCTTTGTGACCAGATTTCTGTTTTTTACCATGTTTTAGTTTAAATAGTTAGACAGTAGGTTAAGATTGTTAAGATAGAAACCATCTGTATGCATAAGAGTTAATTATCTTCTGTTCTTCCTTTAGATACACGACTATACACACACACATTCACACACATAGCATTGTCAGACAAAGGTGATAAGAAGTAAACTCATTGTTGGCGTGAGTTTATTTAGAGTTGAGGCCCCACATCTGTTTGATCTAGTCAGATAAAGCTAAGACTAACCCATTTGTAAAGGTGAGCCTGCCCATAGGGAAATAAATGTAGAATTCATGTGATGTTCGGGACTCATTGTGTTGAGTCCTCTGCGCAGACTCCATCTTATTTGTGATCAGAATAAACTTTGTGAACTTTGAGACCGAGCTGAATCCAGACTCATCCCTGGAGCTGCCAACAAAAGAACTCGCTAACACACACATTTTTGGCAGGAGAGTCTTTGGTAATTTTCAAATGGTTACTTTAAGAAAAACACCCCACGTACTGAAACAATGCATAGTTACTTCATAATTGATTTTTTATAGTATAGTTAAATTGTGTTAAACTGTGTGTATCAGATTTCATACTGCAGGTAAGTTAGAGCTAAAAATGTTCAAATGCCAGATGATACATTAAACATGAAACTTAGGTGGGTGTGAAATATGCCAGTTGTACTAAGAATATGATATAGCTGATGTATCCTGTTATGTTCAAATCAGGCCTTCACTTACATTTATACTGAGATTAAACAATGGTATTACTACAGTGACTACTACTACTACTACTACTACTACTACTACTACTAATAATAATAATGTATGATTTGTTGTTTTAATTTTTTTAACTGGTGAATAGTTATAGAGAATGAACTTGACTGAACTCATTTTTTGTCATTAATCTACAGGGCATCGTCTCAGAATCCGCATCTTGTCCTCATTCTCTTTCGATGTCACCACCGTCCTCCTCTTCCAGATCTCCAGAAAACCAGAATGACAAGCCAAGGTAATTTATACAGCATATTCATCGACAAAGGCAGTACAGCATGTTTTACATATTGTATGAAGCCCTTTGTACCAGTGGAGGCACTTGAAACCTAAAGCCACAACGTCTGGTGTTTGTTTGCTCCTGACCTCTGACCCCTGTGACCCAGAAACCTACTTTTACTCATGTACTATGTTTAAGAACAATTTTTTTTACAATTGTTTTATGAGTATTTATGTGTTTAAATACTCCTCACACTAAATACTGCTACTTAGAGTCATCCAACACAGTACATTATAATTCTATCATGCTGTTATTTTCTTTTATTTTCTTTTTTCCAGCTGTGTAATGCCTTTCTATTTATATTATACATGATGTATTGAGGTATCAATAAAAATACACTTCTGACTTTCAGGAAAACACAGTAACGTATACATAGATGCTAGTACAAACAGTCCCATCAGCGACATACAACAAATTAAAAAATATATTATATGTTCATATACATGAATGCATATAAAAGAACAAAATAATTAAATTAATAATAATAATTTAGAATATGAGGGTTTACTCTGGGGTATAAGATTAATTACCCACTTCTCAGTGTAACAGGTATAATAATTAATGTGAAGGTGAGCAGTGTGTGTATGGAATGTATGTATTTGTTGCATTAGTAAAGCTATGACAGGACTCCTACACTTAAAGTAGATTTTGGAGCCTTGACTCATACGTTCCGTAATGAATAAAATAATAAATGTACTATTTTTATCCAAGTTAACTGAACCAATTTTTATGTAGGGGGACATATGGGGAATGGTTTTATGTATCAGGGCAACAGTGTATTAAATATTTTTTAAAAATTTCTAAATAAATACACTCTTGAAAAACCTTCTTGAATATGGTGAAAATTACATTATCACAAAGTTGAATACAGGCGTTTTATTTTGCTGTTTAACATATGTGGTTCTCACAGGACAACACTACAAACACGATGATCTTATAGAATATTATGTGTTCCTGTGGACTAAACTACTGTCAGTTTATAGAGTTGATAACATGAGCTCGACTTTAAACATGTGCAGTAGTAAAATTCAATGTACATATTAATGCGGCAGGAAAATTAATCAATTTTGCTGCAAATGACAACATTTACTGAACATTAAGTACATTTTGCTGATAACTTACTGTTAAAGTTTTACTTAAATAAGTAGTTTTGAATGCACAACCTTTACTTGTAATACTGTTTTCACAATGTGGTACTTTTAGTTTAGTAAAGGATCTGAATTCTGGGTTTATTGATTCTTTACTTGATCTGACGTTTGAAATATTTAAACAGTTCTTACTTTGGCGCCATCTAGTGGTCATAGATGGACTCACAGTGACACAGAAAACAGACCTAAAAGTGGTTTCAGCTGAGCTGCAGCTCCTCTGATCCACTTCTGCTTCTTTTTTAAGTTCATTACATGTCCTAGATGAACTATAGAAGAGACAGTCAATGATTAATCAAACTTTATCCACATAAAACCTTTTACACAGATTAGTACAGTTCAAAGTGCTTCACAGACAAGTAATAGGCATGAACAAAACAAAAAACTACATGATTTAAGTTATATAATATACATAATAATAAGGTAAAAAACCAACACAAAGCAAACTGTCGATAGTGCATGGTGAAATGAATTAATTAAATTAGTGTCAGAGAGTGACCAGATGGGATGAGAACCACTAAGAAACAACTTTTAGAATCAAAGAAAGTGTCTGTGATAAAAGCTGGAGTCACTGTTGTTGTTTTCACCACTGGACACAGCTGTAAATGAGTCTGATGCTGAAATGGCAGCGTTTCTCTGATTCTGAAGCTCATGAAGGTATAAAGTTATTATGTAATGTTATTATTTTCTTGCTGTTTGTGGGTCCACAGTTCAGACTGAACTGTAACAGTTCTGACCTTATTTGTTCGATTCCAAACAGATCTTTAGTTCAGCTACTGACAACACAAACTGTACAGAAAACAGAGATGATTTGTGGTTTTACTGTGACTTAGAAATCAGAGCTAAGCTAACAGAGCTATAATGAAAACTATGAGCTGATGCATCGCCTGAAGATTAGAAGAAGCAGTGTTGTTTTGACTGACTTTCAAAATAGTTTGAAGAAGAAAACTTGATGATATCATAATACAGATGTGTGTAAACAATGAGCTTTATACTTTATTCAGTGAGTGTTACAGTTGGTGGATACATAGCATTGATTCATAGGTGGTTTTGATCATAAGTGTTTTGTGGTATTTGACTTCCTTCTAATGTTGAGAATTTGGAATATCAATATCACATAGAACCACTTTAACCAGTGCCTTATTGTGATCCATTTTATTTGTAGATCCAACTTTCTTACAGACTTTTTTCAATTCAAATGTTAGAGAGAAAAAGACATCTTTCCTCAGTTTTACTTGTCTGATCACAAGAAAATCTCTGTCATTTGGAATGGAAGACATGATGATTGTAATCAATCTTTTTTCAATTCAGTGGCAAATGACAAATGTGGAAATGAGCACTTGCATCAACAGGTCTGTCTTAAGTCATCCTAAGTTCTTTTAATGACCTACTATAATCTGTTCGCTAATATCACCTACGCATACAAACATTTGAGCAGAGAAACACATTTAACTAATAGATTGATGTTTAATTAAGAACCCAAATGTTTGCATTGCTTTGCAAACAATCAAAGAAACACTCACCTCACTTTGCCTGATTATTTGACAAGAACTGCAGGAATTCATTTTGTGTACACTCTGAGTGAGTATTGAATCTGTATTAACAGCTAACCAAATATTATCCAACAAGACAAGGACAAGTCTGTTGCATAATATTGGACTTCCCCCATAGAGATATGAGACAAAAAAGGGAAAACATCTGCAGATTTTTCCATGTGTTTCACAGATACACTCTGCCTGACCCTTCGGTGCTGAAGACTCCTGCGTCGTTTGAAGGGACAAGCTGTACCGAGTCATTCTGGTCCTTCAAAACCAGCAAAACTCGCCCTGAAATATTAAACAGAACCAGATTAATATAACGATGTCACTTTTACAGTAGAGGAGGAGGATTTTATTCAGATCTAGGAGGATTTGGATTAGTCTCTCCTGTTTTCATTGTGACTTCAGGTTGTCATTTTAAGTCTAGACACTTAACCAGAAAAAATCACCTGGATTTAACCAAACGAAAAGGTCAGATTCTCTCATTGAATAATTATAGCAGAATATGTTTCAGCTGCAACAAGTTCTTTAACCCATAAAGACCCAGCACTACTTTTGTGGCAGTTCCCAAATTAAATTTTCTCTCTACTTAACCTTTCTTAAGAGATTTATCACAATTTATTATAATATTTTCCTCTGTATTTTGCATTTTTAAGTGAAAATTTGATATTTTCCTATATTTAATTTACTGATCATATAGATGTTCATAATGCCTCAGATTAAAGATGAGAGCTATTATATCAAAGACAGCTGAAGAAAAAGGGACTTTTTAAACAAAATCTATCATTAACTGAATATAAACCAAGTGTCTCCATCCACTATCACTGATGAACCTCCATGAGTTTTACTGGTGAATCAATGTTGCAGAAGATGATGGCGTTTCCACGTTCACTATGGAGCCTCTGAACATCCAAAAGGGTCATATCTGATGACCTTGAAAAGATGATAAACTGTATTTTACACCAGTTATTTACATGGTTTGATAGGATTAGTGGATCAGCAGTTATTTCACATTTTAGATCTGTACATGCTTTTGGTCGGTGGTGGATGTTTGGGTCTGTATGGATTAACCCAAACTGATGTAATGAGTCGCTTCTTATCAGTTTATTGGAGAGCATAAAGATTAGACAAGACCAGGATTCACTGGGCTTTTGAAAGAGTGGTTCAGGATCATGAGACATCATATACACTCATGGCCTGACCTCCACAGAGTCCAGAACTGAACCATACTGAAAATCTTTGGAATGTGATGGAGAAGAATTAACACAGTTGTCCAAGTCTCCATCATCAACGTAAGATCTGGGACAAAAATTAATGCAAATATGGACAGAAATAAATATTGCAAGAATTATTCTGACACTGCAAAACTTCATGCACTGTGTGACATAAAGGATGTGTGATGAGTGTGTACTGTAATCAAAAATATTGCATGTGGGACTTTTTGACCGGACAGTGTATTACTACATCTTCTTTCATCCGCATCACATTAATCAGCTTATATAACACCTCAGTTATCTATTTGTGCATATACAGCAGCACCAGCCTCCTCAAAAATAGTAATGGATCCCTATAATAATGACAAACAATGCTGTAAACATGACCTTTTTTTTTAGGTTTTTGAATAGACTAGAGAGATACTGACATACTGTCTAATATTTTATGTCAAAATATGGCAGAAATATTCAATTCTGTTTATTAAGAAAGTAAGTTGATTAAGTAAAATGTCTAAGTTGATGTAGAGTTGTGTTTCCCAAACTTAGAGTCAAAAATGGGAGCTGTTTATATTGGGTAGCCAAATGGCAGAGGAAAATATACAGAAATAATATGATATTTGAATTCATTTTACTATTTAAAACAGAAAAAAAGTGTTTATAAATGTTGACCTCAGCAAAGCCATGTGACATAAAGAGGAGAGGTGTGAATGGTAAAAGATGCAATGAGATAAAGATTATGTAAAAGACGTAAGATGAAAATAATGTTAAAGACATAAGATAAAAACAATGTGAAATGTAAAACAGTTAAAATGATGTAAAGGATGGAATTGATGTAAAAGTCGCAACATGAAGAAAATGATGCAAAAAAAAAAAGGATTTAAAAAAGATGTGAAAGACATAACAATATTTAACAAAACGACTTAAAATACGTAATGAAATGAAAACAACATAAGAGACATGACCAAAAAATTGAAACACATAAAACACAGATAAAAAGATTAAAATTGCATGACAAAATTTGTTAAAACCAACAACTTCATTTTAGTGTAGGCCAGTTTAGACAGTAATTAAATCAACACAAATAAAATAAAAAGACAAAAAATTAACAGGTACATATTCAACAAATCTGGAAAATGTCAATAAAGAAATATGCATGTCCATAACTATGCATGACTGAAAGCTGTACCATGATCAAAATGGTGTAAAAGATGTTAAAAAAAAATAAAAAAAAGTGACACAAAGACACTTTCAGAGACATTGTCCTGACAGTGGAGAGTAGAGTCAAAGTGTAGCTCTATCATAATTCATGACATATTTTTGCCAGTTTTGGTTCAAAGGAGACACTGAATTTCTCTTTTTGCTCTTGAGCAGAAAGAGTTTGTGATGCACAGTTTAGAGGAGAAACATTGCACTGGACATTTTTATATATTTAAAATACCCTCAGTTAAAAGACAAAAACATAAAAAAATATGATGCAATGTTCACAACTTACAGAATTATAGAAAAAATTGCATACAGTACAGTGAATAATATACAGTAGCTACATAAAATTGATGGTAAAATAATGGTAACAATAATAAAAAAAGATAATATCAATACAAAACATCAGCATGAAAACAGAAAATGAGCTATTATGTTGATAAACTCAATAATAATCAGCCGTGTTGGTGTACAGTGTATAAGTGTGTGACTGATGGGGTTAGTGTTTATTTTTCAGGGTGAAGGTTAAGGTTAGTTTGCAGATACATACGTCCGAACAGCAGCTGTGTCTTAGTCAAGAGTCGAACTGAAATGCAAGAGGATCGGTGTGATCAGGTTTCACACTTTTCTCAGTATTTGTTTCTTCTGAAAAGCAGCAGGTTGAGGTTAGACCGTGTCAGATAATAACAGGAGAATAGTGACACCTCCATCAACACTTAGGAGTGGTTTTATTCCACAGCATTAGTGAATGTGTATGTGCACTTTAGTATGTTACATAAAAGCAAGACACAATAGTCCTTCTGTATTGTTTCAGTTGTTCTAGTGGTGGCAAATTAATTTAAGTATTTATACAATTATATAAAAAATAATATTCTCTTAAAATACTTACATCTACAAATAACAAGTTATGTCAAACAGAATTGTGTAATGTAGATGGAATCAACTGGAATTACTGACTTTGAAACAAAACAGTGGTGATTTTTGATGCTTTCAGATATATTTAATACACTTTTAGGGCATTTTAGTGATAATACCAGATAATTAATCAGCTCTCTGCATTTTCCTGATCAAGACTATCATAATTATATCAGGATTTGAAAATTTTTTGCTGACTGACCTTTAGTAATCAGTTAAACAGTAACATTTAATATGTCATGAAATAATTCAATTACTTTTTACAGATTGTAGTTAAACCTGAATATATTCTTTTGGTCCATGTTGTTAGACAAAAATGCCTTTCAAATCTACAAATTCAACAGTATTATCCATTTCAAATTGAACATAGAATCTGAACTATTTTTAGGACATTTCAGCTGTATTTACCATTTTAACTAGTAACCTGACTAGATAATAACCAGTTACTCTTTCAAAGTAACGCAACCAACACTGAGTACTTAGTGCTGTATATTATTAATACTATCTCTTTTGAGAAACACTGTGTGTAGAAATAAGTGAACTGCAACAGATGTATAAGACTCAGTACAGTTAAAATAAATAAACTCCAGGGATTAAAAAAAAAACAACCAACCAAA
>JAPQRP010000003.1:36797472-36822184 GCA_037367295.1 Apogon hyalosoma
TTAGACCCATCTAAATTAACACATTAAACCTATAAACTTACAGAGCATTGTTTTTTTTATTTTTTGCAACCAAACACATAAGACACTAGTTTCAGCTTAATAATTTTTTGAATTTTTTTGCTTAATTTCCAACCTTGTAGGGATTTAGAATGATGAGGCACACCGGATCCTTTAATAATCACTGACGACATGGAACACCTGATGCAAGTAGCATAAATACGTAGCGTGGCATTCTCAGTTCATCTTTGATTTTCAATCCAAAACACAGCTTGATGCCTTTGGACAGACATATAACCATCGGACATTGACTCTGCTGGCATATTAAATTCAATAAATTCTGTCAGAAGCAAGGGAACACATCTTTGTTATGAATTAAAGCTTTGAGTGTGGTTTGTTCTTTTATATGGGAAACATAAGTACTGCACCAAAATTAGAATAATCCTTTTTATTTCGGTACAAATAAAACCCACTGTCATAGGCTTTAGTGATAGTTTTGACAATGTCAAATGTAACAGAATCTTAGAAATATCATTTTGAGATTTGTATATGATGGAGGTTTCTGTTCCTGACCAATTAAGTAACAATAAAATGAATTCATGTCGGAATAAGGGCAGGCAGAGCATGTCCTTCCCCCAGTTCTCCACACACTTACATGAGGAACTCAAAGTCAGAACATTATTGTTTAACTACACGAAAAAGTTCTGGAAAAAGAGTGCTTTATGTTGCAATCAGGAGCTGCTCCCATGGTAGGATTGGTAGGACACCATCATATCAAATCCCACCCGATGAGGCCCCTGTCAGATAAATGGATGTGACTGATCCAGCAGACTAAGACAGATGGGTCCAGTTTCCAGACCAAGTACCAACTGACAAGTCTGTCTTTTGCTTTAGAGTCACTGGTTTGAGTTTCAGTGCCATTCAGCGACCTGACTATGACGACACACCCAACCCAGAGTTCCTCAACCCATCCTGGATGGCCAGCATCCCTGATGACCAGCCGCTGTCTGAGATCACCATGCCCGGAACCCATAACACCATGGCCCTGTTCGGTGGTGTGTACGCTGAATGTCAGACCTGGAGCCTGGCGTCCCAGCTTCGTGCTGGCGTACGCTACTTAGACATTCGTGTCCGTCATGTGAAAGGAAATCTCACCATCCACCATGGCGTATCCTACCAGCGCGCCCACTTCGGTCACGTGCTGGAGGGAGTGGCTGACTTTCTGCATGAGTATCCCAGTGAAACGGTGCTGATGCGTGTGAAGGAGGAGTTCAGTGAGACGTATGACATCTACGGCGCTGTGGTTGACTACATCCATCGCCACACTCACTGGGACCTGCTGTGGCACAGTCGTCTGGTGCCCACCATGGCCGAGGCCCGAGGGAAGCTCATCATCCTGCAGGACTTCCATGGACCAGACTTGGGGATGCGCTACAGTTCCATGGACATCGCAGATGACTGGAAGGTATTAAAATACAGTTTTCAGACAGAGAAGTTTTGTATCATATTGTTTATATGTTTATCATTGTGCAAGTGCCAAAGACACAAACATCTGGGAATGAAGTGTTAGACATTGAATGTGTAGTATTTAGTGTCATCTAATGGTTGTAGAGTGTAACCAACCAAACACCCCTCACCTCACCCTTTCATACGGTGGCTGCCATGATGTGAAAGACCTTCATTAGTATTTGATTTATCCATTTTTTTGCAGTTAAGGAGATATTAAATCTGGTCCACAGTCACACTAGGTGCCACCTGGCATTAGGCAAACAAAAAAGATTAGGAAGTTTTTTGATCTACAGTATATTTTCACAAATAGAGGTCGAGTGTTATAACTTATACTTATTCATAATTCAACATTTCAGCAATATTTCAGACAGACGTTCTTTTTTGTACTTTCAATTCAGCTACAGCTTTAGATGCACTCATTGTTGACGACTAAAAGGTCAGTATGTAAGATTCAGGAGGATTTAGTTACAGAAACAGAATATAATATGCATAGTTATGTTTTCATTCATATATAATCACCTGAAAACAGAAAAATTTTTTCATTACCCTAAATGGTCAATGGACTGAATATATATAGCACATTTTATACACCTTCATGGTGTCCAAAGCACGAATGAACCAGACTGAAAGGTTTATACACTGACAGTGCATTACATACATACATGTGAGCATCAAACCTTCTTTTTTTCTTCTTACATTACAAGGAATAAATGGTTCATAAAATGAATGAAAATTCTTAAAATACATTTTTCTGATAATCCTTATGTACTTTTGCTTATGTAGGAGTTTTCATGCAGGTCATTTATGTATAATGGAGTACATTTTTCCGTATTTACCAGGAAAAAAAAATGTAGTCCCTCTTCCTCTGCTGCAAACATACTCACCAACACCACTCTCACTTAAGTGTTTTGTAAAAACATATGACTGAAACAATCTTAAAGTGCTTTTAGGTGACTCATCTCATTTCCCCTGCAGGTTCCGACACTTCTTCATGTGGAGGAAAAGTGGCAGAGTGTCTATGAACACCTCGAGGCTGCACCTTTAGGAAACAAAGCCCAGATCTTCCTCACCTACAGCAGTGGAGCTGGTGTGTTTGCTTATCCCAGAGCTGTTGCTCAGCGCCTCAACGCACAACTCTACAACTACCTGAGGTCCAAAACAGACCTGAACCAGCGCCTGGGAATCATATGCATGGACTTTCCAGCTGCTCCTATGATTCAGCTGATCATTGACTTCCAACTAACTGAGGAGGTAAAGAGACAGGCCGTTTACCCAGGTCCTAGTAAGGCAAGTTTGGAAAATACCATTTTTTCACTCAGGAAGATGATGAAGTATCTTAATCTCGATTGAAATAAAGAAACTTATTCTGAGTAGAAAGTAGATAAATTATCAGGTCATCAGGTAAAACAACACACTCAGGTGCAGACTAACCTATTAGTATTAACTCTGGATTAAACCCTTATTTTGTGATCAATTTATGAAACTGGAAAAGAAAAAATTTATTTTAACCCATAAAGACCCAAACAGCCACCGGTGACAAAAACCAACTACTGATATGAAATGTTTAATACCTGATGATCCACTAATCCTATTTATCCATGTAAATAATTGGTCTAAAATGCAGTTTTTCATCTTTTCATGGTCATCAGATATGACCCATTTGGATGTTCAGAGGCTCCATAGTGAATAAGGAAACACCGTCATCTTCTTCAACAATGATTCACCAGTAAAACCCATGGAGTTGGATCAATGACAGCGGATGGAGACGCTTGTTTTTCTGTTCAGTTAATGACATATTTTACTGAAAAAGTCACTTTTTCTTCAGTTTTCTCCATTTTGATATAATAACCTTTAAATTTTCTCTGAGCTTTAATGAACATCGACATTATCAGTGAATTAAATATAGGCAAATACACAATTTACACTGAAAAAACTCAAAATAAAGAAGATAATGTTATAATAAATGGTGATAAAACACTTAAGATAGGTTAAATATAGAGGAAAAAATCTTTTGGGAACTGCCACTTAAGTAGTACTGGGTCTTTATGGGTTAAAGATCTGAAATAGCAAAATATTAAAACAATATCAGAGCTCCCATGGATTCTTATCAAGTCTTAAAGGCACTGAATTCATTAATTTATAAATATAAATTGGCATTAAACTGTCAGAAGCCTTAAAAGTGCCTCTCACATAAACCTCACACAGATCAGATTCACTACACTTAATATGACCAAAAGTTGTATGTTTCAATAAACATGGGTCAATTTATCCCTAAACCACAGTAGCTGATGTCATTTTTGTTCAGTTTTGAGGTAAAGTTGGTGTTCAGTTTAACTCTGGGTGACATTAAATATTACCTGAAGATTTTTAGCAGCATCAGAAACTGTTATAGTTGCAAGAACCTGGAAACAGAGGTGACACCAAACAGAGATGGGGGCTCAAGTCACAATTTTTATAACTTCAAACTTTCTCGACTCATGCTGATGAAAGCCAAATACACATAAGCAGTGGATCACTTCATTTTCCATCCACTAAGGTGTCGTCCGTTCACTTTGATGCCAGTGTGGACAAACAACTATGAGCCTATTAAGCTCATAAACATTTAAGCTACAGCTCTGCATTTTCCACCACGCAGATGAGATTGTGATAATATACGTTTCCTGTTTGCATATCTAAACTAAATATCAGCAAATAACTCATGTAATCAGTACAGTGCTGGAACATAGTTTTTTTAGAGTCATCACAATGCATTGAAATAGGATTTGACCATATAATGCCCATTGCACAATTTTATAGATGTGTAATTTACACTAGAAAAGAAAAAACATCACATAGTGTTTTGTGGTTCAGAGCTCACTTTACATACAGATGATTAGTATCAGATAACAGTGACACATTTCATCATGATTTCCTCTTAGTTACTCAGAGGGCTTTTTGCGAAACTGTTGCTGAAACAAAATGTCTTAACATCCTGAGCAAACAGCGAGAAATATTAAAGTGGACACTCTGCTAATGAGTATCGTCGTCTGAGTTCTGGAAGAAGAAGAAGCAGAAGAAAAACTAGTAAAAATGTCAGGTACAGTATATCTGCACGGCTGCAGCTTCTTTTCCTGTTGATGTTTTATGATCATGATGTGACTTTTATTTTCTTTAGATGTGAACCCGCCGTCATATGTGGCTCTGAGGCCTCAAAGTGCTGTCCTGATTTCAACAATTGGTTCGATTTCCACATTATATTCATCTCCATTTCTGCCTTATTTCATCTGTTTAACTATTTTACTAATCCTTCACACTCTCCTCTGTTCTTTCTTTAGTTGTGGTAAACATTATTTACTGGATGCTTATGATCGCAGCCATTGCTTTGGGTGAGTTTACCTTGAATTCATAATTTTGATATTTTTGTCTGTAGTGTCTTGGCATGTCTTTGATGACCATGCATTTTCTTTGTGTTTTTTGTGTCATAGGGGCCACTCATCTGGACCCAGTCCAGTGCCGTGCACATGCTGGGATCCCCATCTATCTGATTGTACTGGGAGTCTTCAGCCTCATCACTCTGTCTTTGGGTTATACCAAGAACACCTGGAAAAGTGACCTCACCTTCCTCAATAACATCTGCCTGTCCACCTTCCTGACCATTGTGACTTTCTCCATTTTAATCACAGGTGAGACAACTGTAAAAATGAATGTACTTACTGGGATAATTAGGTTCATATCATAACTAAATAAATCAGTGAGTTCATGAACTATATCAAACAAACAAAAACTCATTGCTGGTTATTCAGTCAAAATACCACAGTGTCTTATAATCTTCACATTCTGCATCAGCTGATTGTTTTTGCTGTTGTTTTTAGACAGAAAACAGCCACAGTAAAATCACAAATCACCTTTGTCTTCTGTACGGTTTATGTTGTCAGTACCTGAACTAAAGATCTGTTTGGAATCCAACAAACAAGGTCTGAACTGTCACAGTTTAGTCTGAACCATAGATAAACAAACAGCAACTTAGCAAAGATAAAAACATCACATAATGACTTTATACCTTCATGAGCCTCAGAATCAAAGAAATGCTGCCATTTCAGCATCAGACTCCATTCTTTTCATTTCAAGCTGTGTCCAGTGGAGAAAACAACAACTGTGTTTCTAGCTCTTATCACTTTGTCACTTTCACAGACTCTGAAAGTTGTTTCTTAGTGGTTCTCATCCCATCTGGTCACTTTTCTGATGCGTTAGTCAGTGGTCCTGTGGTGTTAATTTTCCTCACCATGGTAGACCAGCAGACTGACTCTCGCTAGTGGTCACATAAATCCCCAGGCCCTTCACTGGAAATAAATTCAATTCATATCTCTACAATCCAATACTTTCAGGACACTTTTTATGTATTGTATTATTACCATATCTCTGCTAGAACTAGAACCTATAACAAACAACATTAAAAATCCTTAAAAACAAAACTTGCCAAAGAAAGGACCCCCACTTAGAGACCAGAGGAATCATTTAGTTAGTTTAGATATCCTCCACATTCATTTTACAGTACTATGGCTGAGGTCAGACCTGAAATGGTAGACAAAACCCTGACTTGTCCTGATTATGTCGGACATTGTGGGTACAGTTTGATCAGATTTAAACTGACACTGACACATCAATCCCCTGCGATGTTAAAAATCAAAATTGGGAAAGTGAGTTGGGGACACAAACCACTGAGGAAACGTGGAATACAACTCTTAAATTGATTAATACTTGTTCACAGACATCTCCTGCTAGAGCAGAGGCAGATCTCCTCCATTGCTTTGCTCTCTGTCCCAGATTAAGGAAATATTGGACAAAAATCTCTCTGAACTTCTTAATATACACATTGAACTTGAGCTTGTCCTTGTCATACTTGGAACATTAAGCTCCACATCTGTGTTAAAGAAAGCACAGCAGCAGTTTCTGTTATATGATCTGGTTAACAGTAAAAATGAATTTGGATGTTCTGGAGAAAGATGGAGGAATTATCCATCACCCCTCATCTGGAAAAAATAAGCATCCTTTTGAAAACAAAGTCACAAATTGATAAGATTTACTTGCCTCTAAATCTTATATTTGACAAAAGATTTGATTGCCACTGGCCTGGAAACACACAAGTCAAGCCAAATCCTGGTAGAATCACAGAAAAGCGTCACTGAACCAGAAACAGTAACATATTTTAACCTCATCACGGCCTCTTCTGCTGTGTCTCTGCAGGATCTCGCTTTGTTTACAGTGTCTATCCTCCCAACTATGACTCACCTGAGTCACCTGTGTACTGTGACAGGATTACCTACCAGTTCGCCTTCGTCATCACCACCCTGCTATGGGTTGCTGCTAGTCTGTTGTTCATCTGCGGCTGTTGCTTTGTTGTAATAACCTGCTGTGGAGCCGTGGTGGCGAGAAGCAGCCTGCTGCCGACACGCGGTAGTTTCTACGGCGCAACAAGTAATTATCAGGAGCATGTTGCTGGCGATGTGTGATTTCATCCTTATTTGACTTCGGCAGATGTGAACATTAAGTGAAGGTTTGACCTGAATGATACAGATTCTGACCGACAGGATTAATTTTTCCTGTTGTGGTTATTTACACAAAAATCAACACTGTTTCCTGACTTACTTCATTTCAGACTTAAGCAACATTTTTGAAACACATACTAGTCAGGTAGTCAGTTAGGTACTGTGTATGTATGAGGATGACTACAATGCAGAGAACAACCATAAAACACAATTTAGAGGCAGCTATCACTGAATCAGTACTGATATAGAGAATAAATTGGTCATATTGTATGTATGTACGACAGAATAATGTTTTTCTGCATTGCAAAACTTGTAGATAGAAACCTGTTGTAGATTGTTGTTTGAGAAATATGTTCTTTTGCAAACAGCTTATTATAATAATAAACATGATAAAATACTGTATGTTGTATATATTTTATGGATTGTGTTATGTGTTGTGATGTGTGTGTGTGTTTTTTAAATGTCATGATACAAGTTAAAATAGGCCCAAAAGTATTTAACAAGTGTCTTGTACAAAGATACCTATTATTTATTTGCAGATGATGGAGCTTCATGAAAACAAGGGAGAAATGTAAGATGTTTAGTTATTAATTGCACAAGGAATGTCTCAAGCACAATGATGGATGACCGGTTGGGTAAATTTTGGGAATATATATTGATTAACATGGAGGGAACACTTAAAAGTAGTAAAATGTAATAGGTTTAGGTTTTGACTGAACACATTAAGTTGGTGTTTGAGGTTCCCCTCACAGGAAATCATGAGCATCAAACCTTTAATTTCCTGTATTCTGGCGGTTTTCTATGCATCAGTTTATACTTTTACTGAATCGGTTGATCAGTCAGCACGTGTATAGACCTGGTGAACTCTTCTGTCCTCATTCTATAAACCCCTGGATTTACCTTATTCTGTGTGTTTCAGCAGGATTTCTGATCATGTTGAAAAATTTCTGTAGATTCTGCAGATTAAAGTCCAACAATGTTGAGCAAATATATTAGATTATTATGTATTTGATGTGTTTAAAACTACCTGAAGTTTGTTGTAAAATCGTTTTTTCTTTACTTCAGAAGTCTTTATCCACAAGAGTATCATTCATGCTATTCAGTGTGGAAAAGCTATTATAAAAAACAAACAGATGGGACACTTAAAATAGACGAAAAAGAAAAAGGTGACAAGTTCATTTATGTTTATAACGTGTATTTCTTATTTTTGACAGACATTAAAAATAATATTTAATTTCCTAAACCTAAAGATGGAGTTGTATTAAGTAGTTTATATTTGTGAAAATTAATGGTCTAACAAAATAAATAGATTAATTATGAACAAACATGATTATCAATTTCAAAGCCAAGTTATAATATCTTTCCCTTCAATATTTTATTTTTTTTTTTTTTTTTTACATAAAATATAAATCTCAAGATCCTTTCAACAGGCTACCATAAAACGGAGGAGGTTTGTTTTCTTTTTTCTTTTTTTAAACAGTACCTTTATTATAATTTCTTTTTTCATTCAAGAATTTATTTATTACTTATCGATAGAATATACAAAAAATAGAGTATAACAAGAATATGCAAATCATCAGACATTCCAACCCATAATAACCATAAACGAATAGTAAGACATAAAAACTACAAGAATAAAAAAATTAAACATATAGACAAAATATAAATAGATATTAAATTAATTAAAGAGAATAAAAATAAAGATCCAAAAATAAGTAAAAGTACTGTTAGAAAAGGTACCTTTACCATAAACCTTCTGTATTGTTGTTGAAATTGACGCAAGTGTATCTGTCGCGGCGAGGCTTTTTCTTCAGGCTTTATTACGGACTCCTATTTCAAACACCGGGGTCCTTTAACATCACTTGTCGCAATAACGTTAATTGTAGCTGTTAGCATCCAGTTAGCAAAGACTGGAGCGGTGTCCATGTGAAAATAACAGAAACTTAGAAATAGACATTGATTAAATGATGCATTGATTGTTGTGTTAAATCTACAAACGTGATTGTAAGTGTTTATTGTTGTACGTGGATGAAGTAAGTTAAAAGAGCCGGTGTTTTTTGACCATGTGGAGCTCAGGCCGCCGTGTCCTTCAGGAGCTGCTCTGTCAGCCGACTGTCAGGTCTCTTTCTCTGACACAAACTCAGGTCAGTAAATGTTAAAACTAAACTGGAACCATAAATTATGTAGTTGTTAAAGTAGATAATAGTGACCACAGTTTAAAACCAGAACTCTTAACTATTAGAGGACACAAGAAGGAACGAGATGCAGCCATGTAAATACTTCTGTCACTTCTTTTTCTGTCAGGATCTGAGTCTAATTTCACTTCTGTTAATTGTTTGCTAATTCTGTTGGGAGATACGGACAGAAATGTTATAATAATATGGATGACTTTCACAGTAAATGTCAAATCATTATTTCTTATGAGTTTAAAGGCTGACATTTGTGTCTGTGTGATTTTTTTTTTAAGGAAACCAGATGTTTACACCGAATTAGAACTGCATGATTTAGTGGGAAAAAATTATGTGCTTATTTTGGACAACATTGCGATCCCAGATTAATATGCACCTTTCTTGTTTTTTGTTTTTTTTTTTGACTCATAGCTGATATTAAAGTACACCATTAATCAGTGAATGAAAGCACTGATGGGATATGAATAATGGCAGCTTCATTGTTGTAGTGTTCATATTAGCACTTGATTATGATACCTCATAATGTTTTAAGGCTTTGTTGAGTAATTGTGAACCAGTCTGCATGAGACATAGACATTTAGATTTATTTTTAGGTAGTGTTTTGGGTGAAAGAAATATACACATTAGTACAGCAACGAGAACAGATTTTGGAGCCCTAAATGGTGTTTGGATCATTCTGTGCTTAAACACATTTGCAAATAAAAGGAACATGCAGATATATAAGACGGGAGCGTGAGGGTCATTTGTTTCACTTGACATTTCCACAGAACACAGTCATAGTGGAGCGCTGGTGGAAGGTCCCATTGTCTAAAGTAGGGAGTCCACCTAGGCTGCACCCTCGAAGACACAGAATCTACAAACTGGTTGAAGACACCAAGCATCATCCCAAAGAGAATATGGAGCTCATCCTCACACAGACGGTCCCCAGTGAGTATGTGCATCCAGAACACAAGATGTTTGGACACACTAGTGTCAGAGTTTCCTCTAGAATTGAATGATCTGATGGTAACTATTTTGACTTTAACCACTGGTGATTTTCGGTCTCGTCTGCTCTGACAGAGCTTGGTGGACGCGGCGACACTGTGTTTGTGAAAAAATCTGTTGGTCGAAATAAGCTGTTGCCCGAAGGCCTCGCGGTGTACCCATCACCAGAGAACAAACAGATGTTTGCTGAGGAGGCAAAAGTGTGTAACATACTTTGATTCATTTGAACCAACATTTTTATAGAATGTTTGGAATTGATTGTGCCATTATATGTTACTTACAGCTGATACGTGAAGGGAAGGTCGAGGGACAACTACAAACACGCACTGGTCAATTGGTGAGTGTTCGTGTTTGTTTGTTATGTGCATTTCAAGTACATGTGCTATAAAATATAATGAAATGGGGCTCTCACACTGTCTTCAAAGCATAAAATCTATGGTTAATTCAATAAAAGCAGTAGATCTAAGGAAATTAATACATCTGAATGATTACATGTATTAATTTGATTGTTTGTTGATTGTGAATTTGATTACATTAATTACATGTAATAGTTGCAAGAATTTCATCTTAAAGGACAGGACATTAACAGCTCTCAGTTTTTAACAAAGGATTCATGGTGTTTTACAGACAGTGGAGTTTCTGAAACGCACCAAGTTGAACATCAATAAAATGCCTTCGGATGAATTCCAACTCAATAAAGCGGTTGTCTGCAGACAGTTTCTCAAGAAGGTCAGGATTTATTTTGTCTTGTTTTGTAATGCTCTCACTGTTATTTCCAAAAATTAACACTGACGTAACAAACTGTTTTGTAGTTTACATTAGTTGTGCCGCCTCATGCCTTGAAACTCTCACATGAGCCAATAAAGGAGTTGGGAGACTACTGGTGTGAAGTCACGGTAAGATGCATCATTTTCTTTACGTGTCTTACAAAGATTTCCAATTATTTCCACTTGCTTAGTTATGTCAGCTGATTATAGCAAGGAAAGAAGTGTTTTTAGTTATTCCAAAATGTCACAGTCATGTAGGCCTAATGTCTTCTAAAGGGGAACCTCTTTTCATTATTATTATTAATGTGCTATTAGAGTAAAAGTATTTATTAGGTCTTAATTTTTAGTGTTTTTCATCATGTTTCAAAAACTAAACTTAATCATATTTTATTTACTCTTGTTTAATACTAAGTTTTGCATAAACCAATAAGCATTAAAGGAGGAAGGAAGTGACAAGTGAGACAGGAAGCTTCACAAATTAGCCCCAGAAATCAGGAATACACAGACCGGTTTCCTCGACCCCTCTAGTAATTAGTCTTTTTGAAACGATGTGATTCTGTGAAGTTCTGAATTCTGTTAATTTTGTGTCACCCTCAGAGGAACCGTTTCCAGACTTTTGTCATTTCAGAGTTTTCAGTTAAGGCAAATAAACATCTGGTCAACCATAATTTATCATTTTATTGTTTATTGCGTGGGTTCTCTCTGTGTACTCCAGCTTCCTCCCACCATCTAAAGACATGCACGGATAGGTTAATTGGTTATGGGGGTGGGAATTAATAAGTTTTCTTCTTCCGACTCCTTTTTGAGCAGTATATATTGAATTTATTTGGTTATTACTAGTGCATGTGGCAATTGCTACTCTGCCTTGATCACCTTTATTTATTAATGTATTTGCTCTGCCATTAGTTCCTTGTACACAAAAAAAATTTATTTTTCTTCTGCTCAAAACAAATGAATGAATCTAAATTGCCCATAGGTGTGAATGTGAGAGTGATTGTTTGTCTCTGTATGGTCAGCCCTGCGATGAACTGGCAACATGTCCAGGGTGTATCCCGCCTTCGCCCATTAGTTGCTGGGATAGGCTCCAGCGACCCTAGTGAGGACAAAGCGGGCTCAGATAATGAACGTTTGAGAATATCCAGGTTTTATCCAAGTTTACTCTCAAAAAAAGATAATCAGAAAATTTAGACCTTCTTAAGCAGACTCATATCATGTTTTTCTGTTCTAGACACGTATAAATCTGTGCAATAAGAGTATTTTCACAAAGTATGATGAAAAGTTTACTTTATTTCTTTTAGCTTTTTTTTTTTTTTTTACCAAGACGTTAACTAAACCCAAGGAACATCATTTAATGTCTCACATGTTCACACAACAAAAGCAGGTTTCTGTATCATAAGAAAAAGCAGATTAACTTTGTCATTTTATTCCAGGTTAATGGAATGGACACAGTTCGCGTCCCCATATCTCTGCTGCCGTATGAAGACCCGTCTGCGAGCCACCAACGGCAGCTGAAGGAACAGAGGAGGCAACAGGCGGACGCTCACATTTCACAACCTGCCGAGGAGGAAGACGCTGATGTACAGGCTGTTTCTGTCGAAGCATCCGAGGCTGATAAAGACTCTGTGGGTCAAGTTAGTGAGAGTTCAACCTCAACAGAAGCTGCTGCTGAGACGACTCAAGACACAACAGCGCCATCAAGTGACAGCCCGAAAAAAGAATAAAGGACTCTAGAAATATTTCGCCTAGAATGTAATAGATTTACTTGTAATACACATTATACACAGATGAAACAGTTGTCAGAGTAATTATTCAAGTGTTAAAGATTTACTTTTGTGTTAACTCTACTACGTCGTCTTAAATCCTCCATAATTAAAGTCTTAAAATCTCTTAAACTTAAAATATTCAAAGTCAAGGCATAGTTTTGAGGTCTTTATTTTTACATCTGTTAATTTTTTGTTAAGTCCAGTTCAACTCTTCCATGTGAAAGTCCACAAGAACCTTAAACCGTCTGTTCAGCTTAACATGTAATAATACTGATATAAATGTCGTTCTTCCACTCAGTTTTTTATTAACCCCAGTCCTATGTACATTATAAAAACCACATTTCTAAATTAAACCTATCTCTGCTGAACCACATACGTACTAACCTTTAAATTTAACTGCAAAATTAAATGGGAAGTGGGTCTAAAACTCAGACTAAATTCTTTAAAAGGTCTTAAAAAAGCATTAAAGTGCCAGACAGTGTATCTCTGTTGCCAAACATCGTCATAAACCGCCCAGTTTCACAGAACAAATGACGTTAAAAGTAAAAGGTGGATTAACAAAGGATTAAAAAGGAGTTCTCGTGCTGTTTTTCTTCCTGTTTCTTAAGGGATGAGAAAAGGCAGGAGCCAACAAAAGAAAGTTTTCATTACCGTGGACTGTTTTCAGGCTTTATTGCAGGTCGTCTGTATCAAACTATTGTGCGTTTTTCACAAACTTGATAAGTAACTACAGAGCAGCTGGTCACAAATTTAAGTTTTTCTTTAGTTTTGCAGATATTATGAGGAAAGCTTTGACTTACAAAAACTTAAGTCGGTTGAAATAATGCACGGCTTAAATTAGTCTAATATTATTTATCAAAGGTCTCATACCGGGCAAAACTATATTATTGTACATCATGAACCTTTAACACTGAAGGGAAAACTGATTTCTCTGACATTTTCTACTGTTTTAGTTTGTATTGCTTTGTCCGATGTGATTTTTTATTTATTTTTTTTCAGTTTTTGGAGTTCTGAAGTATGTTTTTATATTACTTTCAGTTAAATATATTTTATCAATGCTACATTTAGTTTTAGTCTTAGTTTCATTTACTCTTAACCTGCCTCTTTCTTTCCATTTTCTCTGTTTAAGAGACTTCAGCCACTCAAAACTCCTCTTCTTACTAGTTTTTAACTTACTATACTATTTTAGTTATCTTTACTAGGATTTACCATTAACTTAAATTCTCCGAAAATGCCCATGTTTTCTCACTAGGACCAGCTCTTTGTGTCGACTCTTTAAAAACATGAAACAGATCAACTATACATGTTGACAGTCATGAAAAAAGATCTGAGCCACATGAGAAAAAAAAAAGACTGGTTTACAAGATGGAAACTGTAAAAACTAATACACCTGACCAAAAGCAGAAGCAGAAAACTGTATTAACATATCAAGAACTTTAATAATAGGATTTAAAGGGGATTGGAGTGTTGAGAGCATTACCTTCTTGCTAATCACTGACTCGTGAATTTTACGGCTCTGAAATAAGAAAAAATAAATCTTGTTTGTCTTAAAATGAGTGAACACAAACCGCACATTTGATTCTCTGGTAATTTCACTTTATAGACTTAGAATTCAGAACTTAAAAATAACTATTTAACATTGTAAACAGATCTTCTGCACCTAAATGTGAGTCATAATGACGGCCTTTTTTTTAATTAGAGTTGCTGCTCATTGTATAAATAAAATATCACAGCTGCCAAATAATTCCATCATCGTTTTATTTATTTACCAGAGAAACAAATGTGCTTAGATATATCTGTTTATCACAAAAGAAGGAGTCGTACATCAAAATCCACTGTAATATGAACAGGAAGCACACACATTCAAAAGGAAAACATTTATAACGGGTATTTCCAGTCAATTTACATTGTCTGCGCCAGACTCACCAAAGGTACCTTAAAAACACTATTACAATGTTATATCGGTACAGTCCATTTTAGAAAATACGTGAAATCACTGTATTTGTACTGTAAATAACAGTGAAAGGATAGTGTATCTGCTGGGGAACACCTCATCAAAAGAAACTACTGAATATTAAGATTCAACACAAATACATGATGGAGGGAAAGTCTGTATGAATGTATGTGTACGTTCTCTCCCTCGTCTGGAGGTGAGGTCTGGGCAGGTCTAGTCTAACGTCTGATGCGGGTTTTCCACATGCCACCAAGAGTCCACAGTTTGACATTTAGAAACCGTATTTAGCCTGGGTCTGCCGGCGGGTTAGCTTGTTATCGGCCCAGTTGTTCTTCAGCTCCAGCTCTCGCTCCTTCGCCTGAGAAAGAACAGGATTAAGAAATAGTGTGTCTTGTAGGATGGAAATAAGGTCTAAAAGTGCAACATGTAATATTTACAACTCTGGATCATTCTGCTCCTCATTTTCAGCACCTCTCTGTGTTATGACGTTCTGTCTGAGAGTCAAAACTCAGGGCAAAGCAAACATATGCATCTCTAATCCTGTTGCCTATATAACACCTGTCAGCTGGAAATCTGCAGAAGAAACAGTTATTTGGATGCATTTCTTTCGGGCCTGAGGGATGAATTTGTGAAATGCAAAAATTACACTGAAGATTTTAACAGTCAAGGGTGTCAAAATCATTTCAATTCTGGAGTCATATACAGACCAATTCAATCTCAAGTGGATCAGACCAGTAAAATACAACCATAATAACCTACAAATAATGGCAACTATAAAGTGTAAAAAAAAAAAAAAAGTCAAATTACATGAAAATGGTTACATTTACAAACTATCCTTTCACAAAAATGTAAATAACCTGAACAAATATGAACATTAAATGTCTTAAGAAACATAAGTACAATTTTAACAATATTCTACCTGTAACTAAATGTTTTGTGCCTTTATAGATCCACTGTGATCTATAAGTGGTAATGCACATGTGTAAATGATAAGCTGTGGTATAATATTGTTAAAATTGCGCTTACTTTTCTTAAGAAATTTCAGGTTGTTCATGGTTATTCATGTTTACATTTTTATAAAAGATAGTTTGTAAATGTAAATATGTTCATTATATAATTTTACTTTTTTTACTCTAAAACATACAGAAAAGTTTGGAGTTAACATTATTTGTAGGTTAAGATAAGATATGACTTTATTGATCCCACTGGGGAAATTTCACAGTTGACAGCAGTAACACACAACAAGGTGCAGAGAAAAAAACTGGTAGAAAAAAAACACAAACCAGTGAAAAATTAAATATAGACACAAGTGAGAAATGTTGTATTTATATAAATACTGATATAAATATAGAATTAAGATTAAAATAAAATATTATTTACATATTCACACTGGTTGCACATGCACATGAGAGTGTAGGAGTTATTGGTTATTATTGGTTTGGCCATTTAATCTGCACTGATAAGACATTTTTACAAACTACTAGTATCAGCAGAAGTTGGCACTAGCAGTGGCTGATGACTAACACTAGGATGCTTTGCTCAAAATACTGACTTTGAGGGAAAATAGTACCAAACAAAAATAAAAATTACCACCGCCTACATTTTTGCAGTGCGTCAGTTTTATGTTCTGTTCCACATTTATTGATTTTTACTATGAGTTTGTCGTTAGATGATCCATATTTATGTATATAGGTATTTATTTCTTTGGCTTTTATTTCTTATTTGGTTTCTGTTTTCTTCAGTATCAGTATCTCGCTGCTCCAAACTTTAAAAATCCATCGTCAGTCAACCCATAGTTGTAACTACATATTTTTCAGATAATCTCCATCTTGGCCAACCGGAAGACTGAGTACACAGACCATAAAAACTTGAATACCTACAAGCTCAGCAATGCAAATAATCTCCACCCTGTGCTCATCCTGACTTCAAGGACTATTTAAAGTGAGTGCAAATTAAATCTAAGTTGTGTGACACCACCCAACAAACAGGTACTGACTGAATAAGCAGGATGTCTGTTAACACAAAGGTATAAAGTTGGTGACATTTTAGCCTTGAGCTCAACACTGGGTCATGATGTTTGTTTACAGTTTATTAATCAGAAGGAGACAGTTGCACAAGTACTTATTGTTTGGTCTGTACAGACATGTATGACAATTATCCTCCAGCTGGATGTGCTCAGACATGTAGTTAGAGTCAAGATTTTGGAATATTAAAGAGGAGTTTTTCCTTCCAACCTTCTGCTCTGTGTCTGAAGTAAACAGATTGTGCTGTAAACACAATATATATCCAATGTATTTACACATGCATCATTAAACAGTAATTTATGTCAGAGTGACACAGACTTCAATTGTGAATCCAAGTTTGTACATTTTTCTGGACATTATATTACACTAACGCTGCATAACAGATCTCAGTGTCACCCGGTGCAATAACAGAACCACAAAAGACCCAGTGTGAGCATGATGATACTTTGGATTCAGTGAAAGTTACTGTGTTATAAACACAAAGTTACAGTCGCTACAGATTTTAAGTTTTAGTATGTTTTATACTAATTGAAGTTTGTAAGTTTAAATTCTGTGGATTATTCTTGATAACAAAACACACAGACATGAAATGCTAATCCCAACATTATTCACAGTTACCACAATAGGACCTTTTCACCTAATTGTGCAGCCCCATATTAAGTATTACATGACCTGGACATAATTGGATGGTTAATTTTATGTCACACAAACCTGGAAATATCATATGAACTGGAGAATCACTCACCTGGTGAATGAGATATGTAATTTGGTGCTTGCGTCTCTGTTGTCCTGTGGGTTGTTCTCCTTTTTTCTACAGAAAAATACAAGTTACATCACATTACATATATGCTTTCTGACTTGGCAGCGGTAACTTATATTTAAAAAAAAAAAAAAAAAAAAAAGATATAGCAAGCCTAAATGTATGCAATCCAAGCAACTTCAACTCTGTCATTCCTGTTCTGGGCCTCCTGTGATAATACAAAGACTGTAGTTGGCTCACCTTGCTGAAGGACTGGCGGGTCTGCTTCTCCTCCGTCATGCTCTTGGTCATCCACTGCTGGTTTCCACTCAGCTGGTCGTCCCCTTTGATTTCCAGAAACTTCACCTCCTCTTTGCCTCGGTTCCTTTTCCCCTGCAACCTCATGAACTACATCACAGGAAGAAACACTTCTGTTAAACAGGCTGCTCCCCCACACTTGAAGGCTACAAACTGATACCAACACTGACTTAGACTGGATACTGAACTAAACATAAATTAGGGTTGGGCAACAGACAAATTACAGCTTTTACAGTCATCTTATTATGTATATTATTGCACAATAAGAACTCATAAAATTGATATAAAGTTGTATCAAACTTCTTACCGCTTCATCATCAATCACAGCAGAGTGTCCAGGCTCCTCAGCCTCTGCCAGTCCAGGGTTTGGATCTTGGTAGTATGGCTCATTATAGTAACCCTGCTGAGAAAGAAGTACATCTGCATCTCTGGTCCATGACTCTGAACTGTTATTCAGTCCATACACAGGGCATTCAGTCAGTGTGTGAGTGACTTTACCTGGGGGAAGGCCTCTGGGCCTGCCATCGTCTGCTGGTACTGAGGATACTGACCTCCCCATGCACCACCTCCCTCATGGTTCCCGCCAAAGTCTAGGGGGGCATCTGACTGGCCCGGCTCATCAGCAGCACTGAATGGAAGAGGTTCTGCCAGGACCCTTGGTTCAGGGTCTAAGCTTGGGATGACAGCAGGAAGAGGCTGGGGGCTCTCTTCTAGGGAGAAGTAGTTCTGTGGGGATATGTCCTCTTCATCCTGGTCATCAGTGGCTATCTGTCGAGCGAGCTGCATGGCAGCTGACTTGGCCGCAGCTTTGATTGCAGAAGGAGATGCACTAGAACCAAGAAGACCCTGAGAAGGAGCCCCAGGTTTGGGTCCTTTGGGATCTTGGCGTTTGGTGAGTGCATGAGGGATTAGGGCTCTGTCTGTCTCCTTTACTGTCAGGTTTTTGGGTTGTGGTAGGAGGGAAGACAAGCCTGAACCTCCACCCTGAAAGACAAGATGCAGGCATAAACAGTGTGATCTCCCCTCAGTGCAGGTGGAACACTTTTCATGTCTACTGTGGCATCTCTAAAATACAATGGTTTTATCTTCATGTTTAATACTTAGAACAAAAGTACAGATTCAGTGTTTGTAGACCTACCTTGAGTAAAACAATAATGAATGAATAAATGCTACATTGGAAATTCTTACCTGAGACTGTAGTTTCTTCTTTGCTGGTTCATCATCATCCGAGTCAGACTACAGACAAGAAATTGACAGATCATACATCACAGTGTATTACCTGACTTCATATTACAGTGTAATAACTCAATACTCACATCCTGTCTCTGGATCTGAGGGACAGTGATCTTGACAGGCTCTGTTCGTTTCTTCGGCTTAGGCAGACTAGAAAATAAGCCTCCTTTAAATGGCTGTGGAATTAGGTCATCGTTTGATGTGCTATCTCCTGCCAAACGCTCTGCTTTTGTCTCGTTGCTTGGTCCATCGTTTGCTCCGGGCTTTTTAGGAGCAGGAAGAACAGAGAAGAGCCCACCTGAACCGGATCTGTTCTCAGATGCGGCAGAGCTGGAGGTTTCTTCTGAATCACTATCATCACTGCTACCATAGGCGACTAGAGACATGTTTGCTGCGGTTATTACTATTGAAGATTATTATGCTGCAGTAACTCGTGGACATGGAGACTCACTTCCCTCGAATAGATCTCAAGACGCCGTAACGTTAGCTTTATTTTTCGAAAAACTACTTCCAACGGCAAGGTGAGATGGTCTTTACTAATAATACAGAAACACTGCTAATAAAATCATCCCAACGGGAGCTGTATGGTCATGAAATCAGTATCAGAAGGGCCTCGCAGCGACCACTTTAAATGAAATGACTGTCCGTAACTTCAGATCGCTGAGTTAGCTAACGTTAGCAAGGCCGTCGCGGCAAACGAAAATACCAAAATTATCCTCTTCGCCTTTGTCAAATTATACTCATGTCAGAGCTGATATTGCGTATAATACAGCAGCAAGTGATGCAGCGGCTACAATTTTATGCACAAAGAAAAATAACGAAAAAACGGAGCTACTTTATCCCCGGGGTCCATCAAAACATTCGCCTCCATCGTTCATGATTGAAGTCACTGCGCAGGTTTCCGCGCAGCAGCTTCTTCTTCTTCGGTTTATTAACAGTTTGTAAACAACTGTAGCGCCCTTCAGTGACTCTTCATAAAATCAAGATATTAAGGTAAAACACAAAATACTAAAATTAGGAAGTGTTTTCATTAAAATATGAGCAATGTTTTTGTTTAAAAAAAAAAAAAAACACATTCTAAACAAAGTGTGAACCACTATTTATAGTGCTATAATGAAACAAAGAAATTAAAATTGTTTTTCAGGTAAACCTTTGCCTTATTTGAAAATAAAACATATTTAATTATTTCTTTTAATTACTCCCATTGCAAGCTGCTAGTGTAGTTAACTGAAGAATTCCTATTTTCTAAAACACAATACTCAAAAGGTTATTAAACACATACTTTAAATACATTTAAATGAAACACTGCCCATCTCTGGTCATATTTTATCAACAAACATTATTTTACATAATGTAAAGTTATTTATGTAAAATAATGTAACTTCCATACATGAGTTGGAAACATGATTACAGTTTCTTCAGAGGCAGAAATAAATTACTACACTTAGTCCCAGTGAGCAGCTGAGTTAGGCTCTTTGTTTATATTTTTAACTGAATATTGTTACTTGTTGTTGCTATTTACTTTAAATCATTTCATTATAGTTTTGTGCTTTTTGCATATTTTTACATTTATCTGAGGGTATAACATTTTTTTGTATTCAAATCAAGGAATCCATCTTTCTCCTGTTTTACTTTACTTAAACAGCAACAACAAAACAAGCCCAGACTTCTTGCCTTCATTGTTAATACTTGTTTTGTTCTGACACTGTATAGACCTGCAGAATAGAAGCAATAATGACATAAATGCATATATTTGTGTGCAGCAGTTGATAAATCTAATTAAATTGTGTAGTCTGTTTGCAGCCAAACTAAACCCTGTGACAGGGGAATATTATGTCTTCTCACTTGAGGTAAATTTTGCACCTCAGTTTATAGTGATATTTTAGATGTGCTTATGATGATGTCTGTGACAGTTTCAGTAAAATACTTTCCTGTTTCAACATGACATCATGTTTGTGCTCAAATCCAGGTCCATAAAGAAGTGTTTTCTCTCACTTTTGTAGGTCTGATGTTTACGTCACCTGACGCCTTTTGGATGAACAAATGGAGTGACTGTTAAGGATGTATTACTTCAATATTGGTAAGGTCCTAAACTTTGCTGACTAATGTGTTGGATGTCTGTGTTTTTGTTACTGCACACTAGTAATTTCACAATATGACATTTATTAGAGTACTGTCAGTTAATGCTAGTCCTGGACTCTGAGGAAACAGTTTGGGATTTTTATGCAGAGAGAGCTGGTCCATTACCTTTATCTCACTAAACTGTCAAAACACGACACGATCCAAAACCGGGCTGCCAAAGGGTCCATGGGATAAATTTGTGAAATTACAATGTTTCACTGAGGATATTATCAGTCAAGGTTGTCAGAACTGTTTTAGTAGAGGAGGCCCACATACATATGTCTCAAGTAGGGTGGACCAGTAAAATATTATCATAATAACCTATAATTTTTATTTTTGTTTTAGTGTTAAAAAAAAAAAGAAAAAAGGAAAATTACATGTAAATGTGAATAACCTGAACAAATATGTACAACATGAAGAGTCTTAAAAGTACGCACAATTTTAACATTCTCCGTCACTAAATGTGGTGTTCCTTTGTAGATCCACTGTGATCTGCACATGTATAAATAATAGGATGAGGGACAATATATATATATTTAAAATTGCACTTATTTTTCTCAAGAAATTTCAGGTTCTCCATGATTGTTCATGTTATTCACATTTTTTAAAGAATAGTTTCTAGAAGTAAACATTTACCATTATGTTTTGTTTTGTTTTTTCACTCCAAAACATACAGAAAAGTTTGAAGTTGTCATTATTTATAGGTTATTATGTTACTATTTTACCGGTCAGGCCTACTTGAGATCACACTGAGGTTTGTGTGGGCCTAGGTGAGTACGGTCCGTCTGTCCTGGTGTTCATCTGAGCTGTGGTGTGTGCTCAGTATGTGCTTCTGTCAACAGGGGCGCTAACTGAACTGTGCGTCTTGTCAGGTACCGGGGGCGCGTCTGCACAGAGGAAAGCGGGTTTCAATTTCAAACCCAAACAGTTCCGAGGGACGAGCCCGCGAGTTGTCGGTATTATTAAACTAACACACCGCCGCTTGTAATTGCAGAAATAGTACCGTTTCCTCTGCATCAACCATAACTATAGATTCCCTCCTCGCTGCGGTTTTCGTCCCCAGACTCCGCTAAAAAGTCGCACAACGCGTCTTCTTGGGCACTTTTCCGCGCCTAGTTCATTTGACAAACGGACGCTGTGTTTGTTTGTGCAGGTGTTGACCTCTCCGGATCCGACACACATCCATAGTCTTTCTATCACACATCTGTTAGAGCAAACCGCGTTTTTGCAGGAAAATGCCGAGGTCCAACAGGCAAAGGGAATACAAACCCGGAGATCTGGTGTTTGCTAAGATGAAGGGGTACCCACACTGGCCTGCGAGGGTAAGTACCTGTCGTGAAAGAAACAAATAGAAGCCTAAACTTGCGTGTTATTTCCAGTCCGTGTGGCTGAATGCGTCTAGCACTTGTTTTACCTGCGAGGCCTAACTGTAGTCAGCTAGCATGAGTTAGCTTAGCCCGGCGGTGCTAGCTCACGTTGCCCAGCTAGCTAGGTTAGCCCGCAGCCGTTAGCCAGGGTAGCATCAAATGTCTTTTGCGTGATTCATTCCCTCCACAGACACCTACCTCACCTTGCTTTAACTAACCGAGAATGTCTTTGGCAGCTGGCAGCAGTCTCTTATGCTCCATTTAATTCACTTCCAGCTTTAACACCTAGCACTCGCCTCCCGGGGGCCCTGCTAGGTTAAGCTAATATTAACTTTATGAATTAAAAGGCGCTATTACATTACACAACATCCATTAACGGTCACACCGCTCATCCAGGACCAAGACTTAAGCATCCGTTTGGACAGGACTATCTGAGGACAAACACGCACCAAGCCACGTTGGTAACTCATCTACAAGCGATAAGTTTTAAGTTTTTTTTTCTCTCATTAACTGTTGCATTTAACTTCAAGTAGCTGCGTTTGATATTCGTGCGATAAAAACGGAACCACCTGCCTACACCTGTTGCAACAAGCATAATAATACTTCCATGTTACAACAATTATCTTTATTATTAGTGTTAGTATTTTTATTTTTTTTTTAAATTTTGCCCAGGCTTATTAAAAGAGCTAAATCAGTAAAACAGTCCATAACGTAATGTCTACCCCCGTCCACAAACACAGTTGCTGTCAGTGTTTCCTAATAATGCAACTGCATGGAAGACAAGACATGCCAATGTATTAGTCAAACCTGTCAGTGTTTCCTTCTAAAAAGCAGCCTGTGACAGTTTCAGGATTATTGGCATAAATAGAGTCTCACTAAAACAGGAAAGTGCATGAAAATTAGCAAAATAAATGTGGAATATGCTCTAAAGGAAACACCAGTTTGCAGTGTTTGTATTTCTTGTTTCAGTTTTCCACATGGCAGCACCTCATGAACACCTAACTTTTTGCATCCCTGTAAAGTGAATCACATTAATCTGTCGGTTCACACTGAATGTTCAACTTAAGAGTTTCGATATGAGGCTGTTTGTTCTGTTTCCCGGTCAGCAGGCCCTGCCCCACCTATCCTCTATCTGGCAGGAGGTCTGCTGGAGCCAAAGCGTGGCCATCATACTGCTTCCTTTTACCTCATATCCATTATTGTCATGCTTTTTATTTAACACATGAATAATACTTAGTGGCTCCTACTCTCACTGGGTCTAGTAGGAGATGAATTAGAGTATTATGCATGCTATTCTTGTTCGGTTTTAATAACCTGCTTTTGACTATAATCACCTAAATGTTTTTGGGTTTTTTGTTGCATCCTTTGCTTTGTTTTTTGCATCACAGATTGATGAGTTACCTGAAGGAGCAGTGAAATCACCCTCAAACAAGTACCAAGTGTTCTTCTTTGGAACACATGAGACGTGAGTAAATTATTAATGTCTTAATCTGATTCACAGAAAAACTCTTAACGATGCTGAGAGCATTTATAAAACTAAAATAAATATTACTGATGTACACATGTTTGCTCAGATATGCATGAGGCAGTTATCAGCCCTCACAAAATGATTTGCAACAACTTTATTGAGCATTGTGCAAGGTCAAATTAATCTCAATCTGTACTTGTTGCTGATTGTCCTAAAATCATCAATTAAAATTCATTGTAACTTACATTATAAAGTTTTGGTGACCGTTGCTTTTCTGATGACATATTTCAAGTTATTTTCATTTACGTCTTCAAATAAGTTTTGCTCTACCTAACTAACAATAGCTTTAATGAATTTCTAGTAAAGAAAATAGTAGACCAATTCTTTTGATTCTAATAATGTATAACATGAGTCATTAATATAAGTCAAAATAGACACAGACAACTAGAAAACCAGTTGGACATTAGAATAAATTTGTGATGTTTGAGTCTAAGGGTGAACAAATGAAGTGAAATCTCTTTCATCCTATAGGGCTTTCCTGGGAGCCAAGGATCTGTTCCCATACGATGAATGCAAGGAGAAGTTTGGAAAACCAAACAAGAGGAAAGGCTTTGCTGAGGGACTCTGGGAGATTGAGAACAACCCTACTGTTACGCATGAAGTCTATGAGGTGTGTGTGTGTGTGTGTGTGTGTGTGTGTGTGTGTGTGTGTGTGTGTGTGTGTGTGTGTGTGTGTGAGATAGCGGGTGGGTGT
>JAPQRP010000003.1:36822284-36843521 GCA_037367295.1 Apogon hyalosoma
GATAGATAGATAGATAGATAGATAGATAGATAGATAGATAGATAGATAGATAGATAGATAGATAGATAGATATTAGTAGTAGTAGTAGTTGTAGTACTAAATTTCTCTGTTTTTTGAGTATGGGATTTGTCATTACCTGATGAAAGCAGCACATGTTACAGTCATTGTAAGGCCACACCAGAAGAACATTCAACCATAACATTCCCATTTGAACATGAACTGAGAATATCTTAATGTTAGCATGAGTGGATCGGCTCTGGGACAGGCTCTAGGTTCTGGTGATTAGGTTGATTGAAAAGCACCAGTCAAGAAAAATGTACTTAGCAGGTTGACAAAAAACAGGGTTGAAATGGGATACTGAATCCTGAATCTTGTGTGCTAATGACAAACGGAGTGGGGGTTCATATTTTGTTGCCCTCCTTCGACACAGAAGAAGTTACTGGAAAATCCAAGTTTCTTTACAGGAAACATCGAAAATGCACACCTTCACTGCTGTATTTCGCACTCTTCAGTTTTGTTTTTTTTTTATTAATTAAAACAAAACAAAAAAAGATGTCCTGCACTGTGCATATTCTGAATCTCCATGAAGCAGATTTGCGATTGTCAGACTAGTCTATATAAATAAAATTTAATTTTCAGTTTTCCTTGAGGTTTAATCTGCAGCAGTGAATCTTAAAGCTCTGTCTCTTTAAAAAAAAGTAATCATTTTTGTAACTGATTTTAATATACTGAGCATCAAGAATGCACATACTCGTTAAAACTGTAAACACATATAGCTACATGAAGCTTCACATCATGTGACGTAATGCAGTCTCATGGTCAGATCCTCCAAAACACAGAAGTCTATTTTTCTACTCTTTTTAATGTTTTTGTTTTCTCCAACTGAAATTTTATTGTATTTGGAGCATCAGAACATTTAAGGAGAAACTTTTTCACCCTTATTTGTGCTGCACTGTGTGATTTTTATGACATCCATACAATTCACAACTGGATACCCGTGTGTTATGCTAACTACATGTATGACAAAAGTACAGTGGTGGAGAATCCCAGCTCCATTAAGTAAAAGTCCTGCCATGTACTTGTTCCAACCATTCACTGAACAAGCCCATTCTGATGAGCACAACTGATCCAGGTAGATGGAGAATAGTGGAATCACCTGTGCTAAGGGAACAGGTAGAACCAATACATGGCAGGACTTTTACTTTATGGAGCTGGGATTACCCACCACTGCAAAAAGAAATAGTGAACTGCCATTAAAAAAAACAAAAAAAAAACCTTTCCTTTTTTTTGTTTTTTTCAGTTATACTAATCTGTAGACAGTGATTATTCAAATGGTGTGTGTTGTTAGTGTGTGTAGTTTTACAAGAATCATTTGCTAGACAGAAAGGTGGGCTCTCATGCATGGATGAGCATCATTATTTATCTTTTTGCAGTAATTAAACACTAACAGTAATGACTGAAGCTGAATCTCTGTAACCACTAACATTTGTAGTCAATGAATTTACCAGTTGTGTCAAACTGAATCAATGTTTTCTGCTTTTTATGCTGGTAAACACAAGTCAATGCTTTACATTAATTTTTATATTAATAACATACTTTTAACAAAGATGAAGTAAAAAAAAGAAAGAAAGTAAGATTGCACCTCTTTTTTTCTGTTGTATTTTATAGCATTTTTATGTTTGTCTGTGATTTGAGGAGTGAAAAAATGAAAAACTTTTTTCTCTTATTTGCACTGATTGTGTGTAATATGACAAAACTTTGGCAAACTTATGCATTACTCAAACAGAAAGAGCAAACCTCAAAGTATTTTTGATTTATACTATCAGTGTATAGTTATGGTTCTGTGTGCATATTCAGAGGAGGGTTTTCTGTAACGTCATGATGTAAAAACATCAGCTGTTCAAGGTACTTTGAGAGTTGTACCAGTCTTATTCACTAGTGTTTAGTCTGTAGAGCACAGGTGTCAAACCCCGGTCCTCAAGGGCCGGTATCCTGCATGTTTTAGATGTTTCATCATCAACACCTGGTTCTGCAGAAGAATGATAATGATGTAATGGCTTCCAGGAAGTTACTTATTTTGTACTTTTGTTTATATTTATTTGGACTTCACTGTTAAAAACACAAATTTATTGTAAAATGGACATGTAGATTTTGACATTTTAAGAGTCATTAATATTGCAGCAAATATGAAATTGTGCCCATTAAATTTCTCATGCACCAGATATGACAGTGCAGCTGTGAAATTCAATACACATTTGTTGCACATCTTTCCTTATCCTCATTTCATTTCTGTTGATTTAGCAGGAAAACTCGCCAAAATATTTAAAAACAAGTACATTTTTTACTGAAATGTAAAGTCATGGAGTTTCAGAAAAGGAAAGAACAGTATCTTTCATTTTAAATCTATGTAAGGTGAAACTCAAAGGCTAAAAATCAGATTGTGTTGAAGTTTAATGCATGAGAACCCACCTGTGTCTCCTGCGTTGAAGGTGATCCGGTCACCCAGTCGTAGGACTCTCTGCCTGCAGGTCCGAACCGCATCCAGCTGCTGTCCAGTAACACCCGCATGATGCTCAGCGTAGACGAGCAAAACAATCTGAGTGGCCTAAATGAGAGGCAGTGATCTGCTGAAGCATCAAGTGGTGTGAGAAGTAAACAGAGCAGGAGGAGGGCGGCTGGTGCTGATGAAGGGAGGAGGGGGTGATGGGAGTGAGGATGAAGTGGGAGGAGTTGACATGGAAGAGTGGGGGTGATTGTAGGAGGGGCCTCTGGTTAAGCAGCTGCTCACATGCCTTCACATGCAGGAGAGCAGAAGGATTCAGGCCAATGATGGGATTTAGAGCCGTGCAGCTGCCCTATATCACTATATATGTGTGTGTGTCTTTGTATTTATATGCCAGTAAAGCTTGGTGACAGAAAAAGGCAGGACTCTTGAGAATAAACTTTAGGCACGTGGCGCTCACTTGAGGAAATAAACCACACAGATAGTAAAATGATACAGCTGTTCCACCCTCTGCATGCGTACAATGTGATGACACAAATACTGTCCCTGTAACATAAGCTGCACTTACATCTGCTGCTAAAATCAGGGGGAAGAGCCAGAAATGTACAAGGAGACATGAAGTAGAGCAGTAGAGCCACATCTCACCGAAAGTGAATAGTGATCAGTAATCACAGCTGTCAATCACATACAGCTGCGGAAAAAAAGGATTGGGCCACAACTTGTTTTCTTCAATATCTTGTTCATTTTAATACCTGATACAACTAAAGGTACATTTGTTTGGACAAATATGATGATAACAAAAAAATTGCTCATAAGAGTTTAATTTCAGAGCTGATATCGATCCATTTTCCATGGTTTTCTTGATAATAACCAAAATCACCTCAGTTCTTACATCATTATCCATGGCATTGTACTTTGGCATGTATGTATATCTATGGCATTGTAAAACAGTGCTTTTAGGCATTCCGTGTTTTCTTTTCTGTCTGTTTTAGTCACATGATACACACAGGAGTTAGCATTTGATTGCATAACCATTGTTTTTGATGACTTTTGATGGTCTAATAATTTTTTTCCGTGACTGTATTTAAAGGATAAAGGTTAAATCACTTCATTATCCTAGTGTGAAATTCATCTCTGTATGTCACCCATCCCAACACACAATACCTAACATTAGCCGTTAGCATGTCAGGATCAGTGAGCTGCTATTGAAGGTGCTCCTGGGGCCATACTAAGTACAGCATAAGTACCTTACATTTCCTTAAACTTCCCACATCCTTTAAAGCAGGGGTGTCAAACATATGGCTGAAACCGGCACGCCAAGGGGTCCAGTCCAGCCCACGGGATGAATTTTTGAAATGAAAATGTTACACTGAAGATATTGGTGTAAAAAAGTAAAATTACATGAAAATGTTTACATTTACAAACTATCCTTTAACCAAAAAAAATGAATAACCTGAAAAGATACGAAGAACCTGAAATGTCTTAAGAGAAGTAGATGCAGTTTTATCAATATTCTGCCTGTTACTACATGTTTTGTGGATTTCTACATCCATGATGATCTGTAAATTGTAATGTACACATGTAAATGATAAACTGATGCATAATATTGTAAAAACTGGACTTATTTTTCCTACGAGATTTCAGGTTGCTTATGTTATTCACATTTTTTACAGGATAGTTTGTAGATGTAAACATTTTCATAATGTAATTTTACTTTTTTCACACTAAAATATAGAGAAAAGTTTGGAGTTGGCATTATTTATAGGTTATTATGTTATTATTTTACTGGTCTGGTCTGTTTGAGATCGTGTTGGGCTGAATGTGGCTCTTGAACTAAAATGAGTTTGATGCCCCTGCTTTAGAATAAGGATGAAAAAAGTGGGAAGCAAATGATAGTGTGAAACCTCACATGTGCATGTTAAAAGCAACAACAGCAGCTCAGAGAGACAGAAGGACAAACACACGAGTCAGCTTTACAATAATCCTCATTGAAATATTGCACGAAAGGAAAAAAACTACCTGAAAACGTTGGTTGATTAAATATCCATAGGATGGATTAAGCACAAGATTAATCTGCACAATTTATAGTGTGGAGAGGCTTCTCTGTGCAGGTCAGATTTTCTGATCACACATTATTAATTACAACGAGAAAGACACCTAAATTGAAATCTTGTAAATGTAAAATCTAATATAATTTAACAGAAACCTGTCTGAGCAGGACAAAGAGATCAGAGCATGTTATTCCACACTGGCTTCTTAAGAGCTTCTAACAGTTCGGAGGTTCTGAACACATCTCAGATAAAGGAATCTTGGATCTGTTGACTCTGAGACTAAAGACAGTGTTTTATTTCTGTCGCAAACAACTACAACAAATTTCTTAAAGATCTTAGAAGTGTCCTGAGTATGGACATAAAATCCAGATTAAAACTTTTTCTTTTCAGATGAACCCTAAAACTCCCACTCATTTCTTATCCCTCTGCACGTCTTAATTCATTCTTCGAGATGACCACTTTATATTTACACAAGTCAGAATAAAATAAGTCAAATTTATGAAGACAATATAATATGTGTATCCAAGTTTCACAACTTCTATATAAAAGAGGTGAACAAGTTTTACAGTTCAACAAAACATTCAATAAGTGTACGTTTGTTTATATAGCACCATATTTTACAATGTTATTAAAAGTGCTTTACATTTTAGAAAAATTATATATGGTCCAAACCCTATTGGATCACAACAAGGGGAGATGTGTCTTTTTGTTCTTCTTTCATGTGCTTGTTGTTTTAACCTCGTCCTTATATTGACCTAATTTCCCGTGCGATTATTATTAATGTTATTGAAACAATATTGTCGAGCGTCAGCAGTGAAATCCCCGTCACAGCTTTCATCAGACTCCACACAGAGGCTTAAGAGGCCTGATGGCCCAGTCTGCCACCGTTAGTAAACAAAACCGATGCTTAAAGCACGATTTACTCTGAAACAGCAGCGTCTTTACTCACTCTGGTCTAAATCCTCAAACACGCCTTCAATCAGGGGATTTAATGAAGCCTCTGGCTACTGATGGACTTTGAGGAGATGAAGACTGAATGCTACACACTACACAATAAGACCCTCGTATTCTTTAAGTACTTTGCTTTTTTCATTGTCTTCTGAATCAAGGGTGTCGAACTCATTTCAGTTCAGGGGCCACATACAGTCAACATGATCTGAAGTATGATTTAAAATAATAACAATGAAAAAAGTAAAATTACATCATGAATTGTTTACGTTTACAAAGTATTCTTTAAAAATGAATAACATGAACCGCAGACAACCTGAAATTTATTAAGCAAAATAAATGGAATTTTAACAATATTCTGCCTCAATTTATCATTTACACGTGTACAGATCACAGTGGATCTACAAAAGCACAAAACATTTAGTAACAGGTAGAATATTGAGAAAATTGCACTTACTGTTTTTGAGGCACTTCAGGTTGTTCATATTTGTTCAGGTTATTCACATTTTTTGTGAGAGGATAGTTTGTAAATGTAAACATTTTCATATTATTTTACTTTTTTACACTAAAACAAAGAGAAACATTTAGAGTTGTCATTATTTATAGGTTATTATGATACTATTTTTACTGGTCTGATCTGAGATCATATACATATTGGTCTGTATGTGTTGTAAAATGATTTTTAACATCCTTGATTGTTAATATATTCAGTGTAATTTTTGTATTTCACAAATTCATCTCGGAAAGGACCCTTTGAAAGGCTGATTTTGACCCACGGGCCACACGTTTGACACCTTTGTTCTAAACAGTTGATTACTCTCTACCTGAAATAAATCACTGAGCTGTACTTTAAATATGTGTGTGTGTGTGTGTGTGTGTGTGTGTGTGTGTGTGTGTGTGTGTGTGTGTGTGTGTGTGTGTGAGATAGCGGTTGGGTGTATGCTGTGTCTAAATGTCCGTTTTTTTCACTGGACTTTTACCAATGTCATTTTGCTACTGCCTGGTTTATGTTAAGAAACAATTTTAGTAATCTTCTGAGCAAAATTAGAAAACATGTCTCAAGTTTTAAGTTCACTCAGGACGCTACAGATGAGATTTTACCAAAAACCACAGACAGGACTAATTTTATTTTTGTGGCAAATGTGGGTTTTTTTTGTTTTTTGTTTTTTTTCTTTTTTCAAAAGAATCTATATGAGACAAAATGACGCAAAAAATCATGCTGCTCACAGATTGGTCAACCCAGAATCATTACTGTGTCAATATGTATGTGCTATCATGTCATGACACAGGAGGCTAAGACAACTGAGCAGAAAATCTATGAAAATGTTGGAGTGAAATTTCCAATTGACTCTGTGTGGTTAAATAAACTGACCACAGATTTGACTGTAAACCATTCTAACTTGCTATTGTGAATATCATGATAGTTTACATTGGGTTGCTATGACAACCAGCTGTACTGAAGGAGTGCTGTATCTGCATTTGGCCATTTAGCTATTTTTTTTTTTAACCCAAACTCTTGGCTTTGTCTTTTTCTGCATCTTACAAACAAAAAACATAATTTATAATCAAGTTTTGATGATTTGGTCTTCTTTGTCATTCTAACTCAAGTTCCTGTTTTCCTTGTCTTTCTTTGTCATTTCTGCATTAGTCAACAAAGAAGGACAACACAGAAGGTGCAGGCGACACAGGTGGTTCAGAGAAACCCGATGCCGAGGGCAGCAGCGATGAGGACGAAGGGACCCTTGTCATCGACGAGAAGAACGAGAGGGGAGGAACCAAACGAAAAGCAGGCGACTCCACAGAGGTGAGATCTACCCCTGATGAAGTGCAGAGCAATGGATGCGCTCGCATTGCAGAGTTTCATGTGTTTGACACTTGTTGAAATGCTCTTTAGGCGTCTCCTAAGAGGCTGAAGGACACGGAGGCAGAAGGTGATTCTAAAGTAGACAAGTCTAACACGGAGGCCAAGCTCAACGATGTGGCCGGGCCCAAGGCGACTGCTCCGTCTTCACAGAGCGAGTCAAAACCAGAGGCCCAGGAAAACGCTGCTGCAGGAGGCCACCAAACGGCAGATAAGGTCACACATTTGGTATTGGTTTATTTTCTAAATACAGTGTCTATATAATATTGTCTGCTCTAATTGTTCTAAAGAGTCTTCATTGTTCTTCCTGCAGCCTGTGACAGACAGCGCTTAACAGCAGCTGACCGAAGAAAACAGGAACATTTTGATGCTTCTCTGGAATTTAAGCATCGAAATGATTTCCTTCAGGATGCCAGACATCAGCTGTTTTAATTAATAGGAGAATTTAAAGAAAAAAACATGTTTGTATTGAGAGACAAACAAATCATCATTTGCCACTTTGGGATATCATATATCCCAGAAACAAAAGTTTGCTAATTTGAAAACAATTGAACTGAGCACTTTAAGGCTCATTTATAAATGGGATTTTGGTGTGTATATATTTTTGTTTCTAAGTGCAATTACATAAATTACAAAGACTTAATGCTAGGTGTCAAACATTTTTCAGTTTAGAGGGAATAAACACTGAATATATTACAAATAAAACCTAGATGTGATGGATTTTTGAGAAAAGAATACATTTAAATCACAAAAAAGTACATTTATTTCAGTCCCAGTTCATGGTTTTAAAATGTTGATATTGTACAGAAAAATAGAACAGATTTTCACCCGTGCTCGAAGCTTTAGCTCATAAAATAAATGTTTTACTTCCATTCATTTCACTTAGCTTCTCAGCCTGATCTTAGATCATATATTCAGTCAGTGGATACATGATAAGTTGCACTTTGAGAGTTTTTTTTTTTTTCTTTTGCCTGAATAATCATTTGTCTGTTTATTGTATAATGTTTTTATGCAACACAGGTTTTGTTGCTTTGGTGTAGTATGTGCTTTATTGCAGGTGACCAAATTAAGTGATTAAAGTCACTGAATCCCATATGGGGTCTTCTTGGATATTGAACATATTGAGTATGTAAACCCCATTCAAGAAGAACTGTTCAAAGACTTTACCAGTTTCAGTGTGTTTTGCTGGTTATTGTGTGCATTACTGAGAAAAGAAAGACATTCCTGAATGTTGTCGTCAGAGCTCGGCCTTGAAACATTGTCAGACAAGGTGGAGAAATAATATCTTGGGGGAAATGTAACCCTCCCCACTGTTTCTGGTGAAATTATCTGGCAAACTTCAAATCCATCAACCCAACACAAATTAATTCTATTATACTTGTCATTTAGCTCAGATCAGTGCCACCTTTGCTTGATACTGGAGATGTAATTGTGAACACTTGCTTGCACTCAATAACTGGTTGTACCAAATATGCTTCATTGTCAGCTCAAATATATTGATCACAGAAGTTAATGAACACCATTTTTTTTTAAGATACTAATTACAGAGGAAGTTTTTCAAATTGTAAGAAGGGAACAGCCAGTAAAAGTTTTAATCTTGTGATTTCGAACCCTCTTTAACTGGAATATGAGTCTGTTTTCTTCAATTGTCTTATTTTGTTCACTGTGACAGTTTAAGACATGTTGTTTAATGTCTGGTGGTGTTATTTTCCAGTGTATTTTTGGTGCAAATTCAAACCCTAAGGTTCAGGTGAGTGAAATACACGGCCTGTACACATTACACCATTACTTGTATGTCAAAGCCATTGCTTCAGTGTTCTTTCCTGTGTTTGGCAACTTGAGCCCACAGTTAATCAAATTATGCTTTTAAAGGGAAAGCTCAGTTCTAACAAGTGTGAGGTTTTGTTGTTTGATATGGCTTATGCACCACTTCCACACCCACCCTGCTGATGTCAAAACATAATATGGTCGCAGTGCCCCACTTGAGTCAGAAAGTAACTCCAAAGTAAAGATTTGGTTTTAAAGTGTAGTTTTTGGTTTAGTTTTCTTTTACTTTTGGAAGCTGCCATTCATCTTAATCTGCTGCATAGTTTACTATTGTAGTTGCCAGTCCATTTAATAAACTTGTTGATTACAAAAAACGTGTTTTTGTCGTATTTGTGTAATACCCTATGAAATCACAATTAAAGCAAAGTTTAAAATGAATAAAAATGTCATTAAATTACTAAAACAATTTAACTGCAGAGTGACTTAAATATTTATCCTCCACATTGACCACATTCAACAATATACCAACATATTAGATCATGTTTTAGTTGCAAAAACCATGAGAGCTCATGCTAATTTTTTAATACTTTTCAAAGGTTCTATAATAGTGTTTAGATTGTATTTTGCTTATCCAGCAGCACATTATAGTACTTTATCTTCCTGTATGTTTTTTTTTTAACTCTTGAGCTGTACCTCCATAACTGCAGGTACTATGTAGATTCTCTTGCTCACTAATTGGGTTTCAAGTCGGAGTAAGCTTTTACTTTTCGACCTCACAAACCTCATTAATCATGTTCACATCTCATTTTTCACTCCATTACTAATGTATGAGACTAACAGTTGCACCTTTTATGTGTGTGTGTGCCTGTCACAAATAATTTGCTTCCCAGAGCGCCTTGCGGCACAGTTTGGGGTCTCTGACTCTGAAAGCTGAACTACTTTTGCTCTTATGTAATGTGTCCTGACAGTTTTGAATTTGTCCTGGGGTTTGGTTGAGTACAAGTTCCTTAAATACTTTGAAACAATTTTTTTGCATCCTAACTTATTCCTCTTTGTCTTATAATCATGCACGAAGTGTGAAATATGGGCTCTAAGTTGGTTTAACCTGGTTTCTTGCTTTAATCCATGAAATATTAAATCATCTCGGGTTGAATGAGTTTAAGTACAGCTCAATAAAACCCCTGATTGTGGCCTGAAGTATTGATTTTTAAATGCGCCCTCTGGCAGCTACTCTCATGCGCTTCCCAAGTTTAGTCACAGCTATAGTGTGCAGATCTTCACTTGCAGTTTTTCAGAAGTTGTTGCTTCTCATCTTGTGGTATGGGTGCCTTCAATATCTCCAGCTTGTCATGACAGAGCAGCATTATGGCTTGTAATAACCACTTTTTCTGGATCTGCCTCCAAGGGTGCACAAACCTGAAATAATGGCCTATTTATATCAACAAACTGAGAGGTTATGGATAGTTTTGGTATATTTAGTAAATAAAACAGACAGCAGAATAACTCAAAGACATTGCTGAAAAGACACTAAATTCAAGAAAGATAAAAGTGCAAATGAGTAAATCTGAAGTGTTTTGGTGTTGAAAATATATTTATTAGTTAGCGACAAGTGAAACGCAATGTCCAGTTATATGTGTAAACATTATTCTTTAAAGTTTAGATCTCCCTCTTCTGTCACCAAGTCAGCACACAGCAAAATACTACATACAGTAAAGACATACAACACACACACATATAAAGCCCCAGAACACATAACTGAGTCGAGACTAAAACAGGACATAACAGCATATGACAACATAAGTTACACAGGAAATAACAGTGTTTTTTGGTTGTTGTTTTTTTTAAATCATGTCATCCATTAATTCATTCAGTGCAGACAGTGTAATGCAAGCTATTATTCCAGAAGTGTAAAGTGTGTCACTGGGTTTTAGGACTTTATGCTTTTACTATGAATAAGCAGCCTTGAAATGTATATATAGAGTTGACAAATATATATTTTTTTCGTGGGTAGAACAAAGTAATTAAGGGAGATTATTCTGTGGTTCTGGTTTTGCTATAAATAACTTTATTTTTGATTGTAGTAAATATGCCTTTTTGGATAATTTAACGTATTAGCCAAAATCAACCATTTAAATCGATTTAAATGTTACTAAATTCCACTTCAGCGCTCCATGGATACATCCTGACGTCAGGGAAATGCTCATTTTTTGGTAAATGGATACAGTGAAGGTCATTTTGTCTTCTGTAAAACATGTCCAGTCGCGCACATTGCTCAGTACGCATGCGTAGAGCTATGTGTGACTCCAGACCTGCTGGTGGCGCTGCGCGTGAACTGTTGCGCTTGTGAGTCTACATGTGACATTGGCATCGGGAGACAGTAGGAAAGGTATTTTTGCATTTCATGTGTTTTAAGCGTTACTGTTACTCTGTTTCGCGATTTAAAACAAGAACGACAGTACATTTTATGATGCGCTGTTGTTATAAAGGTAGCGCCGAATGTTGCACCTCTAATAGTAGCTAATAACCAGTTAGCCTAGCCTGAATTGAGCTAAGCTCATAGTGTTGTCAAGGGAACCTTTTAGCTAACCTTGATTGATTTGGTCCGAGCAGCACCATGAGGCTGACCGCCCTCCTGTCGATGGCAGCCAGGGTAGTTGTACCCAAAGATTACCGGTACGGCACCAACAGACCGTGGACCGCGGCTGCCAAGAGGCTGAATGCCCCAGGGAAGAAGAGGAGGAAGGTGTTTGTGGAGCCGTTAGCACCGGAGGACTGGACTATTTTCAGAGGAGACACGGTGAGCACCAAGGACCTCACTGCTAAATGTAATATCTAAATAAGGGCCGAATTTCTGTGAAAACTCACGCTTTTCCAATTCGTGTCATTTGTATGAAGACGTAACATTTGCGGGTTCCATATGGTGGGATCAATAAAATCATAGATTATATTATGTTTTTGTTTTACTAATGTTTTGTACAATTGCATTTCTTTACTTAATACAAATTTGAATTCAGTAATTGATTATTTCATTTACACTTCCAAAACCAGTACCATAGTATATGTTGTACACCTCAACATTTTTTTTTTGACATTTACTTAGCAAGACTTAAAAATATGCTAGAGCTATAGCTTTGAAAAGAATCGTTATGTGGCCAGTGATTTTTTTTGTAGAAGACAACTCCTTATCACTGATACTTTTGTTGAAAATCCATCAGAAGGGTTAAATGATTACAGTAGTTCATAACAAGCGTGATGACATTTGATATTAACAAATATTGAGATGCACAGATAGCAGCTGCTATTGTCATTGGAAGTGTCACTAATGACAGTCGCTGATATTAATCTGTTAATTAAATGTTACCACATGAACGTTATCAGTGTAACTGTTTTTCCCTTGTTTTTCTTTAGGTTGAAATTCTTGCGGGGAAGGACAAAGGAAAGCAGGGAAAAGTCGTCCAAGTTTTCAGACACCGAAACTGGGTTATCTTGGAGGGACTCAACACAGTATGCTAATTCATTTTTTTCACCACCAGAGGCTACCTGATGAAAAAGTACTTGTTTTCATTTAAATGAATGGGACCTGCCAACAAACAAAAATTATAGCACTAAAAACCTGCCTCAGATGAACATGTCATATCATTTCTTTATTCCTTATTTGGAACCAAATCAGCTGCCATGAATTGAGCTTCATTGAGCTGCATCATCTGTCCATTGTTACAGTATCTTTCATTTATTACTGTGGTGTAATGTTTGTAGAAGTATGTAGAAATGTCATATATTTAATTTTTTTCTTAAGCACAACACAACAAACACAAGTTTTGTTGTATTTGATTATCTTAGATAATTTATACAATCTATAAATAAAAACATTTAAGAATATAATAATGTCTTGCTGCTGCCATGGTTTGTATAATCTAACCATCTGTCATGGCTCTTAAACATTACTGGCGATGAAAAGATTTCTGCAAACAGTAAACCTATGTGTGCAGTCATAGCTCCATTGGCAAAGCCTCTCTGTCCTCAAGATGCATTTTAAGGACAAAGACAGCTTTAAAGATAGCATGCTGAGATTGATTTCTGGATCACAAGCAGGAGGAGAGGAAAGGGGTGGCACAACATGGAAAAAGGAGAACAGCCTATTCTAGTGTTATCACAGCACAGAATGTGATGTTCATCTTTTGGCACCACCAGATGGAGCTAGAATGTGCTTAGTAATGATACAACTGATAAGCCAAAGACTGACTAAAGCCATTTGGCTACCACTTGTACATCTGATTATGGACAACGGAACTGTTGTTTTATATTTTAGCATCACAGATACATTGGAAAAACAGGGGATTATCGTGGGACCTACATTGCCAGTGAGGCTCCCCTCTTACTCCGTGAAATTGCCCTCATTGACCCTTCAGACAGGTAAAGTGTCCCTCCACAATGCAAACTGAAAACCATGTGTTCATGTCCACATATACACACAACTCCTGAGTGATTGTAAGTGATGTAGCTAATGGTAATATGCTGATTTTGTTTTTTAGAAAACCCACTGAGGTTGAGTGGAAGTTCACAGAGGAGGGCGACAAGGTCAGAGTGTCTCTGAGAACAGGTCGACTCATCCCTAAACCTGTTGTAGAGCGACGAGACGGCATCGTGCCAGAGCAGTGGAAAGGTGTGAATGTTTTGACTGGAGGGGTTTTACAGTATCCAGGTCATTCCATGTGTTGTCCTTCAGTTTTCCATCCTGAACAGACACGGACTCCAAAAATAAGACCTGATTCTTTGTTTTATAGTGGAAAAAGCATTACTTTTCTTTCTAAACCAGAAGACACCTGGGGAGAAAAACCTTTACCACTGATGTCATTTGCTTTTTTTTTTTTTTACTTATTCTGAGCAGAACAGCACTATAGAGAGAACAGTTGACAATTACCCCAGACAGCCGTGAGGTAATAAATTAAAATAGAAACTACTAAGAAAAACAGAAAGAAATTAAATATAATACAAACCTAAATAAGACATTAAGCACATACTTTATGTCACTCTCTATTGTGAGATCAAGTATTGTTTTCAGTCCAGAGGAAGACTCAGAAAACCACTTGCAGTACAGTTCAATGTACTTTATTGTTCCCAGTGCTGGAAATTTTGTTTTTGGCTCAATAGTTAAGTTTAACTATTTTTGTCAGATCTGTAGGTAAATCGCATGACCAAATCTTCATAGAGATCTCATCACTTTCTCTTAAGATCATTCATTCAGTTATTCATAGAGCCAGGTGTTGAAAATCTTTCTCTGGTGGTAACAAAGGAAATTCTTGAAAAGTTCACTGTGATTTAGGGAGGTGTTATCCCCTCTCTTAATGGATATGTTGCCTGTGCTTTAATTAGTGTGGGACTGACTTTTATTTCTCTCTCCACAGATGGTCCCAAAGACACCAGTCCTGAGGACACCCTAGAAAAGACGTATGTACCATCTTTGAAAACGCTGGAGGAGGAAGTCATGGAAAAACTGGGGATCCAGGAAAACCGGAGGCACCGGCGGTCGTACTGGTACTAAGGAATCACAGACACTCAGGTTCACCTTTATCCCACAGAGACTCTGAAGATACCAGTGAGCCTGGATGAATCACATGTGAAAAAGAAACTTGAAGATGACATGAGTTAAGCATTCGGACTCCAAATGACTGGTGTGTCACATGTGGAAGTTATTCAGGAGTAATATACTGTACATTGAAGCATCTTGTAACAAACCTGCATCTTAAATCTTTCCTGAAGGGATGCATTATGCTTATTTCTTTGTAATATTGTGAATAAATCTAACATATAAATATAAACCACATCTCTGTCATGTGATAATTTTTACAGTTTGTATTTGTGTCTTAAGTGAAGATAATATCCAGTGGTTCTGAGTAAAAACCAAAACACATTGCAAATTTTAATTTCCTAAGATTATTTTTCCACAAACTGCAGATTTTGGCTTTAATGTATCAGTTTAAATACACAGGAATTTACTAAAAGATCATATTTGACCTCAATCCATGCTTGAATATTAACTAAGTAGGAATTGCTGGTGTTGGCAAGTTTCTAAAGCTTCTAAAGTCAGCATTTTGGTTAAGTTGGAAAAGTGAAATAAGGCTGTAAAAGAGCCAAAGTCAAGAAGACTAGTGAATAATGGTTGACACTCATTTTAATGCAGATTTGGTCACAAGTGAATAATTAACTTGGCATATACTGTGTTTTACTTAATCCATACAGTCTGCATGAGAAGGAAAGTACATTATTCTTGTTATTGGCAGGACTAATTATGGCAATGGCTGCAGAAAATAGTTTCAGTTTGTTTGTATAATTCATGAGGATGAAGATGTTCATATTATTTTTCAGGAGCTCACACTGCTGCTCTCCAAAACTTAAAGCCTTCAGACAAATGAGTCTGTCTTTCCAATGTGTCTGGGAAGCAGTCGGAGAAGGAAGTGGTTTGGGAGGAGACGGCATGGACTGGGTTCTACTTTTCACTCACCTCATTTGACTTGAGTACACTGTTATTTGTCAGCTTTGTCTCACCTGTAGTGATGTGACATAGATGATAATTAATTAGTATGAAATATTTAGCGAACGTCTAGTTGTGAGCCATTTAGTTTAACTTATATCTGAATGAAGCTCTAATGGTCAGCTGAAGTAAAAGTATTGGTTATATTTAAGTGTAGATTGGACAAGAGCATGTTGAGAATTGATGCTTTTGAAACATTTAAGTGTGTGCAGTCAACTGAATAGAATTTAGTTAAAGTGACAAACTGATTTTTATCTCTATTTTTATATGATTACATTACACATGGCTTTTCTTCAGTCATTGGAAATCATTAATTCACACGACGAAGCGACATCCTGGGATGAAGTGTCAAAATTTGCAGTTCTTTGAATGTCCACTAGGGCCTGGCATCAAAAGTGAGTCAGTCCTCACAGATTCTCATATTAAAATAGACATTTTTGCTTATGAAATAAACATATTTACAGCCTGGTATGAAAAATGGGCTTTGATTGACAGCTAGCATTAGCTTGGCTGCTAAATCAGACATTCTTAGCTCTTCTTTACTCACAGGTTGCTCTGCTATAGTTTTTGTGTTTAAGGACTTAAACTAACAACACTGTGCGAGGATTCTGCTATGAAATTTACAAATATTTATTTACAATACCTGGTGTGAGTTAGCTGCCTTAGCTAATGTTAGCTTGAATTCATATTGAATTCCTGTAGCTGTATGGTTTATAAGCTAGCCTGCTAATTAGCACAAGTAGCTGTAATTAGCATGTTTATGTAGTTCATTACTTTGACATTATTGTAACATGTATTAAGTATCTGAAATTACTTGATGGTGTTTATTATTACATGGTTGTTAGTGTGGTTGGTGTTTTCAGTGAGTTCTAGTTTCATCCCCAGCTCTTCTCATGTTACGTCTTGAGGCATTAAAAGTTCACTAAAAACTGTCGTCCACCATTTATATACATTTTAGGGTTGACAGAAGTTTTTCTTGTATTAGCAAAGGCATCCAGTCTCATTTAATCACAATCCATTATTGAGGTTCTTTGGATTGTGGCTGAAAATGTGGCGACCAAATCTGTGTCCAACTGAATATTTGTGCTAAATTAGAAAGAAAAAACATCTTTCGCAGTATTCCTGAGATTCTGCACTTATGTCCAGGTGAATATTTGTGCCTCATTATGCAGCATTCAGTCAGACTGTTTATGAGATCCCATGTTTGAAGCACAATGGAAACTGACCATCCTACTTAAAGAGATGGGATGAACACATCTAAAAATACTAAATATCAATAATCAAATGAAGACTGAGGTGAAACAGTTTATGGCATTGGTTAATAAATGTCTACTTTACACTTATTCAGGAGTGTACAAAAGTACTAATCAAAAATGACATCCTGTTTGAGTTACCATGAACATCAGTCACCATTGATTCAGGACAATACCTTTGAAAACATCAAGTAAAGTTCATATCCTGCTTCTGCACATTTGTGGATTTAAGCCTGCAGCTGGAGGAACATTTCTAAATTGTAATTACACGTTGTGAGCTTTGAAGATTAAAAAATGATATTTAATTGGTCCATAAATATTAGAACAAGAAGGAAATGATGATGTGGCCCAGTATTTCTGCCTCTGAATTGTGGGAGTTGTGGACAAAGGCCTGGAAACAGTATTTAGAACTTCACATTAATAAAAAAGAAAAAAAAAAAATCAAATGAGCAGTTAAAAAAAATCAAGAAGTACTTGTAAATTATTTCAATTGTGTTTTTCACCTTTTAATAGTTGATACAGCAAAAATACAGATTTTAATCAAACTAAAATGACCTACTGTGGCTATAAACTGCCCATTAAAGCAGAATCTATTAATGTGATCCACATTAATCTGTGATATATGTGGGAAGCAGCCAATGCTTATGGATCACTTTTCCCTCAATGGTTAACCACGAGCATCAGTTTACTGTTAGACCAAGTTTTCTTCGTTCCAGATCCCCAGCTGTAGAAGTAACTAGCCTTGTTGCCAGGCCATGACACAAAAAATTACGTGTCACAGATAATATAACTGTGTCACAATTTCACAGTGGCTCTCTATACCCTCATTTTTGGTCAGTGCAGTTAACATCATGCAGAAAGCATCACAAGCTGTTGGTTTGGCCGGTGAGTGGATGAGAGCAGCAGTTTTCCCAGACTCGTCCCTCCAGCCTCTTGCATCCAAGACAGAATAAAAGGAGCCAGTCAGCGGAAACAGGCTCCTGAGGTTTTACTTTTATGGGAGGAAAAATGATTCAAAGGCTGGTCGTCTTTCCTGTCATTGCATGCATGTTGCGTGGATTTCAGTCTGGGATTATAGAAAGGTGATGCAGCTCAAGTGGAACCTTTGTGTCCAGCCCTAATGTTGTGCTTCATTTGTCCAATATTTTCCATTTGCACACACACACACATAGAAAACACAGATGTGCAGCAGTGCAGGGTAGAATGAGTATCGACAATGGACGTCTTGTAATTTCTGCTTTGTGGTAAATTGAGAGCAGTTCTGGTAACCCAGTTAAGTGAAACCGCTGAACATGACTCAAGTAGAATTAAGAATACATAAAAATAAACTGCAGGCAGTGATGTGCGTTTTAGCTGAGTCATATTTGTTTCGTAGCCACATCAGCTAATGAATCCCACCTGGTAGTGTTGATGCATGTGGCAGGTTTAGTAAAAGGAGAAAGCTATAAAAGTTTATACAGTAAATTTGTCTTAAACAGTGGTCAGAGTATCTAATAAAAGGTACTTGAGTATTCCCATTTTATGTCACTTTTTTATTTCTACTCTGGTACATCTCAGAAACTAATATAGTACATTTTACACCACTATACTTAGTTACTTTATAGATTATGCTAAAATCGTCTTGGATTTGCTGGAAAATGGATTATTACAAAGCAGAAAATGTTCCTCTTATGTCACAAAACGGTGACTTTTAGAGACAGGCGATTCTCACACGATGGTGACGCTACGAACATATATTGATCTTACAGAAAATAATGCTTTTTGGGTGATTAAGTCAATGATTTACAACCTTTTTTTTCCTTTTCAAACCCCCTACTTGGAAAACCTGAGACCTTTTTAGAAGAAGTGGGTGGTCATGTTTTATCTAATTTGCTGTTGTTTGTCATCTTCTTCAATGAGCCGATTTATTTCATATTTTCATCGAGATATTTTCTAAATGATGAAATGATAAAGATGCAAAAACACAGCTGTTGTTCAAATGACAACAACCAAAATCCACCGCAACACCTCAGCTCTCTGCCAGTTTATGAAAACTCAGGTCATAATGATTTAAAATGATGTAAGATTATATTTTTAACTGAAAAACATCAAATTTTCTTGCTGGAGGACCCTAAAACCTTTAACCTGTGCATCTAAGTCTTTGACAACTATGGAGAAAATACTATAATAGTTATTCATTCATTCATTTTCTGAACCTGTTTTATCCTCATTAGGGTCGCGGGGGTCGCTGGAGCCTATCCCAGCTACTTTATGGGCAAAGGCGGAGTACACCCTGGACATGTCGCCAGTTCATCGCAGGGCTGAACATATAGAGAAAAACATGCCAAAAATGCTATAATAGTCATAATTTGTCAAATGAGTTCAAATTCTGTAAGGGGAGGAACCTTAAATTCCACAGCTACACAAATAACAATAAGAATAAAAAAAAGCTGCTATTTAACCTGACAAAATAACACATTAATGCAGGAGGAATACAAATACAAAAATCATATACATAATTGTAAAACAGTCACATTTACCATCTTACTGCATCATAACTACTTTTATTTTTCGTCTTTTCATTTTGCTGGTAACATGCTGATGCTCACACAAGCTTTTCGATGGAGAACTTTTACTTGTAACTGACTGTTTTTACATTGTGGTATTGCTTTGTTTATATGTTCGCCGTGCATATTTTAACTCTGAATTTCAGGTATTTCCTAGAGCAGAAAGTTAGGGAGATGTGATTGCTGGAACATCTGAAGGCATTTTAAAGCTAAATTTGAGTGTTTGAGTGCTCTTGAGTCACTTGATGATCTAAGCACGGCTACAATATAATGATAGTGTCTAATTATAGGCTGGTTGTTTGAAGGCTGCTGGAAAATGTAACGTTAGCTTGTATGCAGGTCTGAGGCATGGTTTGCATGCATGTTTAACTATGTTTGGTCTAATTTAGTCAGATCTCAGTGGATTCTTGTATAAGGCTTCAATATGTTATAGTTAGGAGCTGAAAAGAGAGGCTTGACCAGTGTTCTTACTGCTGAAGAACTGATCCAGGCTTATTATATGTATTTTATGTTTAGTTTTTAAAATTCAAAGAGGTTTAAGGAGGTTATTTATTATATGTCATATTTTTGTAAATGTTTCAAATGTTGATGTTCAGATTTCTGTGTTTTTACATTAGGAATTTCATGTTTTTCATCACTATGGTTGTTTTTCTACTTTTATTTGTGAATGCAGCCAGTGGTTAAACTGTTGCATCCTGAGGTCCATTTGTGGAGCCTTTGATCACACCGTAGCTCATAAAAGTGAGGTCATCCTTTGCACAAATTATTTCACTATAGCCTTCCAAGGAGACACTGGCATCAAGATCATTAAATGCAGACATTCTGTTATTTATTTGCACAAACCAAACTGCTCTTTCGAAAAATGTAATTAAATAGGGATCCACCTATTGAATCTGTGTTCATTCAAAGATATTGTGATAAATAGCTGAAATATTTATTTGATTCTAAAAATTTCTTTGTCAAGGTGGGATAAACAATGACAAAAAATAAAATAAAGAGACAAAGAGTAACATTGGTATCAGTATCATATTAAGTACTAGCTAAAATGACATTTTAAATATTGGTATTGGACAAGAATTTTGCAATTGGTGCATTCCTAAAATAAAGATAAAATAGAGTTTTCTGACCAATTTCTAACCCACAGAAGTGAGTACATCCTTATATATTTGGATTCATGGTAGCCGGCTATCTCCTGATTGGTCTTGGAGTTGCACTGGTCTATCATAAAGTTGGGAAAACGGCAGCACATGAAGAGACCCCTGTGCTGTCGGTCGAAATTAAGGAGCACTTCAGAGCAGTTAGTGACAGAGTGATTGAATTACAACGTGTTGTGTCACAGTCGGAGGATAAGGTGTTGGATCTGACGGGACGAGCTGCAGATTCACACAAGAAGCTGGATTTCATCGCTGGACAGACCGCTGAAGCGCTTCGGCAGATCGCGGGACTGGGTAGGAGTTTAGACGAACTGTGTGGGAGAGGGAGATCTACCTACTCCGAAGTGAGGATGAAATGCTGAGGACCGAGCATAACTAATAACTTAAAGTGTGAGTTATAATCAAATTATGTAGAAAATGTGGAAATCGCCCCTTTTAATTATTCTTGTCCTGGGACCTGGAGCAAGCAGCTGGATTTTTTTTCATCTTATCTCTTCCCATGCAGTCAACACATTCAAGGCCAGGACACAATGTGAAGAGTGGACTGATAACAACTGATATGGACTGTACTCCCCTGTGTCTCCTACGTACACACACGAACTTCTCCAAGGACTCATGCACG
>JAPQRP010000003.1:36846601-36858496 GCA_037367295.1 Apogon hyalosoma
GAGTTGAATTAATGAAGAATTCAGACCCAAGCAGAGCATTAACAGTTTATGTAGACCACAGGGAAATGTTTTAAAATGAGTAAGTCCATTTAAAAAAAGCAAAATATCACTCCTTTAAGTTTAATGCTAAGCCGTGACACAACAGCAGACAGATTGCAGAAAAAGGTCTCCTCTTGAAGTTTCCGCTCGACTGAACCCCATGTTGATGAAGACGAATGGCAGCACAGAGGATGACGTCATTCGCCGACTGCATTCAGATCAATCTGGGTCACTGTGACAGTCAGAAGGTCGAGCTGGACCCAAGCACACCTGTGAGCTCTGCCCGCTCTTTGGCATTTCCTTCTCAGACAGTCCTGTATGTGGATGTCAGATTCCTCAGGTCTGCAGCTCCGACCGCCGCCGCTGAGCCAGAGGCGGAATGCCACAAGGCACCATTCACTCTGCAGAGAACACTGTACACACTTGACCTGACCTCATTCATCTTACCTGTCTTATATACAGTATGAACACATGGCAAAATCATGAAGTGGGAACTGTTCATGAGGAATATACACATCCAGACATTGTGCCCAGATGTGCACACATAATCACAGCCAGGAGTTCACAGAATATTGGCCGTTTGATCTGACATTCAACATGTTGACAATTATTAGCATCATTTTATTTTATATCCATTATATCCATAATACTTTTTCACTTTGCAGCCGTTTGGTGTCTGTGAAGTATAGAAATGCAGTCCATTCAGCTGTTCAGCACAAAACTAGAGGTTTCTTTATTATCTTTGCCACAATCTGCGAGTTTCTTGGTTCAGAAAATTTTCTTTTAAATTGACAAAACATCTGTTAATATTTTTTCTAAAGTTAGGTCTCATGGGGCACAGCAGAAGGGGTGGGACTCTGACTATTTCTGCTGCATTATTCAGCAGAAATATTATAATATTATAATTTAGCAAAAATAACATATAAGCGTGAATTCATCCTACCTTATCGTTATTGTTCACTCTAGTGGTGGTGTAATGGTGCAGGGATATTTTATTCTTTTTATTGGAATCAAGGTAAAAAAAAAAAAAGACAGTCATATAAGAAAAAACTATATTTTTGGATTGTTCACATAACACATACACAATATGTGCACGGATATTTTATATCCTGTGTACACACTGAGCATTGTTTCAACTCCACATCCTTCCCAGGTATTGTTACTGACCATGTCCATCCCTTTGAGATGACAGTGTGCAAATCTTATGATACATATTAACTTTATTGATCTTCACTTTTTAAACTTTTTTCATCAGCTAATGATAAATAATGGATACCCCAGCAACATAACACAACACACAGTGTCCTGAAGCTAACACTATCTACAACTTCTTGATCGTGACAATGATGTTTCTGTGCTCAGTCCAACAGAGCACCTTAGGGATGAGGTGGAATGGGAAATCCACATCATGGATATGTAACAGACAAGATGCTATACTGTCAGTATGGACCAAAACCACTGAGGAATGTTTCCAGAACCTTGTTGCTTGCTGAGTCTCTGTCACAAAGAATTAGCCCATAAGGACTCAGTGTTACTTTAGTGGCAGTTCCCAAATGAATTTTCTCTATAATTAACCTTCCTTAAGTGATTTATGACCATTTATTGTAATATTGTCTTCTGGTTTTTGTGTTTTTTCAGCGAAAATCAGGTATTTTCCTACTTTTAGATTACTGATCACGTAGATGTTCATTAAAGCTCAGAGTAAAGTTGAGGGTTATTGAATCAAAAACAGAGAAAACTGAAGAAACAAATCTATCATTAACTGAACATAAACCATGTCTCTCCATCCACTGTCATTGATCCAACTCCATGGGTTTTACTGGTGAATCAGTGTTGTAGAAGATGACGGTGTTTCCACGGTAACTATGGAGCCTCTGAAACGTCCAAATGGGAAGAAAAGATGACAAGCTGTATTTTTACACCAATTATTTACATGTATTGATAGGATTAGTGGATCAACCGGTGTTAAACAATTTACAACAGTAGATGGTTTTGGTTGACAGTGGGTGTTTTGGTCTTTATAAGTTAAAGCAGATCTGAAGGCAAAAGGGGTCCAAGGTGTGTAAGAGTTTCTGATGAGGTTTTGTATTAGTCAAAGTGAGTACACGCTTCAGTCGCCGTCCCTGTAATTTTTACACCAACATATAGAACGAACATGAAAATAAAACTGTACACAGTAAAAAATGCAGTGTCAATATTTCAGAGTCAAGCTATTTTTACCTAGATAGAGTATTTTTTAGCTCTATGGAGAGTGAACCAGCTCTAACAGTAGAGTTAAAAGTCAGTGTAAAGTTCTGCACAGATGCAGTGTAACATTCAACTCTACAGAATGATGATCAGTGCCAGTCTGCCTCATTGCATTGTGGGTACTGGACATTTTACTCATTGTGTTCTATTTTATAGGCAGGGGTTCAAAGGGGGGGGGGGTGTCAGTGTTTATTTAGATTAATGTGTCTGTTTTACATTTATTGGCCTTTTTATGTTTATTTTTTCATTAATGTGACACCATTAGTCAAACCTGGAGGCAGAACAATGCTGAACCTGATTATCACTATGGGACTGTACTTGTAGAAATCCTTTACTCCTCTGAAGAAAAATCATATTTGAGGGTGACTGAAACCCATTGAACAATCTTATGCTGTTCACGATTCCCACCCTGGGGACCCCAGCAATACTGCAATATTTCAATATTAGCGTAGGGTGCAAACTGATGATGAAAATAACACTGCAGAGAAATACATATTAAAACATTATAGTCATTTTTAAACTAAATTTGGGGTAAAATATCTCTATAAAGTGTAATCATATTACTCTTAACAGTGCAAAAACACCACAGTGTTAAATATTTTTTTCAACATTTCATTGTTAATTTTGACTCAAATTAACTCTGAAAATTTGACCCTGGCCATTGAGTGAATTTTACTCTCATTTTTGAGTGAGACCAAATGTTATCTGAAACAGAGTTTAATTCAACTCTCTAAGAGTTAAACTGACACTCTGTTACTTTGAGCCATGTTTATGCTGGTAAAAACGTATATACCTATGAATTTACTCAAGGGATTTTTCTCCTTTTGTGATGAAGTTCAGAGTATCTGCTATGAGTCACTTCAATGTGTCCCTTTTTGCATTAAAACCCACTGGTTTTACATCAAACGCTGGCAACACAGTTTTTAATTCCAAGCATCTGCTGCCACTCAGAGACAAACTGCCTCAGTGCAAACTTATTCAGGGTTACTGAAAGAGATGGGCAGCCCTCTAGATTAAAAAGCAGAGGAGATTTGACCGGGTCTTTACTGTCATAAACTCTAGCTCAGCTGCCTTATTCTCTTTCTCTAAATGGATGTGCTGCAATATCAGTACCTGCAGCAGCATCAGCAGCTGTGCGGTTTGGCTGCTGCGCTGACTCAACTCAGCCGGGTTTATCCAAATGACGCTCAATGCATTTGTCGTCTCCCTGCAGGAAAGAAAATACATATAGGTCACATCGTGGATGCTGGCTTCATTTCACAGCCTATGACATCAGTTATTTTAGATGCCCTCCCACCCAATCTCCCCTTGACAGACATGCGCCATCTCCATCCCGATTGTTGGGTGAAAAAGTGGGCAGTTCAGGATTTCATAATTGGCTTCACTTTCTCCTAACTCCCTCCTTTCTGTCGGAGCCTCGAAGTGTGTCGGACACCAGCTGCTGTACCTGCGCAGAGCATCCACATCCCGATTCCAGATCCCCCCAACAGGACAGGACAGGACAGGACAGACGCACTGCAGTAAGCGGAGAGCAGCCGGACGCACGGAAAAGACTTTTTAACGCGTAAAAGTGCAGCCGTCCTCCATCAGCTGACATGCTGCAAATCAGAATCAGGTAGGTTGTGTTTCTGAAGTGGCCGCGTATTGTTTTGCAAATTGGTTTCATTGGTTTTAAAGTTGCTTCATATGCATTCTATTATCATAAATGTGTTTTTTTTTTTGTTTTTTTTTAAGAATATCACTCCTTTTTCCTTGTAGTTTTGTCACCAAAGCTGCAGGAGTCCATAAATTACTGAAGATTAACCTGAACTTATGTCTGACGCAGATAAATATTCTTCTCATACATTTTTAAAGCTCTGTAATGATATCAGAATTCAATGAAGCTGAGTAAAAGAAACCACTTGCATTAAATAAACTGACTACAATGAAGCAGCTCTTAAAACATTTTCACCCTCGCGTCATTCTTTCTGTTAAATAGAGCTGGTACTGGTTTTAATGGTATGATCCAGGTCCAGGTTTATTGTCCCTGTGCCCTACAGCAGATACAGGACTCCAGCTCTTTGTCTTAAGTGCACACTTTGGTGCACCTTAGTGTTCATGTGACCCCAGCTAATGCACAGGTAAAGAACAATGGGAAGGGAAATTGCTTCAGTGTGATGGACCATGTAGCTCTCTGCTCTTAGAATCAAATTGAAACTGAAAGCAATGGGTTGGTTCTGATGTAATGTCTCACCAGATGTTTATCAAATGTAGCCTGTGTAACATTTACAGTTTTTAGAACTGCTATACTTGGACCAAAGTGTGACAAAACCATGGTCACATTCCAAGTATTAACTCCTGTAACACCTGGATTTATACAAAATACTGGACATTTTGTGTTGGAACCAAAAATAACTGCATGTTTGAGCATTAACAAACGCTAATAACTGGTCAGATTTGGAAGAACAGTTGGTAAACCTGATCTTAACACTGCATGATGTATTTTGTTTATAGTAAACGATTTATCATTGCTTGAATAATGTATAATCATTCATTTTAAATATGAGAAATTAGAATTAAGGCTACAACTAATAATTCTTTTCATATTTAATCAATTTGTCGATCGTTTTGTCAAGTAATACATCATTTGTTTGGTCTGAAAATTTTAAGAAAATGGGGCAAAATTGAGACTAAACGATGTCCTCAATATCTTGTTTGGTTCATATCCCAAAGATATTCAGCTTAATGTCATATGAAAGGAAATAAACAAAACAATATTTACTTTGAAGAAGCTGGAATGATAGAATTTTGACCTTTCTCTGGTAAAAAATTATGTTAAAAAAAAAAAAACAACTAAAAAACAAAAAAAACCCCCAAAAACTAATCAATCCATTAAAATCATCATTACAATGATCTAATGATCAAAGTAGGCAATAACTACTCAATTGCTTATTGCAGCAGAAATCACAGTGAAAAAAGTCAATGGGAAATCTGTGGAAAAGTTTTCAGTTGCATCTCAGCTGGATGAGATACTGGATGATTTCTTTAAAATGAGTGCCAATTCTACTGTTTGCCTCATTAAAAGACAGTTTATGGGGGGTTGAGGAGCTCAGACAAAGGAGTTTTCTATGGCCTATCACTGTTTGCATTCAGGTACAATCAGGTATTTGGAAAGTCCTCAGATTCTCATTTCTTCCTCTTGGCAATGCTGAGTGGTGAATCATCCGTTTGTGGTTTTACCAAACTGGCTCTTTCGGGAAGACAGACAGCTGGTTTATTGGAAATGTAGCTGTGGAGGTTGAGGATTACTTTGATGCAGTGCAGCTCATCGGATGTGTGGAGGTGTCATGGAAGCCAGAGGAGTGGTGTCGAGTGGGACATTTACCACAAATTCAGAAGCTGCAACTTGTGCGTGTCCATCTGAATGTTCAGGGGATTCATTTCATTCAATTTTAACCTGTTATACGTCAGATTTTGCAGTCTGACATCAGGAAGGTGTCATCAGCATAGAGGCATCAGCGTGATCTGGTGTTTGGTGTTTTAATCATCGTAAAGTGTCAGAGCAAATTGCAGATGATTTGAGATGATAGAATAGTAATAAAACAGTGGCACTCATAAGATGGATCCAAACTTTACTTTATGACTGCTCGTTTAAAGGATGTGCTGCAAATCGCTGTTATCATTTATCATGGACTCATTAGTGCCAAATCCAGTTCCAGCTCAGCTCTCCACAGACCCGACATCAGTCAAAGGAGCGTTTGACTCATCTGAACTGAGATCAGGAGTCTTTTTCTGGATTGCGGGGTGGAGACGTTTGCCTGAATTGACCTTGATGCAGAATGCTGCAGAGGCCACCCACCAGATGGAGTTAGCAACATTTTTTTTATCAGTGCAGCCCTGACCAAGACTGAAGCACCTACTTTTATTTTCTTTGTTTATTCCTTAGTGAAAACTGATTTTTCAGACATGTGCGTGTACTTTTGCTTACACGTCTGTTTCAGCGTCAGGAGTGGATTTGTTCTGCTTATGGATAATGCACCTCTTGCACTTTCAAGACCTGTAAATGCAGTGGGTGGCATTGATTTCAGCTTGACTTCTCTTTACTCTTAGTCTCATTAAAAAAGAGGAGAACTGCAGAGCGCCTGGTGACAAGCAAAGCCTAAAACCTCACTGAAAAATGCGTTCCTAAAACGGCATAAAATAACCAGCTACAAACTGGGATCTTCTCCACCGTTGTCAGCCTGAGGATGAACACAAACTGATATTTAAGCACACTCCCGCATCAGTTAGAAACATTTCTGGCCAGTGTCTTAATGTGGCTCTGCCTTTGTACAAACTCTGCTCCAGAGCGATTCTTAGTGGTTTAAAACTTCCTTTTCCATCTTTGAAAAGAGTGACAGAAAGGAGGGAGAAAAAGCCAGCGAGTGTGCCAGTGCCCCGTCCTTTAATTTTCCCCGAGGCCTTTTGTAAGGCAGTCGGTATGAAGTGAAAGCACAGTGTGCAGCTGTCCTCCTGGCCCGCTGCTTGCTTTTTATAAGACGTTTTCTTGTCAAGAATACTAATAGTGATACCAGCCTGTGGAGTCCACCAGCTGGCAGACAAACAGGGAACAGTTATTCAGCCATCAAAGACGGCCATTTAATATGACACAAGCTAGTGAGCTGTGTGTGCATTTATTGGAAAGAAAAAAAGTTTATCACTACTTGTTTAACTTCTGGCTTACTGCAGTGTCTCTGGGCTTTTCCAGTAACTTCAACTGTGCAGAAAACAGCTATGTAACAAACAAATGAGTGTTTTTCAATCTGAGGTCATAATAGAGCTGATGGATGTCTGTAACTGAAAAGCGGCTCATAATGAGGCAGGGTGTGTCACGGCACAATGATGCATACTGCCATCTTATGTTTATTTATTAAAACTTCATCTTAACAGAATAAGTTGACCTGCACACACAGTTCTCCTTCAGTTCTTCTTGGATGCCCTTTCTAACATTTTGTGGCAGAGTTTTGTTTTGTTTTGTTGGTGGCAACAGTCAAACAATCTGGAACTTTTTTGCTTTTTCTCTTTCATTTAAAGTAAAGGACAAGTGTTCTTTGGTGAGCTGTCCTGAAATTGACCTTTTCACACATTGGGCCTCATGCAAGAACCAGTCATACTAACAGATTTGTTGTTGAAAGTAAAATACAGGTGATTTATTACTTTCTGTTTTCACTTTTTTCCAACCATATATTGACTTTTCTTTTAAATATGAACACAACATGTACAGATCTGTTCTAGTAATTAGTTTGGTGCAAGTTTCCACTTAATTTTTGCATATTTCATTACTTTTAAGCAATTTTGCTGTTGAAAATCCTATCCACTTTAAAATTAGTTGATTTTATATATGACATGCGTTGTGTTTATGGCCAGCTCTGTTTTCTGAACTGACGATCATTTGTTGAATCTGTCATGAAAAGTATAAACGTTCAGATAAGAGGATGAAAATGCTTATGTACGATGCTCATTATGTCCTAAACTGGGTGCATAATTTTGACAGTTTTTTACTTAACCATTTTTCTTTAAATTCATTTTTATACTTTTGTAGTTTGTCCTTGTCAGTGCAGTTACACAACTGGCTTTCATACATTAAGGTTAAGATGGTGGAATTTTAAAATTTTTAATCATTCAAAAGTAACATTAATTTGTATTTAAATAGAACTGAAATGTTCTTCACTCTAATGTATGTGTCAGTCCCTTTCCCTGATATTTTTTTCCCTTTTTTTCCTTATTATGGAGTTTATTATGGGAAGTTTTATTTGATTTTATTGAAAGCTGAAGGACAGAGGGTCTTGTATATTGTCCAGATTGTAAATCTGACTTGAATATATGTATATATAAAAAAGTACTTCTATATAGTGCTTAGTGAATAGGCCCAACAGTGGTTTCATTACCTGCGAACCAGGACCTTTGACTGTATCCAGGCTGTAAATGTGATAGCGTTGCTCTTGGCTCCATCGGGAGGTCGTGCAAGGTCACCGTGAGCGCCTGCCATGCCTGCTGGGTTAATAACAGGGCCGGTCTGGTGACGGAGCGCTGGCACGATGCCGCTGGGCTGAGACGCCGTGTCATTAGCTCCCGGAGGTGATGAATGGCTTGTGGTTGGGAGCTTTTCTCCCAGTTTCACTATGAAAACCAGAGAAGTCGTTCTTTTATACTGGGACTGGGACTTACAGAGAGATTCTCCTCTGGAGCTGAAATGCCTGAATGATTTATGACATACAGAAAAAAGGCTTATTAGGTGAATAGGTAGGTAAGAGTAACGCAGCTGAAGAGAAGACAGAAGGATTCTTTTTTATGTCAAAGTCCCAGCAATATTTCCCAATTAGCAGAGAAGACAAAGAACAAGATTTTATTCATTTCTGTGATTTTTTTTTTGCACTTTTCTGTCCTTCATTTGATCCATTAAGCCTTTATAGGGCACTCTTAACAAGACTTTATTACTTTTGTGAAATTTTTCAAAATTTTTTATTGTTATGTACAAAAACAAGGTCAATGAAGTTACCATATTTGGTTCCTTACCCGTATGTGGCAAAAAATAACTTTAAAAAATCCAAGAAGTAAATTTAAAAAAATACAAGAAAAACACATGCAAGGCGAAAGGAACATGTATTTTAGAACATTAGAACATCACTTTTAGAATATTACAATATAAGTGCTGGTCCAGACCCCTGTCCACATCCACACGACCCCTTTGAACATCATTCCTTACATTAGTACCATTACTTCATGGTACCGAACAAAGCAGGTCCACTCACTGTTCATACAGAGGTGGACCGTACAGACCCTGGAGACCACATTGGACCTGAGATTGTTGACTCACCGTCTTGTAATGTATGCAGAAATGACCAAAAATAGTCACAGGGTTAACACAAGGGTTAATGCAGGGCACAGAAAAACAGCAAATCTTTACATCTGAAAACACAAAAGTGCTTACCATTTGTGCTTGAAGGAAAAAAAAATGTTGAAATAAAGCGGTTGAATCATTGCAGCGCTGTTAATTTCAGTGTTTTGGCCTCTTGACCTCTACTAATGAAAGGGACTAAAAATGACACCTTTAGTTATAATCCTGAGAGGATCGTATGGCTCATGAAGCATTCACTTGTTTCAGTTTCTAAGAGATTTTAAGCAAAAGCAACAAATCATCAATAATAATAATAATGAATAAGCTGAGTATCATTACATGTCAGGGTAATCTTGAGATCTCATCAACCAACTGTGAAGGAGGTAATAAAAAGGTGTGCAGGTTGTGACCTTAAACCCTGCAGTAAATCATTTTAGTGAGCTCAGTGGAGCGTTTCCTCTGAGAAGCTGAATCGACATGATAAGGACTCTCAGTGGTTAAATATGTGTGAAATTGGAAATCAAACAGAGGAGAAATAATATGTCTGAGTTAGTTTCATGCCCCCCCCCTTTTTTTTATTTTTTTTTAACTTTTGATGTTTTAACTCATGTATTCTCTTTATTATATTTTCCTGTTGACTGTGTTTGTCTCGTTATTTTCACAGATATGTCCAGATTCTGTCACTTCTTTGTGTGATGTGTCATCTTTCTCTGGCCTTTCCTGCCCAGACGCCACCTGCATTCAGTAAGTTTACCCTAAATCTACTTTTAGTGAATATATGCACTATGCAATATGGCATCAGTATGAGCAACAGCCAATTTAGTGTTATTCTTTCTTTATTCTAGCTCTTTTTTTATTAAATTTCTGCAGACATATTAATTTCAGTATTCTGTTAGTGTAGTCAAAATTAATATCAGGACACAAACACGGTTGCAGATCTTTTTTATTGGATCCTTCAATTTATTGAGTAAAGTACCAGACAGTAATATGATATGTGAACTCAGTTTCCCTGGATAATTTCATAGAAGTGGACCTCACCAAAGCCAAAAATGTAATGTAGAAGAGCAACCCAAGTTATGAGGAGTTATGAAAGACGCAACATGATGAAAAATATTGAACAAATAATGGCAAGAAGATGAAAACTAGGTAAAAAGACTGAAAAAGATAGAAATGATACAAATACATTAGAAAAAAACACTGTAAAAGACTTAACAAAATGAAAATAATGGAGAAAATATGGAGAAAAAAAGGCTTTACAGAGATGAAAACCTTGAGATGTAACACGACAAACCAACACAAAAGATGCATGAAAATGAAAGAAAAATGACGGAAGAATGCTTACAAAAGATTAAAAAAAAACAAAACAAAAAAAACCCCACACATAAAAGATTCAGCAAGCCAGAAATTATAGAAAAAAGACATAAGATGAAAATGACACTAAAATTATTGAAAAAAAAATTTATGGAAAAAAGCTTAAAAAGATGAAAATCACAAGACGGTAGAAGAAGACATTATGTAAAAAGACGCAAGATGAAAATGAAGGGAAAAAAATTGTGAAAAAACAAACTGAAATAACATAAAAGATGCCAAAACACCCCAAAAACCTTGTTATTCAGTATTGTTTTGACAATGGAAGGAAAATGTTCATATTATTAATTGCTAATTTTTGATATAATTTTGCACATTTGGGCTTCGAGGAGACAAAATTTAACTTTTTAGTCTTGAGATGAAAAAGTGTGAGTATCACTACTGTACATGACCAAGTATGTGCCCAGTAGAAGATTTATTCTATAAATTATAAGAGGTTAAATAAATAAAAGAAGCCCAACCCACTTATCTATATCTGTTTTACATATATCTTGTAAAGATTTGGAACCAACATTTGTGTGAATGAGCTGGTAATGAATCTCAATTAAACAATTAATTTAAAAAAAAAAAAAAAGAAAAAAAATATCAAAACAGTTTTAATGGTGTAAAATTTCTGCATAAAAATATCTCAAAATGACGAGGCACATTAGGTTATGTCGCGTCAGAATGTGAAGATACGTCACTAAACATGATGTGAAAAAAGTTTTATCTCACCTCGAAACATTTTTTCTATCATCTTTTAGATTTTCATTGAAAACAACAACTCCCATGATGCTGTGCTACTTCATGACGTCTTCAAATTGCTTTTATTGTTTTCAATGATAGACCTGTAGCTGCAGCTGACATCCTGAATGTTTAAATAAAGAACATCGATTTCCAGTACGGATTATCAGTCTGTTCTTCTGTCTCTTCTTCTGTTTCAGCTGATGTCAGACATCTCCAGGTGAAAATCCCCCACTCAGATCTGATCTCCGCCTCCCTGGGCAGCTCCGTCACCCTCCCCTGCTTGGTGTCCCTGTCGTCCACTCCTGCCTCCTCTTCCTCCCCGACTGTACCGCGGATCAAGTGGACCGTGGTGTCGGACGGGGCGGAGACCCAGATCCTGGTGGCTCGGGGTCAGAGGGTGAAGATCAACGAGACGTATCGAGAACGCGCCGGCCTGTCCAACTACAACTCGTCCCCTGATGACCTGTCGCTGTGGTTGGCTGATCTGCGCACCACGGACTCAGGTCACTATCGATGTGAGGTTCAGCAGGGCCTGGAGGACGCCGCCGACCTCATACAACTCCAAGTCAGAGGTAGATGATATGCAAATGGAGTATGTGGAATGCATCTTATCTTATCTTATCTTATCTTATCTTATCTTATCTTATCTTATCTTATCT
>JAPQRP010000003.1:36860624-36879938 GCA_037367295.1 Apogon hyalosoma
TATCTTATCTTATCTTATCTTATCTCATCTCATCTCATCTCATCTCATCTCATCTCATCTCATCTCATCTCATCTCACCTTTATCTTATCTTATCTTATCTTATCTTATCTCATCTCATCTCATCTCATCTCATCTCATCTCACCTCACCTCACCTCACCTCATCTCATCTCATCTAAAAGTGTTACATTATTTTGCCTTTAAGTTCCTACAGGTACTTGTACTTTACTCAAATATTTACATTTTAAGTAACTTTGGACTTCATCAGAGTCAAAAGTTGTGCTTTTTACACCAGTACATTTGTCATTACTTTTCAGAGTCCATCTCCGTCCTGCCTTGTGAAAACAACACTGGTTTTCAATATTTGTGATAAACTGAAGGACAAAGTGTTCATTTTTATGCTGAGAAATTCTCCTCCCCCTTAAATCAAATAATCTCTAAAAACTTGCTGGAAAATGCATCATCAAAAACTGAACTGAGACTCAATAGTGTATCAACATCTTCTTAACTTCTGCAGCTGTAAAATGCAACATAACACATTAATTCTGCGGTGAAATAAATCCAAAAACATCACGTGTAATAGTAATGTAAGGTTTTTAATGCAGACCTTCACTCGTTGTGGACTTGTTTAACAGTCCTTTTACACCAGTATTCAATGCTGTAAACGTGTATGTGCTCGTTTGTGTCTTAGGTGTCGTGTTCCACTACAGAGACGCCTCGGGCCGTTATGCCTTTTCCTTCCAGCAGGCCCGGGGGGCTTGTGAGGCGATCGGGGCTAAAATTGCCTCTCCTGACCAGTTGCTGGCAGCTTATCATGACGGATATGAGCAGTGTGACGCAGGATGGCTGTCAGATCAGTCCGTCAGGTAAAATCACCGCTTGTTCCAACACGATATTGAAGCCGTATGAGGCTCACACTGCATGAAATCATCAATGTTAAGCTTCAACTGCTGCAGTTTACAAGTTTCAATACTCATAAACTAAGTTAATGCAGATATAACAAAACATATTGATTGTAATAGTCTCATCATCTTGGAAGTATAAGTATCTTAGAATATGGATCGATGAGCAGGCAGGCTGTAAATATTAGGTGACTGTAATTGTTTGCAAATGCAAAAAGAAAATTGGCTTCTTTTATTGGAATAAAACTGATTTTCCTCTGCAGTGTGCAAAGATGTGTATTGAGGCCATTTTCCTCTCTGTTCTGAACTATGGTGCCTCTTAAGCCATTAGATGTTGTTTATTACTGCTCTTATTGCCAGTGATAATTATAATATCCATCACTGTGAACTGTACGCTAAGGTTGGCTGGTTCTGGAAGGTGTAATGGACACTGGGTTTTACTTATTTATAAGCTTGTCTTTTACTCTCTGTCACTTAGTTGCTGTCTTTTAATGCGGGCCTTTGTCACAAATGATGAAATGATGATGCATAATGTTGCCAGATGTTTTTACTGAGATTAGAAAAGAGTTCATGTGAGCACCAGCTTTACTTATGTGAGTTTGCAAAGATGGATTTCCTTGTCAGTTCTGCGAAGATTAAGTTTCTATTTTTGTACTGTTTCTGCAGATACCCCATCCGAGTGCCCCGTGAGGGTTGCTATGGAGACATGGATGGACATCCAGGAGTGAGGAACTACGGAACAATGGATGCAGAGGATTTATATGACGTTTACTGTTACATAGATCAGATTGATGGTATGAGTTGCAGTATCTATAATCAGAACATAACATATCACTGTGGCTCAGGGGGTGTCAAACATACGGCCCATGGGCTAAAATCAGCCCATTAAAGGGTCCAATCCGGCCCGTGGGATGAATTTGCAAAATGGAAAAATTACACTGAAGATATTAACAGTCAAGAGGGTGGGTCGGACCAGTAAAATACTATTATAACCAATGAATAACAACAACTCCAAATTGTTCTCTTTGTTTTAGTGTAAAAAAGTAAAATTATATGAAAATGTTAACATTTATAAACTATCTTTTCACAAAAAATGTAAATAACCTGAAGAAATATGAACAACATGAAATGTTTTCAGAAAAGTAAGTGCAATTTTAACAATATTCTGCCTGTTACTAAATGTTTTGTGTATTCGAGGATCCACTGTGATCTGTAAGTTGTAATGCGCATGTGAAAATGAGAAGCTGAGGAATAATATTTTTTAAAATTGCACTTATTTTTCTTATGAAATTGGAGACTGTTTGTTAACTGTTCATGTTATTCACATTTTTTGACGGATACTTTATTGATTTAAACATTTACATATGCACTTGTACTTTTTTCCACTGTTATTATTTAACTGGTCTGGCCCAATTGTGATTATATTGTGATCATATTCTCATTTTAATGTACACTATTTAATGTGTTCTTCTTAGATTAGGGGCGATTAAAGCCTCTCTACAGTATTCTGATGTATGTGTCTTTTCTGTCACAGAGTTGCTTATTAATGTGCACTGCTTGTGTAACTTGAAGCTGCATAAATAAATTGGACATATTCTTTATTTCAGGGGAGGTGTTTCATGACTCGGTGCCTCAGCAGCTGTCGTTTACTGAAGCGCAGTCGTACTGCAGAGGAGCAGGGGGAGAACTGGCTACGACCGCACAGCTGTATTTGGCCTGGAGTGAAGGGCTGGATCGCTGCAGTCCCGGCTGGCTGTCCGACGGCAGTGTGCGCTATCCCATCATAGCCCCCAGAGAGCGCTGTGGAGGACCGCAGGCAGGCGTCAAAACCGTCTACCGCTTTAGCAACCAAACGGGCTTCCCAGAACCCTCCAGTCTGCATGATGTGTACTGTTTCAGAGGTGTGTCACATTGAAACTTTAACCTCAACACTACTATGAATATTTCATTCAGTAACCAGACAATCCTGCATCACCTCAGCTCATTATTATCATGGCATTATTTCATTTACATGTTTTTTTTTTTACAATGTTTTTACATCAAATTCCATGTCTTTTTTTTAAGTATGTCACATCAAATATGTGCATCATTAAGTTCCAGCTCAAAACTGCACTTTTTTTAAAAGTTTGGGTAATACACTGTTGCCCATAAAGTTGGAGTAATTTTGTTTTCAGACACATTCCTATTTTAATTCCTATTTATACCCATCAGTAATCACCTTTGACCAGGTGTAATGATTACACACTGAGACCCAGTTTCACTTTATCAAGAATAAATCACATTGTCACAATCACTTCATGAGAAGAGGTAAAAATATGTTATTAATAATTGATTTTTTTACAACTTTATGGGTAACAGTGTATATTTTCAGGCTAGTGTCTCATCTCTGCACTTTAGAATAGAAGTAAAAGTTATTTATTTAGTGTTTTTTTGTTTGGAGACCAGTATATAGCACAGATCATTGCCACAGACCAAAGCATTTATAGTTGAGGCTGATTTGCAATCCCTTGCCTTTTAAAGTATATAAAACACAACGTAAAACTACAAAACACAACAAGCTGAAACACACTGGTCCAGCGTTAATAAAGTTTTTCTATTCTGCTGCTGGAGTCCCTGACGCACATTACAATATTAGTTAAGATGTCAGTTTCTTGATTTAAATATGGATGTGCTATAACTGTAGAGAGATAAGCATTTGTGAAGCAAATAACACACTCATATTTCTTTGAGGTAAAATCCAAAAGGTTGTAAACACAAAATTCATATATGTTCTCTCCTGCAGCTCCACACCAGCAACAGAAGTGCACACTTATTTACTATTAGGCTATTGTTTTTTTTTTTGTTTTTTTTTTTAAATAATATTAAGCTACTTGCAGGTTCTTATCAGGTCTTAGTGTTTATTCACATTGCCTCTATTGCAGGAACATTACATTTTTTTATATGTAAAACACTCTGTTTAAATTTTTTTCTGCCATTTCTGCAGCTTTTTACAGTCAGCCATTATGAAATCCTACTCTCACAGGTATTTTAATTTTTTGGGGCTATTTTGGGATATTTTTTGGGTCTACATGAGGTTGCTCAATTACAGGAAAACAAAAATAGAAAATACGGAGGGCATGAAATACACCATCACACATTTGTAGTGGGTCATACGTGATTTATTTCTTTGCTTGTTAGGAACATCCTGCATCGTTTGTTTTTAAATCTTAATATTAATCACTTATTTTTGGTTAACAGGTAATAAAAATGCTGCCACAGTGTCTCCCATGGACTATGATGTTACTGAGCCAGATGATATTGGACAGGATGTGGTTATTCTGACAGAACCTGATCAAGAGCTGCAGCTGAACCAGAATGAAGAGCATGTAGAACGGGAGGTTCAGAGTGTACTTGAGTCATTTCCCATCTTCCCCAGGCCCTCAGCAGATGAAAACCTGGTTAGCACACATCCTACCATTACATCAGGTCCAACAGAGTCTACTCCCAACGCCACATCTACACCAGACCTCCTTCAGCTGTTTAATGAAACATCAACTCCTACAGAAATGAGTAATAACACAGAACGTCCTACAGCAGTGACCAGCACCTTCAGCAGCACAGAAACCTACAATTCTACTCAAAACATGACAGTCCTGTCCGGTGTCACCAACGACACCGACTCCAACCACACTTTGATTTTAACTTTTTACGAGTCTGAGCTTGAAAACACAACAGCATTTCTTGAACCTCACACACTTCACCAGGTGCAACGTGTGCTGGACTCAAACCCCGAAGAGCCTGAAGAATCTACACAACCATCTCAGAGTCCAGAACAGTCCCAAGAAACAACAGATTTCATCACTTTACAAGCTAATTTCAGTGAGATGAACAGCACCAGTAAAGAGAATGTCTCAGAGGTAGTCCCTGTGACCTCTGACCCCATGTTTCAGGTCAAGCTGGAGGAGGCTGTGGTAGATGAACCGGTGCAGGTGACTCTGTCCACTGAGTCTCCAAGAGAAGAAGAAGAGGTTCTGACTCAAACTGCCCAAAGCACCAAACCACCCACCAAAACCTTAACATCTCTGTGGATCCCAGTGGAGGGATCTGGAGACATTTCTCAAGGTAAGAATGTAGTATTATCACAGAACACATAGAAGAATCATAATAGCATAAGAATATTTAATCACATACTGTACTAGTTTTTATACTTTTATTGTCTATTGCATTTAGAGTACAGTAGTTTTTGCCTTTTATACCAGTTAATACTTCCACCCTACTACAACTCAGATGCAAATATACAGTGGTGGAAAAAGGTTTTTGGACACCCCATGTATTTTTGATATACTGCATTAAGAAAGTAGTAGTAATAGTAGTAAAAGTAGTAATAGTAATAGTAGTAGTAGCAGTAATAGTAGTAGTAGTAATAGTAGTAAAAATAGTAATAGCAATAGTAATAGTAATAGTAATGGTAGTAGTGGTAGTAATAGTAGTTGTATTAGTAGTAAAAATAGTAATAGTAATAGTAGTAGTAGTAGTAATAGTAGTGGTGGCTGTGGCTCAGCTGGTCGTCCAATGAGGTTCAGTGTCCGAAGGGTTGGCGGTTCGAATCCTGACTCCGACTGTCCACATGTCCTTGGGCATCACGTTGCAAGGCAGCAGCTGCTACTGCTGTATGAGTGTGGGTGACTGTGAGGCTTTGTAAAGCGCTTTGGACACCATGAAGATGTATATAAGTGTAGTTCATTTACTGTGTTAGTAGTAGGTTGGACTTCTCTCTGTTTTATCCTGGTCCTTGGTGGAACTTGGATTACTTTTATTGTATCACATCTAGTCAACTCATGTCTTGGTTTCATGTCAAAAGCATGTCATCATGTGACTACAAAACAAATCTACCTATAGATAAACATAATGTAACCTGAACCTGAACAGCTCTGAAAAAAAAAAAGATTTTTAATCATGTGTTGAGCCTTTACATTTATCTGAAGTCCTTCCATACAGAAGTCAATATAAAGTACAGTGGTGGAAAAAAGTTTTTGGATGCCCCATGCATTTGTAATATATTACATCAAGAATAACTCTTCAGTCATTGAACTCTATCAAGTATTGTTCCATTTTCCAAACCCACATGCTCCCTTCGGCATGTGCGCTGTTCAGTCAAGGTCCAAACTGGATGTTTCAGTAGATAATGAAACACTTCCAGGACATGACATATTGAAACTGTCAAGAATTTAGTTTGGTTATTTTTTCTCATTAACAATTAACAAAAAAAAAGAACAACATTTTTTTGTGTCTGTTTGATGCAGCCACACCTTTTGAAACACAAAAAAGATTTTTCCACAAATATTTCATGATAATATTTCAGACTGTGTAAAATTTTAAGGGTGTCCGAAAACTTTTTTCCACCACTGTATTTAGAAGTAACTGTAACGTGCAGCCACAGCACAGATGCTTCAGTATTAATAATCTAATGATGTGATACTTCATAATATATCAGTGATTGGAACAAAACCAGTCGTTTTACTTAGTGTGTGTACTTACCTGATGGGTGTTTGTACTTAAGTAAATGATCTGAAAACTTCTTAGCAGATGTACTTACATGTTTCAAACTTCTGTTTTGCAGAGACTGACCTTAATGTGGACGCAGCCAGTTTCATCCCAGAGTCAGACTCCTCCACTCTGGACTCCACCACTGACCTTCCACCTTCTGCTGCGTCCAGTGGCGCTACTGTCACAGCCACAGACGTAACCCCCACGTCTGAGTCGGACCATTCTGATAAAGTCGACTTCTTCTCCACATCAGAACAGCCCTGGCAGTCCTCCATCTTTAGACAAGAGGGAAGCACAAGCATAGAAACCGAAGACACGGTCACAGTGGAAAATGAAGAAAAAGAGCTACACCTGCATGTGTCTGGAGTAAGTTTTGCTACCACTGAAGCCCCAGAGGTCTGGTCTGCTAATTCCACAACACCACCGTACTGGACATCATCCCCCAGAATGCATTTGGAGGCTGTGATGGACGCATATCAGGAAGCAAGTGGACAGGAACCTGAGACTTTGATCACAATACTTGAGGATGTTTCCCCAACATTTGAAGATGAAGAAGTTACTCCAACCCGTCAGGAGGATGTGTCCATTAAACCGACTGTTGAAGAACAAGACGAGAAGGTGAACTTTGAAGATGAAGTTAGCACTGCTACAAGCACTCCAGAATACTTAACCGAAACCCAGACCCTTGAGGAGGAAGATGAAGTGAACCCAGCGCTCAGTGAAACTGCCACCCCAACGGCTGAAGAAGGTGCAGAGGAAGATAAATTCAACTCAACCCATGAAGAAGAAGTCACAGTCCTTCCCTTTGATTCACAAACCTCTAACTGGTCTCCACTGACGACCACAACTGGACCCCAGGAGTCCCTGAACAGCCTGGAGTACAGCAGAAAAACCTCCACAGCAGCTCCAGACTCACCCTCCAGTACCAGCCCCCCCACGAAGACCAGCACCACCACCGTCACCACCACCACACACTGGTCCAGACGCAGCTGGAGCTCCACCACCGCCGAGCCCAAAGCCCACCACGAGACCGCCGAGCCCCAGCAAGTGACAGCACACATTCCTCCTGTGGATCACGGTCGGGCGGACGCTGAGTTTAGTCTCACGCAGTCGCCCACGCTGCTCATCTTACCCAATGAGAGAGCAGCAGTAGGCGGTGCGGGGAAAGCCTCAGGTAATGTTCAAGCCACTCTCATCAGCCTAACCGTCCTCCTTTTGCTACTCGACACAGTGATGCACTAAATCCCTCGTCTGTCTTCTGCCCAACCTGCCTTGCTCCATTTTTCTGTTTCCAAACGACCTCCCACACCTTTGTTTCACCCGTTGTCTCAGAAAGCCCACTCACCCCTTTGACTCCTTCCTCCTCACCTTAAAACACTCCTCACCTCTCTCCTTGTGACCCCACCTCCCCTTAAAGATACTCACACCTGGGACGGCTCCCATTCGACATTTGTCAAAAGTCCAGTTTTGTTGTGCATGGTGTTTTCCTCCTCATCCAAAGATTGACTTCTGTGAAGTACGATAATATACCGGTATGTCTGTACGTCTTCCACATGTTGGTTACTGACAGTTATTGATGAATGCTTCCATTATTTTTTGACTGAGCTACATTACTACTTTCCTCTGGCTAACTGTCAAAACTCACCATGTTTTTTGCAGAAATCCGAAAAGTGACTTTGATAAGGGACTTAATATTCTCTGGAATGTAACAGCACTTATGTTGAATGTAAAGCACTGACTGAATGTGTTTTTTACAGCTTAAATTCATAACGCTAACATAATCAAGTGTTAAAAACAGTTCTCTTTCCACAGATTTCAGGACTTTCATTGCTCTTGTCAGTATTTTAGTAGCAAAAGCACATCTTATTATGTATATGAGCACAAATATTCAGTGTTGATTTATTGATTTACTGAGTGGGAACATTTAGCAGTAAGTGTTCTGAACCCATAAAGACCCAAACAGCCACTGGCGACTCAAACCATCTACTGATCTAAACCGTTTAATCCCTGTTGATCCACTAATCCTATCAATATATGTAAATAATTGGTGTAAAATACAGTTTGTAATTTTTTCATGGTCATCAGATATGACCAGATTTGGATGTTCAGAGGCTCCGTAGTGAAAGTAGAAACACTGTCATCTTCTACAGCATTGATTCACCAGTAAAACCCATAGAGTTGAATCAATGACAGTGGATGGACACACTTGTTCTTACATTCAGTTAATGATATATTTTACTAAAAAAGTAATTTTTCTTAAGTTTTCTCTGTTTTTGATGTCATAACTGTCAAATGTAATATCAGCATGATGATTAAAGTACATGATCAGTAAACTAAATATAGGAAAATGGCTGATTTTCATAGAAAAAACACAAAATAAAGAGGATCATATTATAATAAATGGTGATAAATCACTTAAGAAAAGTTAAATAGAATGAAAAATTCATTTAGGAACTGCCACATAAGTAGCTCTGGGTCTTTATGGGTTAAATGATCATTAATGTTTCATACTCACAGGCTATTGTTTAATCTTTCAATATTTGTATTGTGTTTTTAGGTTTAAGAAAGATTAAGACAACTCATGAGTGTTTGTTTTTTGTGCCATCATCAGCTGATAAATCTGTTTGATCTGTTTCATTCAGTTTAGTGAGTTTTCATTTTACTGTCATACACAAGTATTTTGCTGCAGAACCATTAAATACGGATCCATCATTACAGGATTAGCTGCAGTGTAATTCATCACTAAGCAGATCTTTTCTTTACCTCTTCTTAACTTTTTCCAGACATCTACTGCACCAACACTAAGGAATGAGTAAATGAGAGACGCTGCTTGAAAATACTATGTTCAAGGAGAATTGTATTTTTAGAAAAAGCCTTTTAGCCAAAAATATGCACAATCGACATTCTCATAAATCTTGTGACGAGAATAAGTGGTTTTATGTGAAAGGTCTGTGTTTGAGAAGAGTACTTCAGAATTTGACACATATTACCATAGTTATGTCACCAGTTAAGCAGTTTTATTCCTAGAGTGTTGCAACATTGCAGTAAAAGAAGCCTCTAATTTGTAGAATATTAATTTGCTTTCAGTCAGAGACATTCAAGCTTCTTAAAATGTCAATTTTATACAGATCAAAGTGCATGTGCTATATTTTTAACACTGAATCCAAGCACCAATAAACCTTAGTTTATTTCAGAAATACAAGTTGCAGACAATTCATTTCATTTGGGTGTTCCATGCAGACTTTCTACAGTGTAAAACCAAAGAAACCTGCACAGAAAATACGAAAACAAATACTGTAAGTATCGTGTTGGCTTTGTACCACAGGTGTTTATTTTTCAGTGAACCCGAGTGACGGTTTAAGTTACACAAGTTTCATCTGAGTCTCATTAGGCTGGTGTAAGGTAGTTATTACCGTTCATACACACAAACCCTGTCCTGCAGAGAAAGGCATGAGAGATGCAGGTTGTGAGTGTGCAGTGTAATGACAGACACCACAGACATCTTGTTTATCGGGTGTCAGAGGAAACAAATAAACCAGATCTACTTGTAAAATGTTTCATCTCAGTTGGGACACACATGCCTTCACTTGGGATCTGAGTGGAGATGTAACCTCCTATTTCTCTCTCAAGGTAGTGTAATAAATGAATGAAATAAACCATATAATAATAGCAATAAACATGACTTCAGTCATTACTTTTAATGAATAGAGCTGTGATGTTACTAACTGGTTTAAGTTGACATAATGCACTATTTCCAGTTTTAGCCAGTGTGGTTCATTTCAGTTTTGTTACTGAACATTGATGAGTATTTGTAAATGAAGGGAATAAAGTTTCAATTTAAGGAGTGTTTAACAAGACATCAGGATGCAACTGTGATTTCCAAGAAAAATGATCCTTTATATTAAAGTTACATCTCCTTTTAGATAGAATTACAAGATCTATAGGCCTTTTTGGCTTACAAATGAGGAAAAGCATAGGTAATATATAATACACGGCTCCGTTCCATTTAGTGAACAGCCAGTGAAGCACTATGCACAACTCAGAGACCTGAACCTGATGCACTAAATGGAATGCAGCCTCAACCAGTCAAAATGTCTGCAGTCAAAGAGTCTGATGCAGAGTATAACTGCACTGAGCTGCCTAAAGCTCTGTCCCACACATGGGATTTAGAAAAGTGACTGATCAGTGAAAAGTGGACGTCCTTGAATTACGTCAGAGGAGGAGAAGAAGACAGAAACCACATGTGGAATCATCTGGGAACCTTTCAGATTGTCAGAAGACACAGCAGATCCTCAGGAGTTTGACTTCATGTGATGCTCTGTTGTTTGTCTTCTGCTGCCACCTGTTGGTTCATGTTCATCATGACGCTGCAGCTTTGGCCTGCATTATGTTCATATATTTATCTTTAAATGTATTTAATGCTGATATAAGTTATGATATAATTAAGCCTTTTAGTTATACGTAGTTGTTAATATTTTAAGACTGATTATTGCTTGTAAAGTTTTTCAATGCACCTTAAATCTTTGCATGTAACCTTAAAATGTCAGTGTAAATAATATAATAATATATTTTTGGTGTTTATGTAGTTATGGCAGATGACTGATACTGATATTAAACTGGCTCTGTGTTGTGTTTCAGATGCCTGTTTGGATGACCCATGTTTCAATGGCGGCACATGCACTGATCGAGGAGGAGAGATTAAATGCCTCTGTTTGCCAACATACGGAGGGCAGTTCTGTCAGACCGGTAAGCTCTCTGATGATTTTATTTGAGAAATATTATTTAACATCTGTCAAAACCTCAGGAAGTAACTGTTTAGTCATATGAAACTTATAGCTTCAGAATTCTGTAACCTTTCATAATGAGAACTGAAATAATTAAACCCCAACCCCAGATTTCAAGAAAGTACTCATTATATTACAAAAATAAAGCTGAAATACAAAGAGAAAAAAAATTGTATTAGAAGAACAAAGACATAATTCTATGAGTAAAGAATGATGAGATGGAAGAGGACATTTGCATCTGTGAAGATCTTTCCAACTTTACCTACAATCTCAAAGATCTAAAAGTATTTCATTATTTGTGAAACCTATACCAAGGTATCATTTAAGTAGATGTCATGCATTCATAATGTTAATACAAACATCAGAGGCTGATTTCTCAGTTTTTATTTCCTGAATTTTTTACAAATGTGACTTTATAATATTGTGATTTTTTTTCATGGAAAATTACAACTTTATTCTCACAATATTTTGTTTTGTTTCTCAAAAATTACCTCTTTATTCAAGTAATACAATGACTTATTTGAATCGTCAGTGTGGCCCTAATCCTCCTTCATAGTAAATACACAACAGCATATTACAATGTACAACTATGAGTTTACAAAGCGGAACAAAACTTTCCATCACGTAATCATGTAATTTTGCTTTTTTTTTTTTTTTGTAATAAAAGAGAACAATACTTGTGTCCTTTCTAAGAATTTATGAAATATAATTAAGCAACAGGGTGTTGAAACTGTTCCAGTATTAACAGTTATGCTTTTAACTTATATAATGTATAGTTTTTCACCAAATGTTGATTCTAACACTTTTAATTCGTAGATATTTGGTCTTAGGACAACTGCATCTGATAAAAAAGTAAATTTTTTACCTTAAAAAACGATTTTGCTGATCACTGTCCCAGCGAGTTTTACAAGCCAGAAGGTGATCTAACTGAGCATGTGCAGATGAGTGTGGTAACTCTTGTTTAGCTTGTGATCGTAATACGTGTTACATGTGTCCCTGGTCCCCATGTTCTCCTCTATAAGACTTACCAGGTTCCTGAAGGCCTCTCTGACTGTCCCGTCTCCTCTGTGGTGTTTACAGATCTGGAGCGATGTGAAGTGGGCTGGGATAAGTTCCAGGGTTTCTGCTACCGACACTTCAGCCAACGTCTGAGCTGGGAGGTGGCCGAGCAGCACTGTCGCATGCTGGGCGCTCACCTGGTGTCCATCATGAGCCCTGAGGAGCAGACGTACCTGAACAGTGGGTTGACGTCCGTCTGCTTACACACAACACGACCAGTATCACAGTTTCGCATCCCTGAACGTTTTAATACGTCCCTGTGTTCATTCAGAACAAACACTGTATTTCAGAATAATAGAAGAGCCGTTAAACCAACTGAAATGTGCCTGACCCTCTGAGAGTCTGAAAAATATTTAAAATATGACAAAATTAAAAATTATCTGCACTTTAAAAGCTGAGCCTGGGGCCATTTTATAATCAGTAAATACATAAAAGCACAATTTACTGAATAAAACAAGCCAAATGTAGTTTTCACAATGATCGGGTTCAGTTCCACTCACTGGAATCATTTATTGCCTCAGTTTTAAGGAATTCCAGTTGAAAAAAATCTAACAGTTAAACAGTGTCAAAAATGAAAAATGTTTAGTTTGAATTATGTTCCATTTGCACCTAAGTCTGCACATTTTGAATATTGCGCTACACGTGATTGTCCTTGTTAATGACATTTATATCTCTGTAGTATTTTTGTTGTTTATTTTTTACACTAGATCTACCAGGAGACCTAAAGCTGCCAACGGGTTAAAATTTAATCATCACCGTGTCGTCGTCTGGTTTTATAATTAAAGTATCTTCAGGAACATTTTGCATGTGCATCAGTAGAAATCAGTCTAAAATGTCACTGAACATAGGTATTAGAAGAACATATGTATGTATTTGTACAGTCTCTATCTCTTATCCGCTGTAAATTGTTATGACATAGCATAGTTTCAGATCACACTTAAATAAATTACAATCCTTAAAAACACAGGATGCGCTAAATGTCACAAATATCAGTGCTTTTATATCAGGGTAAATATTACCTGATAGGAGTAATATACTGTATATATAACTGTATTGTCTAAATGTATAAATGTCCATATTTATCATCTGGATTCATCTTTAACAACACAACTCTGGAAAAATCTAATCCTGAGGGGCTTCACTGTTTAATTAAAACATATTAATGTGCATTTGTGACAAACAGCCACAAGTTAACTCAACCTGCTGGTAATTGTGGAGTTAATATCGCGAACAAAATTATCGAAATGTATTAAAATAAATATAACTAAATTTAAACAAGAGGGTTAGTGAAGAAATATATGCAGGGACTTGGTGAAGGGTGTTGCAATAATCTTTTGAACTTTTGCATCATCAAATTGAAGCAGATGAATTAAATGGAATAACAGAGGGAATATATATTAAAATGAAATATTTATAATTGTGTAATCCTTCTGTCTTTCTTCAGGTTATTATAAAGAATACCAGTGGACTGGTCTCAATGACAAAACCATTGAGGATGATTTCCGCTGGTCTGATGGAAACGCACTGGTAAATGTTTGAAATGAACATTGAAAATGAGTCGATAACCTGTGTAACTCATGTAAATTTTCTTTTTTTTTCTTTTTTTTTATCATTTTGTAATGATTTTGTCATATCCAATCACAAACAGTTGAGGAAACAAGAAGTTTTCCCTAAAAATTTTATATTTTTGTAACTCAAACACAGTTTTTATCCACAAGTTAGTGTCAGTTAAATGCCCCCCCACACACACCACACACACACACACTCACACACTCTGACTGAATAACACCCCCCACCCTCAGTCTAATGGACAGAGCAGTACTCACCCTACCTCAGTGCAACAGCCACAACACATGTGCCTTGTTTTCCTGCTCTCACTTGTATATACCCTAGATCTGTAGTATAGAGTTTATAGCTTTTGTAAATTTCAGTAGTTTCTGTAGTACTTAGGGGTATATTTATATTTAATATTTTATCCTGTAGCTTTGCCTACATTTTCAGTATTTTGTGTGATATTTTGTGCGACATTTCAACAGTACATACTTACACAGTCTTTTTGCACTAAGTGTTTTTGCTGCCAAACAGAACAAAGCTGTTCCTGTGACAGTGACAATAAAAAAAATTCTATTCTATTCTATTCTATTCTATTCTATTCTATTCTATTCTATTCTATTCTATTCTATTCTATTCTTAGTGTAAAAACCCAAGTTTATTACAGATATTTCACAGCCTCTTGACATTAAGGAGTGATTAGTTCTGTTTGTGCTCAGCTGTATGAGAACTGGTACCGAGGGCAGCCCGACAGCTACTTCCTGTCTGGAGAGGACTGTGTGGTGATGGTTTGGCACGACGACGGCCGCTGGAGCGACGTACCCTGCAACTATCACCTGGCCTACACCTGCAAGAAAAGCACCTGTAAGAGACATGTACTCAATTTAATCAACAATAAGTTATAAGATGGTATATTAAATATTTAACTCTTGGAAATAAATGTAAATTAAGCATAATTAAGCTAATAAGGCTTCTTAGTTTTCTGCATTTTATTATTTTATTTCCTATCGACTTTTTTTTTTTAATCCCAGCTCATCTGGTTTTATTTGATTTTGTAAAATAATTTGTAATGTTATTTGGAGAGGTGCCATGGAAATAACATTTATCAGTAGAAGGATTAATTTAAGACGGATATTCCAAATCAGAATCAGAATACTTTATTATCTGTCATGATAGAAAATCAGATTCAATGCGTATAAAACAAAGTATATAAACAGTAAAAGATTCATTTGAAAAATAGAAATGAGCATAAAATCTGCATCATACTCAACTAACGAATGAATGATTAAGTGGGTGACTACATATATTTGGCAGCAGCTTTGTAGAATGCCCATCATCTTGGATTTAAAGAAGCCCAACAGGCAGATTTATGATCACTGTTCCGTCATCTCCTTTCACTGATGCATAGGTTTGTTTATCCTCCTCACTCGTGGACTCATGGTTTCCCTCTTGTGGTTGTTTTGGGTTTAACATCAGTGATTTATTCCAACACTCACACAGATTACATCTGATGCTTTACCTCCACAGCCTCCTGTGGTCCACCGCCCAAGGTCAGAAACGCCTCCATATTCGGAAAAGTACGTCAGAGATATGAGACGAACGCTGCTGTGCGTTATTACTGCGCTCAGGGTTTCCAGCAGAGACTGAAGCCTCTGATCAGGTGTTTGTCTGGAGGGACGTGGGAGAAACCTCAGATCATGTGTATCCCCGGTAAGAAAACAAAATATGAAAAAACAAACAAAAACACCTGAAACACATTTAACTTAAAGTGTCTTAGAGTGTATTTCCACATCTGTGTCACATAGAGTGAGCAATGTTTATCTGGAGAATATCTCATCCTGTAAGTTATTATTTTTATGTTTATTCTTACCTGCAAAGGCCAAAACTTGCTAAACTACTTTATTTTATGTGTGAGTGGGTGCTATCATCCAGAAACACCACATGAATCCATATTTTTTTTGCACTGGCATGATCCGTAATTTGATGATGTGATTATTTGAGTCAATCAGGTTTTTATAAATACTTATTCCTGCACAAAGCATGTATTAATCTGCAGATAAACACAGACGTTGAGGTATTTGCACTATTGTACTCCATTACATCTCAGAGGCAAATAGTTTTTACTCCACTCCATTTGTCTGATGGCTTTACTGTCATTTAACATTACCATCTTAATCAGTTTCCTGTCCACATATCTCCAGATGAACTGATTTTGAATGTTAAAGCTTAATATTTTTAGTGCTACTGGGCAGAAACTCCTTAATCACCCTTCACTGTGTTGTAATTCAAGAGGTTTGAGTCCATCTACTTCTTTCCAGTGTTTTCAGGCTGTAGAAAATCCACAGAAAATCCTGCAGCTTTAAGGATCAAGTGAAAGATTCTCCTCCTTTTTAAGCTAAATACACTCTTTAAAACCCTCTTGGAATCACGGGAAAATGCATTGTCATATTGTTTTCCTGAGTTCATGTAAAGTTGAGTTTTTAGAGACGGTTGGTTCTATTTTATAGAACATGATACGTATATGTACATATATGACATCAAAACATTGCACTATGTATACTTTTACTCTCATACTTTAAGTACATTGTGTCATTATACCTTTAATTGTTGTGATTCCTTTGACACTGTTGCCCATAAAGGTGGAATAATTATGTTTTCAGACACATTCCTCTTTTTATTCGTTTACACATCAGTAATCACCTTTAACCAGGCACAATGATTACATACTGAGTCCCAGTTACACTTTATCTATTAAGAATAAATCAGTCACAATCATTTCATGAGAAGAGGTAAAAAAAAAAAAAAAAGAAATGTTCATGGAGACGCAGATGCTGCTTGAATAGACAGTTGTCTCTTCATGATTAGACTTCAGTTTAGATTTAACTGTTTTTACCATATAGACTCTTGTCATAAATGGTGCATGTGCAGTAGACCCCCCCCCAGTACAAGAAGAAGACTATAGAAGTATAGAAGAGCCGTGGGGTGCATACATTTGCATTTTGAAGTACATGTGGACAGATAGCCCAGTAAGTAAAGCTGGGGTGTACGACGCAGGAGAACGGGGTTTGAATCCTGGCAAAAACACTTACGTTATTTTCAACATTTTACCTGTTCAAACAGGTTTTCCTTTTATGTCGTTTTTGTTATTGTGTCATTTTTTTTGTTGTTCTTGATCTTTTTTTCCCTGTTTATGTCATGTTTGCCATTATCGTCTTGTGCATTTCCAAATCAAATCAAATCAAATTTTATTTATATAGCGCCAAATCATAACAAAAGTTATCTCATGAAACTTTACATATAGAGCCGGTCGAAACCAGACTCTGAAGCCGAGTTTTTGCAACTGAGGCCTGTCCTGTAGTTACATTTTGCTGGGCTTTAGTGAGGTCAATATGTATACACTTTTCCAGAGAACATTCTTCTTCTTCTTCTTCTTCTTCTAATGTTACATATATACAGTGGTGGAAAAAAGTTTGTGGACACCTCATGCATTTGTGATATATTGTAATAATAATCACTCTTTGGTCAGTGAACTGAAGTATTGTTCCATTCTCCAAACCCACATGCTCCTGTCTGCACATGCTCTGTTCCATCGAGGTCAAAACTGGATATTTTTGTAACAAAAAAAATAATCATTTGCATTTGTTTGTATCTACCTGATGCAGCCACACCTTTGGAAACATGATAATATTTGAGATTGTGTAAAAGTTTAAGGTTATCCGAGAACTTTTTTCCACTGCTTTGTAGTTTTTCATTTGCCAGTTGCCAACCGAGTAAAAATAATTCTGCAACTCATTTTGTAACCCTGAATTTGTCAAAACCAGCCTTTACTGATATTGAACTCGCAGTGCAGTATTTTGCATGTGTGGTGTTTGTACTTTTACTTTCCTAAATGATCTGAATACTTTTCTCATCACTTAGAAGTCATCTCTAACAAAGACACTATTTACTACAGATTAAAGCATTGACGTCTCCAGGACAGTATTTGTATGTAGCTCAGTTGCAGATTTTGGTCTTTTCTTGTTGACTATATAGGAACAATAAAGAATAAGACCATTCCAGTCGGTTAATACGCTGCTGAACATGCATTTACTCACACTCACGTTTCCTGGTGAATTTCCTTTCAGAGCCTGGAAGTCCAACCCAAAACCCTGAGGAAACGTCTCCAACCAACAACTTCGCTGCCATTGAAGACGAGTTTGAATCCACTAAAGAGTCTCCACAGTACTGGGACATCAAGTTTTAAATGTCCTCCACGTCTCCTTTTCTTAAACTCTGCATTTGTAATGAGACAAGGTGAAAAGAAACGAAAGCTTTTACCAATGAATACTGAAAGAGGAGGGAAGGAACTAGAACTAAACAAGCACAAAAATACAACCTCCTCGAAGCCAACGAGTCGCACACAGGCTCTTTTTATTTAGAGACAGAAACCGATCCCTTAGAGACAGACATTCCTATTTCTAAGTTTTGTACAGGATTTTTCTGGCAGTGATAAAAAAATAAAAAATAATAAAAAAATATATATATATGAGTTTTACAGTAGTACACCAGCTCCAAATTCACAGTAAAACTCCCTCATTTTATTTCCACTCAAAGTTGGTTTCATGTTTTAAGAACTTTTCACAAAATGGTGCTAATGTCTCTGAGACATGTGTAAATGATCCAAACACACAGACGTCATACAGCTCCAAAGTCAATCCTAAAAGTCCATAAATACTGTACATATCAGTTTTCATTCTTGTCATTCTGAGACACAGTTGATTTCCAGTAGACACAGTTTTGTTCATCAGCTTTATGTTATAATAAAGTTTTGTAGAACAGAGCAAAGAATAAACCATTTTCCTATTTTACCCTCAGCGCTGTGTGTGGCCTTTATTTTATGCTGAATGAAGGGGAAACGACAGCAGACTGAGCTGTTTTTCTTTCTTTTAAACATAGGGCGGTGTGGAAAAACATCACTATGTGTGAACAGAAACTAGTATTATCAGTTTTGTGAAGTAAGTGAAAATAAAACCCCAAAAAGCAGCAGATTGAGATATTATGGCTTCACATTAGCAACACACACATCATCAGATCAACCATAACAGTCTGAACACTGACAGGAAACATATTAATAACCCATAAGGACCCAGAGTGACATTTTCTGCAGTTCCAAAATTAATTTTTCTCTATATTTAATGATCCTTAAGTGGTTTATCACCATTTATTATATTATCTTCTGTATTTTGTGTTTTTTTTTTCTGTGAAAATCAAGTATTTTCCAACATTTAATCTAATAAACATGTAAATGTTCATAAAAGCTCAGAGTAAAGTTGAGGGATATTATATCAAAAATAGAGAAAACAGAAGAAAAAGTGACTTTCTCAGCAAAATCTATCATTAACTGAACATAAAAACTAGTGTGTCCATCCACTGACACTGATCCAACTCCACGGGTTTTACTGGTGAATCGATGTTGTAGAAGATGACGGTGTTTCCACGGTAACTACGGAGCCT